>VWZO01013326.1:73842-100889 GCA_013396975.1 Bucco capensis | reverse complement strand
TTCACGAAGCCTAGCCATACATACATACATCCAGCCAAGGCTAGCTATTCAGCCTTATCACAAGAGCTCCTTTTCTGTCAGCTTCTATAGAATTGGGGGTTTCATCATTCTTAAAGCTGCAACAACTGTGGAAGCCCTAATCTCATTTTTTTTTTTTTAATCTTGGAAAATAATCAGTACAACAGCTGCTAGTTTAATGACAGGGCTATTTAGCTGGTAAAATTACCTATTGGAGGATAACTTATGTTATCCTCTTGCAGTATTCTTATTTTATTTCTAACTAGCAGTCATTTTCTTGGTGAATGGAAAGCAGCCAAGGTCATCCTGTGGCTCATTCTGCCCGTAAATCATTAGTTTGCAACTGTCTCCCCATTTTTATTGTTACCAATGATGGCTAAACTAATGGAAATAAACATTGGACTGTATCCCAGTGGCAGATGAGTTTTAAGGCAGGGCATTCTGTACAGACAGCACTAATAGAATTGAGTGAAGTTAATGCTTCTGCATTAGACACAAGTAACTTCTAGCTAAAATGTTCATTGATCACTCTGAAACTATGTCCCTCACACTCTGTTGCTAGAAGGGAAGTACTGTATGATTCACTGCCAAGTCCCATTTTTGAGTCCCATTTCCATGCATGTTGTAGGCATAGTTTATAAAACCAGGCTTGTAAACTGAGATGTTATCTAGAGGTTTGGGTAGGTCTTTGTCATTTTGCCTGCTTATGAATAACCACCTAGTGCATTCTTTGAGTGAGGAAGCACACGTGTGCCCCATAGTTCTTTCTAGTTTGTTTCCTGCAAAAATACTGCTAAGTGTGTGCTACATGTAACAAATTTTGAGAACACTGTGTAAGGTTAAATTTACCATCAATGAGCTTTCTCTTCATGCCAGGCTATCTGTTACTCATTCTTATGAGAGAGAGTCTGTATCTCCCTTTGTGTTGATAAGAAGTGTATTTTCATATTAGCCATGTATATTACACCTTTGTGCTGTCTTCAGCTCCCTCTTGGGAGATGCACAGTGACAGGACACAAACTTGGAATGTGCAAAATTCATATTAAATATAAGAACAAGCATTTTCACTAAGAGAATGGTCAGGCACTGGAACAGTTTTCCAGGAAGGTTGTGGCATATACAAATTTGGAGATGCTCAAAACTTGAGAAAACAGGATTTAGCAAGTTGAGCTAAATAGATTTGCTTTTAGGCTGTTGTACTAGATGAGCCTCACAGGTCCATTTCAGCCTAGTATATGCTGTGATTCTGTGAAGTTTTCAAACACATTTTTCCATTGCAAAGTGTGTTAGGAACTTACTGATAAGGAAGCTACCAAAGTACGTGTAATTAAAGATAATGAATATCATAGGTATCCCGGTAAATACTGTCAATAGCAGGAGCAGCGCTCGGTTTGTAATTATCTTGAGTCAGGAGATGGTTTGCCTTAGTCTCTTTAATCACAGAATCACAGAATCGATCGGGCTGGAAAGACCTCCGAGATCATCAAGTCCAACCCTCCATCAACTCAAATCCATTTACTAGATCATGGCACTCAGTGCCACATCCAATCTTTGTTTAAAAATCTCCAGGGATGGTGAATCCACCACCTCTCCGGGCAGGCCATTCCAATGCCTGATTACTCTCTCTGTAAAGAACATTCTTCTGATCTCCAACCTAAATTTCCCCCGGCAGAGCTTGAGCCCGTGCCCCCTTGTCCTATTGCTGGGTGCCTGAGAGAAGAGACCAGCCCCCACCTGGCTAGAACTTCCCTTCAGGTAGTTATAGACAGCGATGAGGTCTCCTCTGAGCCTCCTCTTCTCCAGGCTAAACAACCCCAGCTCCCTCAGCCTCTCCCCATAGGACTTGTGCTCCAGTCCCTTCACCAGCCTTGTTGCTCTTCTCTGGACCCGCTCCAGCACCTCAATATCTTTTCTGAACTGAGGGGCCCAGAACTGAACACAATACTCAAGGTGCGGCCTCACCAACGCAGAGTACAGGGGAAGGATCACTTCCCTGGTCCTGCTAGCCACACTATTTTTGATACAGGACAGGATCCCATTGGCCTTCTTGGCCACCTGGGCACACTGTTGGCTCATGTTGAGCTTCCTGTCAATTAGTACCCCCAGGTCCCTTTCCGCCTCGCTGCTCTCCAGCCACTCTGTGCCCAGCCTATAGCTCTGCATGGGGTTATTGTGGCCAAAGTGCAGGACCCGGCACTTGGTCTTATTGAACTTCATCCTATTGGAATCAGCCCATCTCTCAAGTCTATCCAGATCCCTCTGCAGAGCCCTCCTGCCTTCCAGCAGGTCGACAACAAGTTACCTTCCACACAGTGATATTGCTTACCCACTGTCTCTGTCAGATATACAAGGTTCTTAACATAGAGTTGATACCAATGAGTAACACTTAATTTAACAAATCAAACCATCTGTATAAGTTTATATGCTTTTTGTTCTTATTTGTTTTCCTTCATGTTATGCATAGTGTGCATCCTTCCTTATAGGCTGAAGGAAGGATGGTGTACTTTAAAACATGGAACATGCTTTTCTCAGGACAGCTTTCCTGCAGTATTCCATACTAGAGAGGCTCATGTCTGCATTCAGATAGCTACAGATCAGCTCCTGCTGGAAGTAGAAATTCCATGTGTTTAACTTGGCCCAGAATTCTTACTTCCAAAGACTTATATTTTATACCTCTTCATGAATTATTTAGCCTGCCCTGGACTGTATGACATGCAGTCAGAGCAATCTCATTAGCTCTTTTACACATTAGAACTGCCTCAGGTCAGTGTTCTGTACGCTGTTCAATAGATATAAGCACCTACAACATAATTTGCACATGCAGTCTCTCACTGCATTATGTCCGTAAGCAACACCCACTTCTCTTAGACTTAGCCTTTGTTTTTGGTGGCTAAAACTGTATTCCAGCCTCTACAACATCTTGGGATAATTTTTAAATAGTAATTGAAACAGTTACTATTGACCTAATCTGAGTTTCTGCTGTTACCTTTCTGAACATCTCTATGTGCTATTGTTCACCTTAAACATGATGATGAAATCCAGAGCTCTGTGCTGCTTTACTGTGCCTAGGAATGCAATCCTCCTATCTGCTCCTGACAGTCTCATGCTCATTCTGGATTTAGACCAGCTGAAATGATTCAGTGTTAAGAGCTGAAAAGAAGACAAGCATGTGGATTGTGCTTGCAGCTAGAAATAAAAGAGGGTTCACATATCACATCAAAAGTTTTAAGTCCTGCATCTACTTCTCAGCCTCAGGCAGTGGACAAGCAAAGGATTGTGGGTGCCAAGACATCAGGTCTAGGTTTCAGTTTCTGCTAGAATGTGACATCTGTGCAGTCTTGGTAAGCAGGTGCTTCCTCTGCTGCTGTGGAACCAACCGTGTCTTTCTGTCTCTCAAACGTAAGATGGCAGCAAAGCCCCTCCTGGTTTTGACATGACCAAAGGTACTAGCTGCTCACCTCAATAACTGTGCTAGCCATTTTCTCTGAGGATTCTTTTTTCATGCTGTCTTTGGGGTTGGGATTCCACCACGATGGAAACTTTTCCCATTTAAATAGGAAATAAAGAAAATAAATAGGAAATCAAGCATGGTGATCCTAGCAATGGTTGCAGAAAGCCACTTGGGCCAGCATGCCAGGCTGCGTAGTCCAGAGCTTGTGGGCAGAGACATAGTAATATAACTTACAAACTTACCTATTAACAACTGGATGGTGACTGGGAAGTTTTAAAGCTTGACAATAATTTGTGCATATTTCAGACATTACTTTATCAATTGGAACATCAGCAAGTCGGGTCTCTTACCTCATTTTTGCTGTAGGTTCACTGTAACAAGAAAGATCACCTAATATGCTTCCTGTTTCATATCTGTAAAACACAGCAATTCCCTTTCAAGCTTTGGACTATTACAAAGTGCAGCCACTCTTTGTAAATGCTTAAGCTGGTTAAATTGGGTGTGTAGACATGCAGTTGTTGAGCTGATTTTAAGGTAGTTTTATGTATTTGTGTTATAAGATACCTGCTAATTTTTTTCTCTTCCATGAAAAAGGAAATCATATCCTGTCTCTAGGCCAGAATTAAGCATTTTAGTGGCAATATTTCTTTTTCTGGCACACAGGAATGTTTTCGAAGGATGAAAGGTGAAATGTAGAAAAAACAGTAATGATGCCTAATTCCTATTGGCTCTTTTTAATCTCCAGATTTATTTTTTGCCTATTATGCTTGAGCACATTTCTTCCTTTAAATGAAGGGAGTGTCTGAAAGGGTAGCTTGCACCCTTTAAAAGTGAAATGTAAGAGAGAGATGTTGGCAATCTCTGTTGGGGGTTTTTTGTTTGTTTTGGTTTGGTTTGCTTTTTTTTTTTCAAGCTAAGGATAAAACCTGAAATTCTTTGTGTTGTAAAGGTGAACTCCACACCTTTTCTGGCTGCATGACACATTCGTACTGGCACCTCTGGTATGGCATGGGCATCTTAAGCTTCAGGAAGCTTAGGACTGGCTAGGAAAAGAGTTAGCACTGTCAGTTTGCTACTTTGTTCTAGCTGATGGATAGGTTAACACAAAAACCCACTATCTGGGATTTGTTGTGGGGGTCTCATTGAAGGAATCAAGGGAGCAGGGCTATATTTTGATATTTGCTGATATATGCTCTGTTAGATCCCTCTATTAGGTGGTTTGATAGTGATCTGGAAAGCTTAAACTGCCCTTTTGCTCTCTAGATATGAGTCCTGCAGTGGGCCTTCCAGCTATTGTAGTTCATTTCCTTATGCTCTGGAAAGCAGATAGTGTCCAGATGTGGCAAACTGGAATCCTTTTTCTTTCCTCTTTTTTTTTTTAAATTTTTATTTTTTATTCTAAAATCTGCAGAAACTCTGTCTTGTTTCCCTTCTAGTTGCTTACACAGCTTGGAGGAACTGCTGGTGCTCTGCAGGTGCCTTGAGTTTATCTGTGGACCACAGTGGAACAAACTAGGTCCCCTGGCGGATTCCAATATCTGACAGCAAAGTAGATTTGAGTCAGCATCTGAGAGGCAAGAGCTAGAACCAGATTCATTTAGCCTACATGCTGTTACACACCAGTTTTCAAGCACTGAGGTGCTAATTCCATCTCTGTGGTAAATGTGGTGTGACAGGTGCAGTGTGGCTTGCCATAGCATCATGGTCTCTGACAGCTTTTCAGGCTTTTTCATTGCTGGGAGGCCCAGAAATGCTAAATTTTAAATGCCTTAGCCTATTACTCACCTAATTTACTTTTCCCTCTCAGACTCTATAATTAGACATGACTTGGTCACTGCTGTACTACTGATCTTAAAAAGAATTTTAAGAAGTGAAACTCTGCTACTCAGCCTCATAGCTGTGCTAAGAGGCAGAGAGGAAGGACAATGGAATTTTGTAGTGTTTAGCATTTAAAGGGTCTTTGCAGCCCTTCCAGAAAAATCATTTTCCTTCTTGCATTGTGGAACACCCATGACTGCCCAACACAAGGGAAATATGCTGTATCATCAGTCAAATTGTACGTGGCACCTTCTCTCTCTTTGTGAGGTGTCTGCTTAGGAACACCAGGCGTGAGGCAAATGCCCTCCTGACTGCAGAAAGCCATTAACTGCTGTGGCTCAGAGATTTGAGAGGAGTGGCCAGAAAAGCAGCACCCTTTCCCCAGGGTTTTCTGCACACTGTTGAGTACAGAAGATTTCAAGCTGCAAGAGGAGTTTGGTGTCCCTCCCACTCACCCAGTTAGTGAGGGAGGACCATTCTGGGTACTGCTTAGAGAACCTGCCTCCACAGAAATCCTCATTATGAAGTCTAGCGGGTTAGGGATGTTGGTCATGAACCTAAATGCCTGTTAAGAGTGGTCTTCTATAAAGATTTCATTTGATTTGGCAGTTAGATCTGTTAAAAATTGTCCAAAGATGCAGAGGTACACAAAAGAAGATCAGCACGAGGCAGTGATTTTTTAGATTGTGTCAACAATGGTCCAGCTCACATGGACTCTGGGAGAGCATCAGCAGCTTGAACTTACACCCTGACTCAAGCACATTGTATTTGCTGTCACCTGTCTGTAGTGGTTTAGTGAAAACTGTACTATATTGATAAAATGAATATAAACTTCTGGACATGCTTATATGCCATTAATATGCAGTGTTGGTTTTTCCTCTAGTTTGAAATCAGGCAGCTGAGGGCCCACCTTGCTCAGCAGGATTTGGACCTGGCTGCTGAGAGAGAGGCTGCACTTCAGGTCCCACATGTGCTGAACAAGCAGAGCAGCAACAGGTACAAGGTGGTAGCAACTGAAGATTCGGATGATGAAGCCACCGAAAATATCACTGAGTTGCGACTGCCACGAGGTGAGTGCTGCCTGTGTGCTGCTGGCACAGCTGATCCCTTGCAGGGAGTTACTGAACCCAATAAATACCTCACTCTACTAGTGAATCAATTACTTTCTCTGGAGACTGCATTTTCCCATTTTTGCAAAGAGGCTGAACCTACTTCAAAGTGGCAGGAGCTGTTGTGTTTGCAAACAGCTTCTGAACAGAGGCAAGGGAACGACTTGGGAAGAAAATGACTATGATGAACCTTCCCAATGTCCTCACAATTATATCCACCAAACACTAAAGAAGCAGCAGCCAAATCAGAATTGGTAAAAGGATAATCACTCAGAGGTAAAAGCAGGGAAATTGAGAATATTGAAAAACACTTTGGCCACTTGCATTTCTGTGGTTTAGAGAGGAACTATGCATCAGCTGTGAAGCTTGCCTTTCCTAGAGGCTCTGCTCTCAGCAGATTGTTTAAAAGTGCCTGTGCTGGCCAGCCCAACTGTGCTTGGACAGGGCAGCAGTGGTGCCAGCAAAGGAGTGATGCACTGGGTAGGCACCTCCTGCTCCAGTGTTGAAGTGCCACATGACTGTGGTGAAAAGCAGTCTACTGTCTGTGAGCTCGGTTGGGCAGGTGTGTGGTTCAGGAGAATATCAACAGTTATTTTTACTTGGATCCATTTTAATCTCACAAGTATCAGACCAGAGTATTTTTGGAAAAGACATAGTGAATGTTGCAAAGGAGACAACACTTTCTACCTTAGTGATAGATTATTCTTTCTTGGATGTCTTAGCTTGATTATTTTAGTAGATGAGTGGTATGTGAATGTACCTGAATTAGAGGTTTGCATGGTATCTTTATTTTGGTCAAACTCCTTGGAATTCAAGGCACACAAGTACCTTAATCAAAAAGTTTAAGAGAAAAAGCTCACTAGACATTTTCAAATGATAATCTTTTCCATCCTCTACACAGTAATATAAGCATGGAGAAATTGGTTTGGTTTGGTTTTGTTTTTTTTCTAAGCACAGTTCAGCCATTAATTATTCCTGATTTGAAATTGTATTTAAAAGCAGACAGTTGAGCAGACTGGCCCCTAAAATGCATTTCCCCCTTTTTTGTAGTATTTCAGAAGTTTCCCTAGTGGATATATTATAATTTATGCATGTGTTCCTTGCGGGTTACATTTGGAACTGGAGATGGTTGTACACATTATAAGGAGGCTTACTGAAATTTTAGTGTTGTGGAGATTAATCTAAAAATTCTCCTGCCCGAGGTATTCATTCCAGTATCCAGGTTAACACAACTACTCATCATTTGTCTTTCCCTGTGAAATACTGACCATGTATGGAACAAAGGAGAGACACAATCATCAGAATTGATTCCTGCATTCAGCTAGGTTACATGATTAGAGAGATTCATGCTTTTCACTGAAAAAAAGATGTTCAGCAAATAAGAAATCATGGCTCACTGTACATGTCAGCTAAGGTGCAGCTGTGTTATAGTTAAACATTCTTACTGTGTATACAGAATTAATTTCTGATTCCCAGAAGACATCTAGAAATACCAGAGACAGTATTTTTTGTGCATTGTGTGATGTATCACTTAGAAAGCTCTTGTATGTGCATCGAGTGCTTGTCTTCAGAAGCTCAATTCAAGTGACTCTAACAACTGTCCTTTATTTTGAATGAGGTAGGAGTAGGACAGACAAAAATTTACTGTGGTCTTACAGCAAGAGACACCCATCCATGGTAGTCTACCAGCTTGGAGGACTACTGGCAAGGCGCCCAGTTAAGATAGCATGAGAAACCACAAGCTCAGTAACAATGTTTCGTGCTTTAGCTCACAATCCAGGTAACAGTCAGTTGAGGCAGAGAATTTTGCACGTAATTTCCTGGATTATTTTGCAAAGGAAGGAATTAGTAAACTACCAAGGCTTTGTGGTGCTGGTTTAGAGATTGTTTCTGTGTAAGCTACAGGACTACAAAAGCTTGAGAAGGGAGTTACCCCTGGGGAGGAAAGTCAGCCTTGCCTGGTTCTTCTCCCTCCCCACCTCAACTGGGTGTTTCTTCTCCAGCTCTCCAATCACCAGCTTGCACTCCCAGTAGTATACTGTCTGTTGCTGCAGCAGCTTTCACCATGATGACTTTGACATGCCACCAGCATTTTCTTCATCTACATCATGGCATTCCAACCAACAGATAGATCAGCAAAAACCTGAATGTGGTCTGTCGGATGGAAGGAGAGCATGCCTTCAGGTGAAGGTGCCTCCATTACACAGTGTAAAAGGAGTGTATGTACCTGATGTAGGATCTCCCCACCTGTTCAGGCACATGCAGTACTCATGAGACATGGCTTTGTAGAGCACAGACAATTGATATTTTTCCTGTAGGTCATTTCTGCATCCTCCTGCTTCTCACATGCTGTAGTTACACTGGCTGTCCTCTCTTCAGGCCTTTCCATGCCACTTGCTCTGCACAGAACTGTAAGCCACCAGTGTTTTAACTCCTGACTTTTGGGTCAAGGGTTATGTTTTGCAAGTTACCTTCTGTGTCAGACCACATTAGGAATTGCTTTCCTTCCATTTTCTCTGAGCTGTGTTTTTCCTCCTTAAATATTCCAGAGTGGTCACTGCAGTTAATCATTCTGTGTGCCACATGGCATTTGTGAGCTTCGAAACCTATCTCTGGTTGTCCATTACACTGGCTAGTTGGAGGAGAAAAAAAGGCCCAAGTTCCTAATACTACTAAAAGAATCACCACAGTTCAAAGGCAGAATTCAGCTGTTAGGCAAAACAGGTTCTTATGTGCTGTTCTCCTATGTACTGACAGAACAATAACCCTAAATATAATACCTGAGGGTAGGGTATGGCATGGAATACTTGTGTTTGTGCCAAACTTAACTTTGCCAGTCTTCAACAAATCACTGCCTTTGGAGAGCCCTGAATTCTGCCAAACCAGCAAGCTTGAGTTGGCTAGAGAACATTCTGCATGAGAAAGTGGGATATGCCATCTCAAGCTAATCTTATTTCCCCTGTCTGTATGGAACAATGGGAACATTCAGTGCAGAATACTTTACCATGAGGGCGTTATGGAATAAGAAATCGTTGAGATGTTTTGCTCATTTCCCTACCTGGGAGTTTTATGGGATAGTGCATAAGTTAAAGCTCCTCAGGGGCAGCTGTAGCTTTTACCCTGGTGTTTACACTGGATTTTGTGCAACCATTTCCTGCAGTGTTGGGTAAAGTCAGTCAGGTAACCTCAGCATGACATGGTAGACACAGTACCTCAGGGAGTTCCTGTAGGGACCTACACTGTGGCCTGCACCAGGAGAAGACTGCATGTGCTGGTTGATTTGGTAGCTTTCACTAAGAGACCTCCTAACACAGTAGAAATAACTCTTTGGAAAATGTATGGATAGATAGTATTTACTAATTAATTTGTCCAAGAAGCAGGATTTTTTTCACCTTTGACTTTCTTTGAATGGAGGTTTTATTTGTCTTGCTGAAAAACTGGTCTCCAGAGCAGACAAACATGAGGGCTAAAGCGCAGTCTTCAGCATACAAGTCAAAGGGTACCATTATCAGCATCAGGAAAGATGATGGACTGAAGAGAAGGGCAGGACTCTAGGAGCTGTAAACACAGGGCAAAGCTCTGACATTTGCTGCACTGTGAGCACTTTACTTAGCTTCTCTGCCTCAGTTTGGCAACAGCTTAGGGTGAAAGCTGTTGTATGTGAGTGCACAGCAGCTTTGCTAATGATTTTCAGGACCGTTGTGGTCAGCCTTTCTGAAAGAGCAAGAGAAATATCTTAAGTGCTGTCATCTCCTTTCTTCTTCCCAGAGATGGTTGCCATTTGACATAATGGCAAATATTATCCTATCTGTTCATCTCTAAATTATAAAGGAAGTTTTTTCTCTTGCTGAGTTTTTAGCTTGTGCAGTATGTAACTGGTCGCAGTCAGAATAAGTTCTAACGTTTTCTTCTGCACAAATCATTTCTAGTGTTTGATATACAGAATTCCAGGCCTGAGGGAATGCCAGCTTCACAGTGCCCCACACAGCCAGTAATACTTCCTTCCAAAATTTACTATTATTTAATCTCCCCCATAATATATGAATTAGAATCCCTAGTGGAAATTCCTCATTTTCCTGCATATATCATTTCAGGTTTTGGAATTCTACAGTACTGCCATAGTTTAAGATTAATATGCCACCCTTCTATTCCTTTGAGCTTGAACCAGATCCTAGCTTGGTTACTTCACATTACAGAAAGATTATTTTAGCTCTTCTGAGTCAAATTTCAGTTTTTATGGGGTTAGCAGTAAGTCTTCTGCTTTGGAAGACTGCTGCAATTTATGATCATGCTTGGAGAAAAGTAAAGCTCGCTCTCCCCATAGGTGCCCACTGCTTTGTAAATGAAGAAAGTAGGAGATTGGGAGGTGACTGTGAAAAATTTTGGAGCTGCAGAGGGCTTCTCTTGAGATTATTCATAAGCTGTCTGAGAACACAAAGCAGGACACTGGAAAGGATTTTGTCAGTTGTTCCTTGCAAGGCAGTCTGAGCTGGTTGAACACTTAGAAACTCAAAGCCAGTTTCTTTGGTGATCATCTGTTAGTGCTCTAAGAGAGCCCTGTTGCTGCAGAACAATAGATAAAAAATAGTTTATGATTATTTTCAAATGTTGAAATGTATCTACTTTGAGGCCCACTCCTGGAAATGGTTATATCTTAAGTGCACTCCAGTTCCTGGTTAAACTCCATGTAAACTCTGTGGAAGAGTGAGGATTTGTCTTCTCTGTAGGTGCCTCTTTCAGACATTGTGGTCCTTTGTGCACTGATCATTAAAGCAGGAATCAAAGTAATTAAACCTTAAGCAAAATTTAGATAAATGTGTATGTCATTAATGAAGTTAGGCTCTTGAGTTTCATATTCACTCAATGGGTGTGGTAGAAAATTTTCACTTGCATGTGCATGAGGTTCAAGTTGTCTCCCATTATTTAGGTGAAGATGTGTGAAGACACTGCTGACAGGTAAAGGAACAGAGAACTGGAACGTTTTCCACCCTCCAAGCATGCAGCCCCTTTCCTAATAATCCCTTTCCTAAACAGATGGTGCTCCATGTGACAGCAGTGATGTATTGTACCCTCTGCTGCCATTAGAACACTGTGTCAGAATCTCACTTTTCTACATGATTAGAAATCTTTTCCTAATCCCCAGTCTACCTTTATTGGTTGCCAGTTTATTACAGTTTGTTCTTGAATTGTTTTCCTTAAATTATTCTTCTCTTTCCATGATGTTTACTCAACTAATTATGTTTTGTTGGTAGCCATATTCTTTCTCAGCCTTTGGTTTTCTAGACTCAGCAACTTTGCAGAGATGGACTCAAGTTCCTCTGTTTGCTTCAGGCTAACTGTAACAAGCCAGCTGAGATGTGGATCTGCTGATGCATGTTCATATAGAACAAGGTTGGAAAAGGCATTGAGAGGTCTCCCAGGTCATGCTGTAGCCAAAGCTACCAGCCATGCTGACACATGGATGTCTTGCATCTCAGCTATGCTTAACTCAGTCCTCTCACAGCATGGTCTGCTACAGCGAGGGCCAAAGTCACCTCATTTGTTGTCAGTTAAGCATTTTGGGTTTCTGACCCAATTTTTCTGTCCCAGTAGTGTCTGATGATAATGGAGCCTGTTCTATATCCCAGGATATCCTTCTGCACAGCAACTTCCATCTCAGGTTGATTTCTTACTTGGAACAAGGCTGAATCTGTTGTTCCGTTTTGTGTGCAAGCTAACTTTGACAGCTCTTCTCAAGGTGGATTATCCATGTGCTCAGGTATCCATCCAGCCTCTGCAGGGATGGGATATCCAGGGGAATGGAACAGTTGTGTAAGTACTGCAGCTTGCACTAGTGTGGCAATCTTCCCGCATACAAAAAGCAGGTTAAGTCTACTGGGAAGTGCCAGCTGGCTGTTTGTTTCCTGTTGACACAAACTTCCTGTGTTGCTAGAGGGAAAGGGAGAGAGAACTTCTACAGCCGGCAAAGCAAAGAGGATAAAAACTGCTCAGTTTGTCTTGCCCAAGGCCAAAAAGGTTAACTAGACTAGGCATATGCCTTTGTAAATGAATTTCTAAATGAGTAGTAAGCTGTACTTGGACTGCTGAGGAGAAGAGGAGGTTAGGTCTGGCTGAGAATTTGGTGATGGTGAAGTTCAGATGGCCAGGGTCAGACAGATCTGGAATGGCAGAGATTGCATGTCCGTCTGCCCAGCTTCACTGGGGAGTTTTTGCCCTGTGGATAGCCAGTTTGCTCACAGAAACACTATAGATGTCCTTTCTTACCTACATTCTGTCAGCCTTTCTTCCTGCACTCCAGTGTCACACTAAAGCAAAGTCACACTGTGGCAGTGGTGCTGGCTAGTGTCAGAGCAGCAGAGCTGTCACAGCTCTTATTTCTAGAAATGTTTGGGCAACAATAACTTGATCTTACAACTTGTGCCTTGAGAAACCTCCCTGCTCATAGTGTGTCTTAGTGAGTTTTACTACAAAGTGTGTTTTATGCTACTTTTCTTTCCCAGATGTTTCTAAAACTCAGCTTTGCGAGACAGAAGGCAATACAATTAATGACAATAAAAATATAAGTCAAATACATAAATAATGAAATATTTCAAAAGAAATCCCTTTTTATGGCCTCTAATCTAAAAGATGTGCAAATGGTATTTATTGTATGCAGGTGGGGGTTGCAGACTCATTGACTAATGTCTTTGATGAAGCAATTAAAGATCACTGTTGAGGGATTATAGAACTAGAAGGATCTGCCTTGGGTAGAATATAATTTATTTTTTCACCAAATTTAATAGGCTTTTATAGGGCCAGGAGAGAGATAGATTACAGTGTTGTCTCTTGGGTCAGGTGAGTTATATGGGACTGTGCTCTAAATAGTTTATTACTCCCTGAACCATTGTAGTGTGTGTTCTGAGTCTTGCAGGAAAAGAAGAGGAAGATAATTCAAAAACTTTCATCAGACAAAATCCAGTAGCTGTCAGACAGATCCTGACCAAGAACCACACATTTTTCCACTAACAGTTTTGGGTAGCAGGCTTTCCCGTTCTTGAGTTGACTTTAGTGCACTCACTGCCTCACAGAAGTGGTTGGTGACAGTGTCAGGGAAGACTGGTTTGTTTTATGCTAGGCAGGTAGGAGTCTGAGCAACCTTCCTAATGAGACAATCCCTTCTGTCTAGTGAGAAGTCCTGATCATGTTGGAGTTAGCCCTGCTGTCTGTGGTCCCTCGTTGGTCTGCTGCCTCACCTCTTAACAATTCCATAGTTGCTGTATGCCACTAGTAGGTGAAGTGGTTCCAGGTGTCTCATTCTGTTGTGCTCCTTTGGCAGTCATTCACACCTCACACTGCCTGAGCAAACAGTGCTCATGGAGCACAGAGAACAGCCTGTTTCTGCTCATTCCTTCTGCTGCCCAGCCTTAAGTCCCCCACATGCTGCTGCGTATCTTACTGCTTCTCGCCATCCTTGATTAGGATGGATTTTCATGTGGGGAAGAGCTGCCTAGGGAAAGAGGGAAATGGTTTTTCTTTCTACTTACTACCAGTTCTTTAATTTACTGTAAGTACCATTTGGGCATCTTTATGGCCAAGGCTAAGGACTTTTAAACTGGAAGTTTCTCTTCTCGAAAAGGAAATGTCGTACTCAGGCAGTGTTCCATAGTACTGAACCTTTTATTTTATATGCATTTGATGTGCACAAAGAGTTGCTTTTAGTTGTGTATTTGTGACATTCTTTTAAACTCCTTGCTTTCAGCAGTGTATGATGAGAAATAACTAGAATTGCTTATAGCCTTCTATGCCCAAAGCAGCTGAGACTCCCTTATGACCTGAGTCTGTTAATTGTCAGGTCGCTTTAATGTAATGATTCAGAAATTTAAGTCGTTGAAATATTTATTCTGCTGTTGTTATTACATTACTCTTTATTAGCTTTTATTCATAAGAAGTTATTCAAGGTAATATATATATATATATGTATTTTATATTTTACATAGATGTGCATGTATTTGTGTTTATTTTTATATTTATAGATCAAAAGATGAGCAATGTAAACAGTGACATCAATAAGGCCATCACATAATAACACTGAAGTGGGCAGCTAGGCAGCTCTCGCTCCCTGTCCTGTGTGCAAGTGGTCACACACACTCAGGACAATCCATGATTCTCTTCACCACTCAAAAGGATCTGAGTGGTACAGAACAGTCTAGTATCTTCTTGCTAAATCAGTTTGAAAGCAACTGATGGGTTTGCAGATAGTGCCCTGGTACCTCCTGCTACCTGATCGATGCCCAGGACAGTAAATGTATGTGATCCTAAAGAAGACTTGATTTGAGCCTTGCCATAGACATGAAAAGCAGATGATTAACTTTCCAAGTTGTTGTCTGTCTTCAGTGCAAAGTATCTTGGCATTTGGGGTAGACTTTAATGGGAGCCAAAGGAAATGAAAGCACCCCAGTCCCCCATCACTGCACAGTGCAGCCCAGTTCTTGTGCCAGGTGATGAGGAGGAATGACCCCCACAAACAGAACTCTCCTCCAGGCCAAACTGCAGGTCTGTTTTCCTCATTTCTCTGCTTAGAATTAGATTGCAAGTTAAATACCCTGTAAGTGCATCACCAGAAATACAGATGTACAGGTATTGTCTGATTGTAGCTGAAGGTGCCATGCCTGAAGAAGAACCTATATCTATACAGGCTGGCAGGTTTGGTGGCATTTAAGAGTATAAATTATGCATGACTGAAATGAAGTGTATTTGAGTAGTAGATAGCTGAAAAGCCTTGCAATGTACTCCTAATTCAGCAGTACTGCCTTGAGCTACTCTGAGGCTTCTTTTTTAAACCCAGACATTAGCACAAAGCACACCTCTGACTGCAGGCATTTAAAGATCAACAAGGGCCAAAAAAGCTTTTAAGATCCAATGAAACCAGGAAAACAACCATGTTGCCTTTCAGTGTCAGGTTAGATTGCCTTCTTATGAGTGCAGCTATTTCAGGTACAGAGTGCTTAGTGGTTTGGGTCTTGTTGTGTGGAGAAAGTGTTCCCCAGAAAACATCTGTTTCTTTCACCTGCAAACCGCAATGTGCTGTGAAGAGGCAGAACTGTAGCCACAGAGACCCGGGGGACAAAGGAAATCCGGCTCAGAGGGATGAGCATGGGTTTCTGAAACATGGTATCAAAAAGAGCACTTAAAAGGAGAGAATGCTTTTAGAGCACAAATTGGGCAGGTCAGATTGCTTTTTGAGCTTGAAATCCTTCCTGGATTGCCAACACTGTTTTCGTAGCAGCAATATTTGTTTTCTGCTCAGGATTGCAACAAGAGGAGTTCATTATTTTCTTTTTCATCAACTGTAAAATGTTCAGCTTTTCTGTAAGACAACAGGAAATCCCACTGTCATCTGCAGCATGGGCAGTAGAGCTACTGCTTCCCCTTTGGTGGTTAAATTGTCATTTTTATCCTGTCATCACTGAAGCTCAGGTGTAGCTCTCACGTACTGCAAGTGTAGGACTACAGCTGTGACTTGTAAAAGTCTTTATAGTGTATTTTAAGCCGACAGATAATGCAATGTATTATGCTATATGTTGCATATGTTTATGTAATATACAACAAAACAACATTTTCCTTTGGAAACCAGAATGTCTCATTCCCAGGCTGGTGCCATGAAGAATTATCTCTCTCGTTTGGCTGCAGCCATGGGGTGGACAGGGGATGTAGTGTGTCACCAAATCACACCTGCCTGGACTTATGGCCTAAAATTACAGAAAAAGTTATGCTCTGGGCTATGCAGGGCAGAGGAGAGCCTTTCACAGGGTGGCATTTCAACCATGTCATCAAAGCAATGGTCTTCTAATGGCTGCCTTTTGTATTCTTTCAGAGGATGATATGAACAATTACATCAGTCGATATTACAGTGAGCCTAGCACTGGTAAGTTTTGCTTGACAATGTAACTGCAAGCTGCATTTTTGCATTGCACCCTGTGCTGTAAACCAGGTGAACAGTGCTGTAGAGCCATCCAGGAAATGAAACCCACCATGGTTTGGTTCTTGGTTTGCTCCATGGAGGTTTGTACCAAAATAGAAATTCTTAAAGGCTGAAGCGCCCCAGATTTGCTGTAGCTGAAGGCACTCATAATGATCTGGAGATGTGGAAGAGGTCAGTTCCCCCTAACTGGGCTGTCCGGTCTGCAGAGTGGTTCAACTGGAGCCAAGACTGAAGAGCACGGACAAGATAAATGAAGCAGGGAGTTAGCTCAGCCCAGCCCCATGGCAGGATCCTTTCAGAAAGGACAGCCTGAACAGTAGGAGAGCTCAGCAGCAGGTGCAGTCAGTGACCTGAAGGCAGGTTTGCAGTGGATGTCCCTGGTGGGTGTCCTGCCAACAGAGAGGGCCTCTGGGCAGGCCCTGTTCGGCTCAGCCCAGGCCAGGGCTGCAGGGCATGGGCTGCCTGGCACAGGGAGCCAGGTCCAGGAGGAGGCTGCATGGGCATGCCTGGGAAGGGCATGGGAAGCATGGCTGAGGGTCAGGGGGAACATGTACACATACCCTCCTTACATAGATAAAATGTCATCTATCGAAAAAAAAGTGTGTATAGGCATAATGTATTACATAGATGTGCATCTCTATCTATACATCCCCATATATACATGGGGATATGTAAAAAGCTTTGTGTGGCTGCATGTACACATACATATACACCTATCTTCTATATATATATATGTGTATGCATAATGTATTAGATGTGTAGATCTCATCTCTACATCGCTATATGCAGTATGTATTCCCACAGTGAAATACAGCCTTATATAAAGTTATATGCATCTCTATAATGATGTGTCTGTGTATATGCATACATATTCTATCTATACAATGTGTGTATATGTATATGCATATAAATGCATATATGTATATCCTACATTTATACAAATAACCCCAGATACACAGACTTAAGTAAAAATATATACATATATTTGTACATGTATATGTATAATGTATGATGTATGTATCTCCAAACATACATACATCCCTATATATAGGGATACAAATAAAGTATACAAGGTATATAAAGGTATACAACTATAAAAAGCTACAGGTATATGTCTGTATACATATAAAGATGTGTGCAAGAGGCTGTGCCTGTGTATCTGCATACATAAATACATAAATGTGTAAAGGAGTGGAGGTGTGTGAGAGGGGAGATGGTCCCTGAAGACTTGTATGTATTACAGACGTTAAAAATATAATGTATTTTATATAGCCCCATATATACACAGACACATGGAGATCTGTACATATATATAGATGTATGTGGAACACAGCAGTAAATGTGTGTAAATGTATGGTTGTATGTATTACTCCTGTAAATACATCCCTACATTGATATACATGGAGAGACACACATACACTGATTAAAGCTATTTTCTGATTTTTCACCTATATAAAAGGTGGAGGTATGTGACAGTATCTGTATATACACATACATGTTTTGTATGGATTCTGTCTTATAGGAAATACAAATGTATGTATATATATAGAATGTCTTATGTATCTCCCCATATCTATGGTTCTATATTGAGCTGTGTGTACATACAAATGTCTACATGTTTCTGTACATGCAAAGAGCTATAAAGCTGTTTGCATGTGACTGTATATATACATCTGTATTTTACACATATGATAAAATACAAATATATCTGTATATAGATAAAAGGTATTATATATCCATAGATAGACCTGGATATATATTTATATAAAAAAGTCAAGGGAGTGTGTATAAGTATATATCCGTAGATGTTATTATATAGAATAAATGTGTATTAAGTGAGTTTGTATGTGACTGTGTATGCTTACAGATTTTATATATGCTCTATTGTATGTATGTATGTGCATATATATAATGTATGTCTATTCCCATCTATACACACACATGGGGAGATATAAATACATATGTAATAACAGATGTGGGAGAGAAACTGTGTGTATATTATGTTTTATATTTATTAGGTAACAGTGTGTGACTGACTATATACATGTATTTTTAGTATATGTATGTATTACATACAGTAGGGATATATCTCTGTGTGTGTATCATGTATAGGTATAATGTATTGTACCTGTAGCCTATATATGTATTATGTACCTTATATATATTATAAATATCTGTTGCATTTGTATTATTGTTTCTGTATTTCATATTACTAGTATGCATAATCTGTGTTACATATAGATTTTATATAAACTGTGTGTATATACATATATAGGTACATATAGTATTTTATATGCTATATCTCTATACAACTCCCTATAGATATAGATATAGATATATACATACACATAATATGATGCTATTTCTTTGTGTATGCAGACATATAAAGATGTGTGATAGGTATTTTATAGATGTATAAATATTATAGGTAAAGATACATCCATGTAGGTATCTGAAAGCCTGTGTATATACATATGAGTTTTATCGCTTAGAAAATACATGAGATTGGCTATATCCACATATGTGTTATGCATTATATATAAAATGTGTGTATATATACAGGTCTAATGAGGCTACTTTCATCTACATACAGACATTATAAATATGGATGGATGTATAAAGGCATGTATATGTCTATATCAAACTGTGTGAGTGAAGGACTGTGTAATTACACATGCATTAAAAAAAAGCAGGTGTATGCATATAGGTATACGGTATTATTTTTATTGATGTATATTCATTCCTCTGTATACATCCTTATTATCTATACATGGCTAGATATAAAGCTGTATGAATCTATACAGAATTGTATGTATGTTTTAAAAGCTAGATGAAAAGGAGGAACTATGTCTATAAATATATACATGGTTTATGTGTGTGTGTTCACAGATAAGTATATAATGTGTTACATCCGTGTCTCCATTTAGTCAGCTGTTCTGTACTCCCCACCCCCAGAGGAGACCCAAGGCAAAGACAGGAGATGGTAGGTAAACCTACCATTCAATCTGGAGACAGATTGAATCCAAGATGAGCAACTCACAGTGGGTGCATAGCCCCTGAGGTGCTGGTGGGTGACTGCTGGCTCTCAGGCACTGTGAGCACCACCACCACCGTTGCGGGCTGGACAGGTGATCTCAGGAGCAGGAGGCCAGGTCAGACATTCCAGGTGTGGTGGCCACCAGGAGAAGGGACTGTCCTAGCACACTTTAGGGAGCATGATGTTCGTGGCACGGCCCAGGGCTGTTGGGCGGCTTGGGTCAGCTACCCTGGCTGAGTGGCCACTGCTGGAGCCTGTGGACTCCTGCAGACCATGGCTGGCCTGGAGGGCCCTGGCCTATACCTACAAAGCCACAGCACTATATAGAGTTGGGTGCATTCATCTTACAGGTATGATGTATTTTTCATGTATAGATGTACTCCATAAATATAAACACATAGATAAATATAGACATATAATTTACGTATCGGTGCAGGAGGGTTGTGAGTAGTCAATGCAACAATAGATAATTGTATTTGAAGGGGGTGACCATGTACTATAGTGTATGTGTATCTAAAACAGGTGGGGTGGATGGATGCATGTGTGAGATATATACATGTGTGTGCATGCACAGTATATTATTTGTAGATATATAGCCCTCTATATACATCCCATAACATATTTGGAGCTCTATAAAAATGTGTGTGATTTTGAAGCTGTATAAATAAAGGGCAGCGTATGCTTCTGTCTAAGTATAATGCACATACATAGACACTGTAAACATACACACGCACTCAAAGAAAAGTAAAGGTGTGGAATGGGTGTGGTTTATTTAACAATACATAATTATATGCATTTAAAGGGGGGCTATGTATTACATACTGTGTGTATGTATATATATGTATAAAAATACGTATGTCTCTGTGTGTATATATAAAATGCATTATATACGGGGCTCATATACACATGTACACACTCCCCGTATCTGTATGGATAAATCTATATATAAAAATCACGTGTGCAGAGACAGACTGTGTATATAAGCTATTTTATATAGAATATGCATTTGTGTGTGCACACAGAGAGGGAGGTAGATATTATTTGTAGATGTACATCCCTCTGTATACATACCTGTAATATACTTGGATATATGTATATATATATATATACACACACACACACAAAAAAACCAGCCATTTTATGTGTGTAGTATCTACTGCATATAACATGAGTATGACTGTGTGTGTTCAAGTGTTATATATGTATATCCCTATATAGAGAGAGAGAGTGGAAATAACATATAAAGATAAGCATAGCTATGTGTGAAAGTGTGTGTTCTGTTTAAAGACAATTAGCTGTTTTTAATGGGGACTATATAAGTATCAAATGTGTGTGTGTACATATGTATGTATACTGTATTCTATATGGTGCTTCTGACGCACTTTCTCCTAGCTCTATGGATAAATCTGTGTAGAAACACATGTATAAAATATTTGAGAGAATGTGTATAGACATATATATATACACACATATATATATATATAGTATAGAGGTGTGATCATATATAGGCACATGGTAGTAGTTATAGATGTTGTGTATATATTATAGATGTATATATTGCTGTATTAATCCCCATTATACACATGGTCATATATATAAAGATGTATGTCTGTGTGCGTTCATAGAATCCTAGAATGGTTTGGGTTGGAAGGGACCTCTGGAGCTCATCTAGTCCAACCCCCCCTGCAGTGGGCAGGGACATCCCCAACTAGATCAGGTTGCCCAGAGCCTTATCAAGCCTCACCTTGAATGCCTCCAGGGATGGGGCCTCAACCACCTTCCTGGGCAACCTGTGCCAGTGTTCCACCACCCTCGTGGGGAGGAACTTTTTCCCGATATCCAGTCTAAATCGACTCCTCTCCGATTTAAAACCATTGCCCCGTGTCCTTTCAATCCAGGCCTTTGCAAACAGGCCCTCTGCAGCCTTCTTGGAAGTTCCTTTTAGGTACTGGAAGGTCACTAGTAGGTCCCCCTGAAGCCTTCTCTTCTCCAGGCTGAACAATCCCAGCTCCCTCAGCCTGTCCTCGTAGGAGAGGTGTTCCAGCCCCCTGATCATTCTCGTGGCCTCCTCTGCACCTGCTCCATCAGATCCATGTCCTTTCTGTATTGAGGGCTCCATGTGTAGGCATCATTATATATGTATATATCTACACACACAGCAAATGATATATGTATATATTAAGGGGGGAAGCATGTGTATTCTGTTTACTTCTAGATAATTGTATGTATTTAAGGGGACAGACCAGGTACTGTAGTGTGTGTACAGTAAAGTCTGTATATATGTAGGTATAAAATAGGTGTGTGAGGCTGTGTGTGTGCACATATATATAAACACACACACACACACACATAGATATATATATATACACACACACACAGGCAGGCATATGGTATTCTATAGCAATGTCTATATCCACCCCTATGGTATATATGGGAATACAGAAAGAGGTGTTTATGTCTTACCTGTGTGTGTATACATACATACACACAGACACATAATTGTATATGTATGATATACATTACATATACATATACAATAGATGTATGTGTTCACATACAGGTATAATACATTATAAATGTGAATATATACATGTTCCCCATGTGTGTACACATACAGAAATGTTTATATATAAAGGTAAGTACACCTGTGTGACAGACTGTGTTCTATTTAAAGACAGATAATTAGATGTATTGAAAGGGGGACTGCATGTTACATAATGTATATACATACCTCAGATGTCCATGTGCACATATATTGCATAGAATGCGTGAATGTATATGGTATTATTTATAGATGTGTATATAAATAAAAGGTTGAAGGTACCTGTTCATGTATAGGTATTTGTATTTTTATATACCTGTACCACTTCATATACATTCTTTCCCTACACAGAGAGCAATATAAAGGTGGGAGTATATAGGTTAGACAGAATGCAATTGTAGAGACATCTGTGTATATCCAGTCTTATACGTACACACCTCTGTAGGTGTATGTCCATTTTAACTCTATGGAGCTATATCTCTGTCCCTGAAGGTGCTTGTTTCTGTACATGTGTATATAAAACCAGCTAGTATAGAAACACAGGGGCTGTGTGCTATGCACAGCTGCTCTCTGTAGGAAGCTATAGATAGCGTGTCTCACATACAGCTGGGAGGAGGTGGTGTCCCAGTGCTGTGGTTTCCTGTTCACTAACCAGCCCTGTGCTGTTCCCTGCAGACAGTGGTGTCCCCGAGGCCGCCATCTGTGTCGTCACCACCGCTGCCATCGATGTCCACCGCCCCAACATCTCTTCTGACCTCTTCACAGTGGAGGTGCCTCTGCGCCTGGGCAGCACTGGGACATCCGCCAGCATCACATCAGGCAGCGCCTCACGCTCAACTGCCAGCTCAGGCACCCAGGCCTGCAGCGAGAGCAGCCAGACGCTGGCCTCCTCCCCAGACTGCAGCACAGCCTGTGAGGACACTGCAGAGGCTGGCGGCAGCCCACGAGCTGACCTGGCGCCCAGTCAGCAGCAGGTGGCCCACGCTGTGGTGCAGGAGCTGCTGTCATCCCTGTCAGAAGAAACCTGCCTGGCACAGAAGGGGCTGGATCCTGTCAACCTGAAGCTACCCAGCCCTGCAGGCTCAGTGGGGGCCAGCCCTGACCTGGGCCACCGGCTTAGTGTCTACAACTGCAGGAACCAGGAGAACCTTGACGTTTTCCAGCTCAAGCCACTCATCGACTGCCCACCAAGCACCCCAATGATCGATGAGAAGTATGGGGCGCTGGGGCCCCGAGAGCCACGGCTGGGCACAGTTCCTGAGGCATAGGAACAGCCATGGGGACATACTGCACCAGGGTATAAGGCTGCCACAGGCAAGGTAGCAGTGCTAGAAGCAATCCATGGCAGCTCTTGCAATGGCCACCAGCCTGGTGACAAGCCAGCACTGCCTTTGTCCACAGCATGTGACAGACCTGCCCTGCCACCAGCTGACCTACAGTGTCCTCTGGGGTACAGTGGACCTTCCAGCAGTCTTACGCCAACATGGACCCACAGTGCCTGGGGGGACAGACAGACTATGGATCTGTCCTGCCACACCAGCCTAGGACCAGCCCAGCAGAGCCCAGGAGCACCATGGTCCTTCCACCGGTCCAGGGGCACAGACCTGCAGTGCCTGGAGGCAGGACAGAGCTGCTGGATAGCTTGGGCCCAGCCTTGCACCCTTTCCTGACCCCACCCAGGGGCTAAGCACACATGGCCGGGAAGGGAATAAACATGACAAAACACATGCTGCCTCCTGCCTTGTATCCCTCTTCATTCCCTTTCCTTCCTGCCTTCCTTCTTTTACCTATCTTCCCTATCTTCCTTTCTCCCCACCCTGCCCTGTGCCATCCTCTTATCCACCAAAAAAAACCAACCCCAAAACCAAAAACACAACCCCAACACGACTGTGACCCCCACCTCTTTCCAGTAGAACACTTTATTTGCCCTTGTACCCCAACTGCAGCACAGGGTCCATCACCATCGCTTACTTCTTCTTCAGGAGCTCCGTCATCTCTGGCACCGCCTGCAAACACCAGTGCTAGGGTAGTGTGTGCTACCCCTCTGACCCCCCACCCCCGAACTATCCCTGTGCAGCACCCAGCCCTCCCCCCCCACCCAATTACAACCCACCCCTCATGCCCAGCACACCACTCCAGGGGCTGTGGGTCACCCTAGCTCACAGCACTCCCCACTTCACTCCTGCTGAATAAAGCCTCTTAATTATTTAAGAGAGCTACATTTCCATTAGGTGGAAATAATGCATTCGTACAAAATTTATTAAGGAAATTGTCTACATGGTGTTTCTTCAGAATGTGACTTTGTGTTGGGCTTCGCAAAGGCCTGTGCTCAGTGCAGAGCCAGTGGGCATTAGTTCAGCAGTGGCATTAAGTGCTGGCAGTGTTCCTGCCCATGCCTGTCCACAGAGCCACTACATGCTTCTGCTGGTCACATGTGTGGCCAAGCACACAGGCAGTTGCACTCAAGCCCCACAGGCTGGCACACAGCTCAGTGTTCCCAGAGAGCAGCAAGTTCATCATGGAACAGTAGGGCAGCAAGCCCATGTAGAACTAAGAACTCCAGCCAACTCTCTACTTTCATACTTTATGAAGCTTAAAAAAGCCCCACCTACTTGCAAGTATTTCTCAAAACAGCTTCTACTCAGGAAACAAGTCTAGAGGCAGGCTGGCTGTGACAGCCCAGAAACACCCAGGAGAGCTTCTACTTGCAGCAATTGAATTTTAAGCATGAAAACACTGCAATCACAAAGCACATTCTTTAATAGAACTACCCTCAGCAAATACCCACACAGACATCTTTAACACTGGCTGGATTCTGTTATCTGTAAGCTATCCTTAGACTCTGATGCAGCTATCCTGCCCATCTCCAAGTTTAGCCTCACCTGAAATAAGTCTGCCACCAGTCCATAGTCTGCCACTTGGAAAATTGGAGCTTCTGGATCCTTGTTAATAGCAACAATTGTCTGTAAGGAACGGTAAACACAGAGAAATTAACATCTAGAATGTCTGCCCCTAGAAGCAGAAGATATGAATCGCAGCAGTCAAGTAAACATTT
The DNA here is from genome assembly GCA_013396975.1 of Bucco capensis. NCBI lineage: Eukaryota > Metazoa > Chordata > Aves > Piciformes > Bucconidae > Bucco > Bucco capensis. The sequence goes on along the minus strand of VWZO01013326.1, from coordinate 75,898 downwards.
TTTCTTTCCACCTAAAAGACCCCACACATTTCAGCTATCTTTGCCTCTTGACAAATCTAGGAAAAAAAGCCCTACTACAAAGGATTACCTGCAAGATCTAAGCCATTTCTAAGCCTTTCTACAGAAAGGGCTGGGAGGCTGCATTTAAACCAAGTACACTAGAGGCCTCTGTAGTTAATACAGGGCATACATTTAGTTGTGTGGGCAGAAGACCACGTGCAGCTGAAATCCCAATACAAGAGCTCAGGACATGTCTGTCTTGGTTTAAATTCTGCCACACAGGCAAATCATTCTGCAAATGCCTGTGAGCTTCCAGCTAAATAAATGTGGGTATCCACGACAAAATCTACAACAGGATGAGAAACACCCCATAAAGGCTTGGGGGAAAGGAAAAAAAGGTCATAAAAGGAGCTTTACACCAAGCAGCAATCTACACCACAACACTCCACTACTGCCTGTCCACCTACCTGCTGCCAGCATGAACTCTTAACTCGAGGCAACAGGACCCCTCAGGACAGCCCTGACCCAACAATTATTCCATAACCTTACCTGCCATTCTCAGGTAGCACAGTTCATGTCTCTGTTTCAATCCCTCCACTGAATGTACTTGTCCAGTAGAATTTATGGTTCAGTGGCATACATCTAGTGGCAGTAACTCAAAAGTTTGCAAATCCTGTGGTTTAGGCCTACAGAAATGTTTTTTCTTCACAGGTCGTTTGTATCCTACAACTCACTGTAAAGAAGGACCACATGGTATGTGCAAGAAGGAAGCACCTACAGCAGAACGCTGCTGCTACCCTCTTGCCAGCTCCTAAGCAAAGACCTACAAGTACCCCAGTAATGCTTCCCCTGAAATAGTTTCCCCAAATTTTATTTTTATTTCAGTTACCCCATCTCCAAATGCAAGCCTCCACCGAGGACTTAAAATATACTGGGAGGCCCTACCATACTTTGCAGGACCATTCACAGGGGCCTGAGGCCACAGGGGGCTAACACCAACAGCCTACTGAGGCCAGCAGTTGGTGACATCTTGGAGCTGCCAGCTCTGTCCTTATCAAAAAATAATTAACCAGTTGCTTGCAAAACTGTCTTAAACTTCAGTTTCGCAGTCTAGTCCTTCCTCTGCCTCCATTACCTGAAGTAACTTTTCAGTAGGATCTAGTTCTCTACCTCATTGTTAAATCAGATTTTCTATGGTTTAAAGCAAAAGCATCCCCTTGCTTGCCACAGAATTTCACAAGTTAAAAAGTTAAAAAGAAAAGATGCTGTAACTGCCTTATGAGGGAATTAAAAGTGAAGAAAGCAGTGACAACTCTCCAGCTCTCCTCAAAAGCTGCATTTTCTACCTTGCTCTAAAATGGAAAATAAATTATACATTTCACTTGGTAGAAAGCATCCAAATACTCAGGAAGACAAACCCTGGACATGTTCAAGTTCACAATGCCAGATAATTCACAGTGCTGAGGGAAGACAGAGGACACTCCAGATGAAGTCCCCAGAACTGCAGAATTCTTTGGTTTTGAAAAGTAGATCTTTTTAGTAACAACACCTATATGCTTTGGCTAAAAGGAAATCAGAACACTTTCAAACACAACTAGGTAAAACTGAATTTTACAATACATCTGTTTTACACTGGAAAAACTATGATTCATAGAATGGCCAGGTCGGAAGGGACTCCCCCGCCATGGGCAGGGATGCCAATCACTAGACCAAGTTGCCCAGGGCCACATCCCGCCTGGCCTTGAACACTGCCAGGGATGGGGCATCCACAACCTCTCTGGGCAACCTGTGCCAGTGCCTAACCACTCTCCAGGTAAAGAACTTCCTTCTAATCTCCAATCTAAATTTCCCCTCCTTCAGCTTATAACCATTCCCCCTTACAGTTCATATGGCTTAAAAAAGTTTCTCCCCTTCTATCTTATCATCCCCCTTTAGGTACTGGAAAACTGCTATAAGATCCCCTCGAAGCCTTCTCTTTTCCAGGCTGAACAATCCCAACTCTCTCAGCCTATCTTCGTAGCAGAGATTCTCCAATCCTTCAATCATCTTTGTGGCC
>VWZO01013326.1:37838-73107 GCA_013396975.1 Bucco capensis | reverse complement strand
CATTATTTAGCCACCCTGGTCTTCCTCCTGCCCTGCTTGATTTTTTGCATAGAGGGATGGAAATTTCTTGTGCTTTAAGAAGGGTATCTTTGAAGAACTGCCAGCTCTGATGAGTTCCTTTGTCCCTAAGGACAGTATTCCCAGGGGACCTCACCCATCAAATCTCTCAGCAGTTGGAAGTTTGCTTTCCTGAAATTCAAAGTCCTTACTTTACTCTGTGCCATGCCTGTGCTTCTAGTGACTGTGAAACTAAGGCATGGTCACTACATCCTAGACTTCCCTCTATCACCACCTCTTTAATGAGGTTTTCTTCACTGGTCAGTAGCAGGTCTAGCAATGCATTATCCCTAGTTGGTTTATCTAGAATCTGTGCCAAAAAGTTACCATCCATAAACTCCAGGAGTCTCCTGGACTGCCTACACCCCGCTGCATTGTTCTCCCAGCAGATGTCTGGGTAGTTAAAATCCCCACCAGGATGAGGGCTGGTGAGCTCAATGCTTCCTTTAACTGAAACAAGAAGGCTTCATCAACAGGCTCCAACTGGTCAGGTGGCCTATAGTAGACCCCAACAACAAGCTGGCCTTTGTTGGCCTGACCTTTAAGTTTAACCCAAAAAACCTATGATATATGGGAGAAATTAAACTGAAGTATGCATATCATTGACAAATTTCATCTGTCCTTATTTGCTAGAAAAGAATCTCTCAAACACAGCATTGGAAAAGCCAAAAAAGCAGAAGTTTTACTGTTACAGTACAGGACAATATAGCTGCTCAATATTTTTATACCAAAGGAAATTCTAGCACTTGAAGCAATAGGTTCCCAGAACTGCTGATAGTATGAACGAAGATAAGGCAGGGGATAAACACAAACGGGGTCAGATTGACTTTTAAGCAGCTTTAAATACACAGTTCGCAGTCAATAGCTGACATGATCCTATCCACCCACCTTTTCTCTTGCCCAAAAACACAGCTGGAGACTAAACACCTCCAAACACTCAGCAGGTAACTCAGCTCCTCTTTCCAAACCCTGCACTGTGGATCCAACTGGCAATTCCAATTTCAGATTATTTGCTTTGGCAACTAATGAGTTAAACCTTTTAAAGTTTTACTGCCATTTTCTAATAGGTTTCCATTTGAATGGCTAAATGCAGGAATGTCAGATTCCTGCATTTACTTTATGGAATAGTAAGTTCATAATTCAAATTGCACATTGTTATGCATGAATTAATATGTCATGCTCTGAAATAAAGGCAAATGGAACTATTGTATAGAATTCAGGCTTATGTGAGGTTTGTTTGGGTTTTTTTAAATAAACAAAGTCAATTAGCTGCTTCTACTTACCACTCTGGGTTGTAGTGCATTGGTTTTTCTACTGTGTTAGATGTTGTGCCACAATACCTGTTTTTCTTTGCAAGGTTTAGAGGACTAGCATGTTTTAAAGAAGCAAACTGTCAATTTTAACATTTAAAAAAATTTGGAAAATTGGCTAAAGTACTGATGTAAAAGCAAAGAAATCAACTCATCTCTTTCCTTAAATCCATCTGTATATACCTTGCTGTCTTTCATTCCAGCCAAGTGTTGGATTGCTCCAGATATTCCCACAGCAATATAAAGTTCCTAGAAGAAAACAAAAATGAGAGATTTTTGGTACCTATGACAGTTTCAGGAAGGTCTCACAAACCTTATTCAAAATCCATTACATGCAGTAGTTTTTACATTACAGTACTTTCAATATTAAAGGCAGCTGATGATTGGTTCCCTTCCCCACTTGGGGATGCAGTGTAACTGCAAAAGGAGAATCCCAAAGGAGCATCCAGAAAGGACAGATGAGGGGGAAGGGGAAAAGGAAAAAGAAAAAAAAGATCCACATAAAGCCTGATAACACTGGTCAGCTAGAGGACTGTGCAATCAGTGCTACCCATGGCCCTAGAGATTCCAACCCAAATATTAAGCAAGATAACCTACAAACAGACAATACAGCTGCCTCAAGCAAAAAACTAGGCTTTTCTGTTTTAAGCCTCTAGGATCCTTTAAATAAGACAGAATGCATGAAGCTAAAATTCAGGTGTTCAGACCTTTAAAAAGTTTCTTATATGGCAGGATAAAACATCTCAGAAGTGGGCTAGTGCACTGTGCACTCATAGCAATCGTTCCAATTATTTACCTCAACTCTCAACATTCACGTGCACTAAAGCTTTCTTCCCCCATTAACTATCATCTCCGATCCATGGTGAGGAAAGAAGTGCTTCAGCTGGGCTCCAACACAGGAAATCTTTGCATTTTGGGGTTCCCCATCTAACATCTCCAAAGAGACTTACATTCAAAATAGATGAAAATTTATAGGCAAATCTATAGGCAGAGCTGTATCAGCAGTTTTAATTCACAGCAGAAAAGGACGTTTTTCCCCTTGTGCTAAAAGTCACCCAGGCTATAATCTATTACAAACCAAGCACATTTTCAGCTCCATGACAAGTCTTCCCACCTCCTCCACAAATCCAAGCAACAGCCAGACCTGTACTGTTTAGCTACAGAATTTTACAGAAGAAAACCAAAGTACTTTTCACCAACTCATTCAATAAGAGGAAACTGTAATACAAACCAGTTACGGGATCATCTGTCAAAACCAATTAAAAGGTGCAGTTTATACATGCTTAGGAAAGACACAACCTCAAATACTTAACAGAGTTTAGCTTTTAAAAATACCACAGTCCAGATTTAAAACACACAAATCTAATTCAAGAAATTATTTGGGGGGGATAGAGGCTAAGAGGGTCAAAAAGAAAATCCCCTCCTTGTGCAACTGAAGATGTGCATTACAGTTAACTGACTTTAACCATGCCAGAACAAAGCACAGCTGTGGAACAGGCATGGACCCACAGAACAGGCTGGAGAATGGAGGTGTTCAGATACAGAGACCACGCAGACTGCGTTATCCATGCAGGCCTGAGAGGCATTACAGCAATCAAAGAAAAAAAAAAGACAATTGCTTTCTGATGTTTTTGCAACTACAGATTTCACCTATTACACTGGTTTTTAAACAGGAACAGATAAATAAAATTTATGAGGCTTTTCTACACTTTTCTACAAAAGCCATCTCCTGTAAAAACTGGAAGGGAAGGAAAACCAAGCAGGAAGAAAGCATTTCCTACTAAAAAGGCTTGCTTTGAAATTGGAACACAGAATCTAGTCTATGTACTTCCACAAAACCACACAGCTGTTGAAGACACTCAGAAGTTTCTTAGCCTCAACAGCTTTTTAGCGAGTAGCTTACTACTAGAGGTCAATCCATTTTAACCACAGCTGCAATGTAATATAATATGTCCATATAAGAACTTGTGGTAAAAATGCAATATTTTAATTATACCAAATAAAAGAACAGATGTTCCAGGAGAACTTATTCTAACATCATACAGTCTTTAATACAAGCTCTCTTTAAAAATACATTACTGTAATTTGATTTTTCTAGAGCAATTCATTAAGTGCCAGTCATCTAGACTACCAGATACTCTTATCAGTCTGTTTAACATTAGGAAGTTTAGTCTTTGGAAAGAATCCAGCTAACCAGGAGCCAGATGCCTATGTATATATTCTATTAAAATATCTAGGAAAGACAAGGATGTTTCATTAAAAGCACATTTTTAAATCACCAGGTTTGTCTAAAAAGCCTTTACAATGCATTGAAGCCATGCCTTTCTAGGTTACGTGCTCTGGCTGAGATAACTCAGAAGGCTGTTAACATGGCAGATCCCCTCAGTAATGTTTTCATACAAAGAACACACAGAACAGAGTGGTTCTTATCAATAGTTCCATACCATTAAATAGATGCAACAGCTTAAATCTATCTACAATTTAGCAGGAGGGACACAAAGGATCCACAAGGTCTGAATGATAAAGACCTAGGACTGTTCAGGGTTTTCCAAAGAGAGAATTCAACTGCTCGTCCAGAGACTCAGAAATTCAGATCAAGTTATTTTCAGGATACTAACTTTGTTTTGATGTTTCCCCTGAAATCATTAACTTCTACCAAGTCTTTTGCTGAGTCTTTTAATTTCTACTGCATTAGTGTTCAAAGTCCAAAGTCAGGAATGCATCCCCAAGCACTATGAAGAAAGTGAGGCAGGAAAAGGGAAAGCAGGTTGGTACCACACAGCAGCATTGCTTCCCACTGCATTATGTGACATGTCTGCCACAGCAGCAGAGAGCACATGAAGGTCTGGAAGGAGATCCGAGTTCTCCAGAGCTCATCTACACAGGAGATCAATGCCAAGGCACAAAGCAGTATAAACCAGAGTCTGGATCACACCACCCAGGTGCCAACAAAGATGGCTTTACATCAACTTCAAGTCCCTGGAAGCTCTTCTAATTACTGCTGTCAGGTGGCTGACCCACAGCCTGCAATTACAGGCACTTACATCAAAGTCCAGGACATGGAGTGGCATTTATCAGCTCCCTGGTGCTTGTGCCCAGGCAGGTTTTCACTTAAGGGCTGCTGCCAGTGCTGTGCTACACAAGGCACAAAACAGCACACAGATTCTGTACCAAGGGGCTCACTGCACTGTCTCATACAAATGAAGTCCCAAAAACAATTAAAGTCAAGGATAGTGAAAGTTTCAGGGGTATAAGGGCATGGCATCAGATTAGACAATTGTCTTGCCTCACAGTAACTTAATTTTACATTAAGTACGTACATCACTGCTATGCCACAAATCTTTCCTTTGTGAGGTAGATACCAGACATCAGTGCAGATGAAGGGACACCAGAGAAAAGAGTTAATGGTAAGAACACAATGGAGTAAACACACAGCACAGGAAGCTGAATGGCCCAAAGATCAGTGCAGAGGGCATGGAGGCATAATCAATAAGTACTTAAAGATATGCTACTGCAGAAAGGGCCTGGTATGTCAGTAATGGCAGCATGTGAAGGTGAGTACAACAGCACGTAACATATACCCGTTTGGCTTCCCACAAGACTCTGCCAGCAAACTGGCACAGAAGCCAAGAGTGTTTTAATTTCTCCTGTCACACAATATCCCACCAGACTCCGGTGGAAGCCAGGACCCCAACAGAGACCTCAAAGCCTATAAGCCAGATACACACCATGACACAAAAATCCAAGTCGAGAATCCAATTTATGTGCTAGTGGAAGTATTAATCAAACCTTGTATTGTTTTATTGACAAATATGTCCATAGTATGTCTTGTAGAAAGAGGCATTGTCTGCTAATCATTAAAAGGGAAAAAAATCTCCCTAAGCCATGCCCTAACTCCTATTTCTGCTTTAAATATACCCAATTTACATCTTGGCATCTACAGCAAGTCCATGAGTGTACAAACTGGCTCAACTGGCTCCAGTTACATGTTGTTTAGATAAAATGTCACAAGAGTGCTATATGTGGATGATTATAATTACCAATGCAGTTATTTTCTTGTGCATACTGACTTCCAATTCTTTATAGAACAATCTGTGGCATATAATATTACTTTACTTTCACTTATGAGAATATTTTAAAATAAGGCCTTAGGCTGCCTTGGGGCAGTGAAGGTACATTTGCTTAAGAGAATCACAAAAAACAGTTTTTAGTTGCAACTTACAGTGACTATGAACGCTGCTTAAGAGACTACTGTGCATCCACAGGTGCACCACAGGATGAGGTAGGTACTTTGCAAGGATGCTGTCAGCCACTATTGATTTTATGCCAATTTTTGAATTACACTGAAAACCTCCAGTGTATATCCATTTATCATCCTACCAGTGACATGCTTTTAAACAGGCTAGTTTTATAAATCTCTTTGGCACATGGACTCTTTTGAAAGGCAGCTCAGGTATTTTATTTTCTTTGTGAGAGCAAAAGGACAATGAAATTAGGAAGGAATCTTTGCAATGAAAATTGCTTCATACAAGAGATTCCGTCCAATTACAAGCTATTAACCCAATAAAATATTTTCTGGCTTGACACTAGTTCTCACATATTACACTGTATATCAAACAATTATCCACTGTGTGGTACTTTGATGCAGCTGAGTACATTCTATATTCAAGAAGCACATGTTACTAAACTATATCCCAGCTACAGATTCTTTTTTGCTTTAAGAACCTTTGATCAGCCAAGCTATGTAATTACTCTTAAGCGTGGTTAGGGTGTCTGCTGGAGTGCAGGGCCATACAGCAATTTTTTTTGCTCTCTCTGGGGAAAAGCACATCAATTGCTTTCAGCTAAATGCACTCACATATGAATATTTTAGTACAATTTAATGTTTCTGCACCAACCCCAAAGGAGCAGAGCATCAATTTGTGAACATAGTTTTCTTGGAGTTAAAAGCCACACTGGATAATGCAGTATGAAAGGGGTTGTCAATCCTTAGCTTTTTAGCAAGTTAGAGAAAGGTAGCCTGTAAATTCAGTCCCAGCTGCATACAAACAGCTCTCTAAAGTTTGCCAGCTACTTTTCAACAATAGTGAATTATCAGAGGAGATATTCCATAAAGGATTTTCCAAGAAGGGTCAGTTTTCCCGATGCTATTCCTATCTGCCATTTAGATAATGAAGAGTGCACCTGCTGGTCTGTTCATAAATATACAAACACCACATTCCTACAAAGAAGCTAGATGAAGGTAGGAGAAACTAAGTAACGTACCATGTGTTTGAATAGAGAAACTTTATCTCGGTATTCCATTCTGTCTATAACAAATTAGGAAGTAATGACAATCTTATAAGCAGTATTTTTAAAGTGAGTACCATCAAGATGACAAGGAGTGACACTTTTCACGAAGCTAAGGAAATTAATTAGTTCATTCTGTTGTTAGCAATTTTAGGTAAGAAACAGAGAATAAAAAGGAACAGAAATACTGGAATAAAGTATACAGTGTTTCACTTTCCCTATGCTTCCCCACAAGAGAGTGAAGGGAAACAAAACTTAACAGATATGCTAACCTGAGCAAGCAAATGATCCCCAAGACAGCCACAGGAAGTAACACTGAAGAAGTGTTAGTATCCACTTACTATGCAATGAAACAATGAGACACTCACTAAGTTTAAAGAAAACAAAACCAGGCTAGGTGAAGTATTTGAGTGCTTGTCACTGATTGCAAAGAAATATGAAATACAGGAAAAAATGTAAATAATGTCATACTGTCTTTCTCCCTCTCTGCTGCTTCCAGTGTAAGATGATGGCTACTAAGTGCTGAAAAGCCCCTCACAGCAGTGAAATGGACACCTAGTAACATACTGGGGCATATACAAGCTTAGAGAGCATCTCATCTGCTTGTAAAAGAAGCAGAGCAACAGGATTCCACTGCTCTGTAGAAGACCATTCTCCACCTTTATTATCTGTGAGGAAATACTTCCTTGCCATCCAGCTTTCCTTTTCCTGCTTCTAATTTCATCCCATTCCTGCATTTTCTACCTAATGTAACACCTTAAGTTGTTCCTGTTCTTCCATGGCTTTGGTGCCTTTCAATTGAATAAGCATCTCACTCTTCAGGATCTAAGTTGCAGTTGCACTACTTCAACATGTCTCTTTCTCCCTCAATGTTACTGTCAATTCCTGACAGTTGTAAATCTGCCTCCCTTTTGAAGTACCTGAAGTCCATTACATCCAGACAGACCCTCCAGTATTGTGCCCTGTATTGAAAGTAACAAGAGAGCAGCAACTCAACACCTAAAAGAAATTTTAAAACAATAATAAAAAAATCTAAACATCTATTAAAAAAGAAGCTCTGCCTGGCTGTACTGTACCTTCCTCAAGAAGAAAACCTTACAATAAAGTCTAAGATGGTGAAGGTGAGGCTTTTCTACCTGTGGTCCACCGATAGGTAACCCGTGATGGACACCACAAGCCATACAATTGTGAAATAATGGCCTGCCCTTGTCTTCCCTACTGCTAGCTGGGAAAATCTATAAAGCAAGCTAAAGCTTATAGAACTGGACTGTGAGAGAACACAGACTTCATTAGAGGAAAATAAACTTTCAAAGTGTGAACACTTAAACTGTGAAGAGATTAAACTAGAAGGAACCCCAGGTGATCTCCAGAGGTCCCTTCCAACTCCTAACATTCTGTGATGCCTTTCAGGCACAAGGTAAGGGGATAACAAAATAAACAGCCTAAATTGACACACACCTCTGAAAAAAAGCAACTCAACAGTGCCACTGAGGTTTTGTTTGTTTTCTACAGAGGAAGAAGTTGAAAGCGAGATAATCCTGGTACAACCCCATCTTCCTTCAAAAGCTTAAGCAATAATATAATTAGGACACAACGGAAAACTTGGGAGTCCGTGGGAACGATTTGGGTATCCAAACACAGGTGCCTAGTGGGATAGACAATGAAGGATTTCCCACCTGAATCAGAAGGATATTTTTATCTAAAACAAATTAATTTGAACATTCTTACAAGGGCTTGTTTCTTTAACAGAAACTGCAGAGAATGCTTAATCTGAGAACTGAATTTCATTTTTCTACAGAACACCTGCCTATAAGAAATAGTGGAAAACAACTGGCTTCTAATTTAAAAAAAATACTCTCCTAAAATGGTTATCACTGATAAAAGACATTAAATATATCAAATTACTTTTTAAATGAGGAACATAACATTTTATATTTTAATATATCCACTTATGTCTAAAAATTTCCTTCCTTCCATCTCATCAAATAATGCAAATCAGCCTTCTCTTTCATAAGACAGAATGTTCAAGCAGAAGCTGCAATCACCTGAACTCAATAGGTAAAAAAAGGCTACTAACAGAAACAAAAATAATACACCATACATTTTAACAATGGGAATAGAATTATACAAAAAGAAAAATTACCAGAGATCCAAACAAAAAACAAGAAAATGCATAAATTCCAACATGAACAAAAGGTCAGAGATTCAGGGCTATTTTGGAAGTGCAGGTGAATTGTATAGGGCTAATTCTCAAACAGAAAAAAGGTAAAATTGTATTTAATTAACTGCATTCTTCCATTACTCAAGCAAGATGAACTACAACTGTTTCCTGACTGGCACTTTGTTCATGGTTAATACATCAGCATTTCAGGAAAGTTGCTGTTCCTATGAGCTTCTCATGTCCTGTGATGCACTTCCGGGCTGCAGTCTTCTTAACTGAAGCCAGCCATGGAATTACTGAAGGACCAATGACCAAAATTACCTTTCCTTCACAACCAAAGTCACAATGGAAGACATAAGCAGATCTTTTAGATTATTACTTTCTTACCCAGAGAGCACAGAAACACTCCCCAACGGTCATGCACAAAAAGCAGTACTAAAAGCACCTCCCCTCCTGAGCTTGTAACTAACTCTTTTCCCTCTGTAGTCTAAAAAATGACCCAATTTCAGAGTCCTTCAAAAACAATGCATTCCAATCCTCCACTGAGACTGGGCAAGAGACTATTAATAGAAGAGTAAGAACATACTCTGAGATACTTTCCCATCAGGAACTAACAGCTGCACAGGGAGCAGCTATGTCACAAACTCCCAACACTTTCTTGTATCCAAGATTCCTTCCCTGCTCAAAACCTCCACACCCAAGAGGGCACACACCATGTCAAGTGCAGTTCAAAACTAAACACAAAACTCAGGTCTCTGCTAACAGAGCTACCAATGTAGAAAGCTGCTTTGCAATTTTCCAGATAAAATGTCATGAGTGCTCCCTGGATAAGTGAGATCAAGCACACCTCAGAAGAAGAGAAAGCTGTCATCTTCTAGAGGACTGTTAAACAAGCCAGCATAATCTTGATCTGATCAAGGAAGTTCAGTTCTGCTCCTTTACGTGAACTCTGTGTTACACTGCACAGAATAATTTCCTAGCTAAAGTAGCAAAAAGACAGTGAAGTAGAATTAGGAATGTGAAGATAAGAATTTAGCACTTTAAACTACCACATATTTAAGATACTTTTCCAGCCCACTGAAAAATTAACTCCTCTAGTCTGCAAATTTGAGGGCTTAGTATCAATTCAACTTGGACTTTCATTACAATTAACACAAGGTATTTTCTGTTCTCCTAAGCACTATATGCTGTTCTTTACATGTATTTTATGATCCAGAAGAAGCATTTGAAAGAATGCGCATATAATTTTCAGTACTCTGCATAACTCAATAAATATTTGTTAAGAAGGGAGATGAGACAGAAATGCATCAAGCTGCTGACAAAAAGATGTAGCACCATGCAATTGTGCCAGCCAGGATTGCTTGCTGACACAATAGTTAAACATTCATTATTCAGTCTCAAGTAATAGCTATTTTAATAATTCTCTAGAAGATGACTGTGATGACACTGATGTGATCCCATGATGTGGCTGTATGTTCTTATGACATTCACATGTTGCTATGAGCCAGCTATGGCAAGTACTAACTTCACTTAAAAAAAACCTTTTTTTTTTTTTTTTTAATTTCAGTGTAACTGTTTATATGCCCTTGACTCGGGAAAGCATGTTCACTGTTGAGCCTCAAGACACACAAAACAGAGCTGAGCTGTCTTCAGATTAGCATTTTCCACTTCATTAACGGGTATTCGGGTAGTGAAGAACTATGGATGGTCAGTCTAATCTCATGCCCTTTCAAAGCACACAGTTAAACGACACTCAGCTCCCTCCCTGGGTCTAAAAGGTTTGGAGATGCAACAACCAACTAAAGATTGCCTCCTTATGACAACCAACTCTGCCTTCTTTGGAATCTGCAATCTCCAGGTATGTTGCAGTTGCACTTACTGTGTTTATTAGCTCCAGTATGTTGGACCTTAGGCCTCTTGTGTGATCAAAAGAATGCATCATATTTAAATACAAATGTTCCCTTAACAAAGGGGAAGCATTGCACTAGGGGCTACAGCTGTCCTGCACTATGTCCAGAAGATATAACAAGTACATACTGTGAACAAAAATCATTACCAGAAAGAAGAGTTAGTGTTACATTTATAATCTGTAAAGCCTCACAATTTCCTTTCGTAGCAGAGGTTAGCATCACTGCTGTCAAGATTTTGGAAGGACACGACATGAAACAAGTATCATCAATAGGTCTATTTCTCAGAAGCTGTTTTTTTGTAGCAGTTATTTAGGTTTACATGTTAAACAGCAGCAATTCAGTAAAAGTTGAATATGACAAGTTTCTCTGCTAAATTCCAGCTCACTCTCCCCTTCTGGTCTCATTAAACCATAAACAAGTGAAAAGTTGTTCTTTGGAGCCTTCTGTTGCCATATGCACTCAAACAGAAGAGCTTACTGAAAAGTTAAATGCTTACTTGATTATACAGCTCAAAGTGCACATCTGACTGATAGCCATACCTGCCCATGTCTTACTCACAACTTCCCACCCATGTCAGTGATCACATTCTACCGCACATTGAGATGAGCAACATTTGTACCTTCTTATTTACAGATGTCCATGTGTGCTTTATCTAGCTATGATTTTCCCAGGTCATAAGAAACGACGAAAGTAGTGTCAGATTTCTACATGACAGAAAGGCCCTCTCAGGGATAGAAAACAGTCTCCTGCTCGGATGCATAGCAGAAAAGATGTGCAGCAGTTTATTTCCCAACATTAAGCAATTCAGTAGAGTATGCCCTTCTTGGTGTTTTAGTCTAGAGTAGCCAACCTGTAGATTATTTATCTCTAAAGTTTCTTGCACTTTCATCTCTTACAGAAGTTTTGCTTAGAATGTAACGCAATAATCCAGTTACAGTTACTAAAACATTAAAAAAAAATCACCACTTTTAAAGAAAAATAACCCAATTCACACTTCCACAATTCCCAGAGATCAAGCCACATATCAATACCATTTCAAGTTTATGTTGGCAATGACATCTTTTAACAGATCAATGATGACTGTTAGAAAATTGAAAAAAGCTTCCACACAAGCAACTATGAAAAGATCTAGCATCCACAATCTGTCAAAACTGTCTGTGGAACACTTTCAATGGACTCCAAGCAGAGACTTACATGAGGGCTTGCTGCTGTCCTTTTGCAAGTGACTGTATCACAATGGGCACGCTAATACTTTCCCATTAGGCTCAGTATTAAGGCTTAGCTCCTATCTAAGCATTTGTTTTGAAGGAAAAAGCATGCTAAAAAACATCACAGCTCTTTTATGAAAGATAATTTCCATACTTACTGGTGCTACTATTTTGCCTGTCTGTCCAACTTGCATGTCATTAGGAACAAAGCCAGCATCAACAGCTGCACGGGAAGCACCAACTAGTTGAAAGAAAATATTTCCAGTGTTTTCTTTTAAAATATTAGTGAGCCAAACTTCTATCACCATAAAAGCACATGTATTTTACTGAAGAGTCCCACACTAAGGGCATGTATTTAGAGACTTCCCTCTTGAAAGCTCTTTTAGTAATCCCTCCCTATACCACTGGCTGAAAGTTCCAAATACTACACGCTAATGCACTTCATAAGCAACAGGAAATCCTTGCTCCCAGCACCAAAGGGCCATCTCTTTAAACCCAAGGATTTCAGTTTGGCATATTTCCATTCTTTTCTCTTGTTGCTTTGTCAGAAGAGCATTTTCCCATAAATGCCTTCCCATAATGTTCTTCCAAGTTTGAATAGAACACATGTGCCATCTTCTATGGCTGTAGAGCTCAAAAGTAAGGCATAGTGAGAAAAAAATATCAAAGTAAACTTGAATACGCCACAAGGACATTTTTTAAATTGGTGGCTTCACAAACAAAGCCATTCATGTAAAACTACATATTTCTTATTACATGTGAAATCTAAAACTAATGTAGTTAAAATGTTAATGTAAACAGTTGTTCCTCCTCCTCCAGCCTTTATGTAAAATAACCTGCTGAAACACTGTACATGGCCAGTTTTCTCCTATTAATACAAAAGCATAGCAAAAGGACAGAGCCACTCAAACTACAAGAACTATGAAAGGGACTCTGTAAAAGAGTAACATATAAGGATGCACAAATTAAATATCAGCTCTGCAAAGTGACCCAAGACAATTTTCTAATTTATACAACTTTATTTTCTGTTTCTGAGCCTGTTCTGGAGATTTGAGAAGGATGGGAAATACTACAGTTTAGTATTTTGCTTCATATATATACATATGTATTTTTATATATAAGTATTTATATATAATATAGACATAAATGTCTGTACATTTAAACACACAGTTGACCACAAGGAAAAGGCAAAACTAAGCTATGACTTAAGATGAACATTGTTTTTAAATGACCTTTTAAAAATACAATCAGGGTTTAAAAAAAGGAGGAAAACAAGTTTACCTGCAGCATTCAATTGATCCGCAAGATCATATAACAACTTAAAATTTTCACCACTCTTCAAGCCTCTGCCTTAAAAGTTAAGAACAAAACAAGACAGAGAACACAATATGCTTTAAGATTATGTTTTTATTGCCTAAATAAACTTCCTGTATGAGTATTTGCATTTGTTATGGCACAAATATATGTTTGCGTAGGTATTTTTTAATAAATTACTAAGTAGTATTTAATATTGGGAGATTTAGCTTTTGTCTTTGTGATGAATATTATAACTACAGAAATTGATCATTGACTGTGATATATATAAACTAACACCCCTCTGTCCAGTTTACTTCCTGCACAAAGCACCATCAAGATCAATAGCTGAAATCAGGGGAAAAGAATTTTTTGGGTTTTTTTTACTAATTTGTGCTCCCTCTGCTGGCTTTAAGTACAAAACTCTGTACTGGGATAACTAATGAATAATTGTTTAGCCATAGGTACACAACAAAAATTACAGTCCATCACTTCATACCTGAAGAGCAGAATACAAACATAGTTCTTTTTCAAATCATTGAAGACATTATGCAATAATGTTTGGACTGCCTCTAACAATTAGCAGTAATTTAAAACATGACAGATTTGACTATAAAAACACTTAATACTACTATAATTTTAAAAGGACTCACCAAACAAGACTATGTTCTTAAAAGGCGTACTAGCATATGTTAAGTTCATGCTTTGCCTCTTCACAAAACACACATTGGGTGCATTCCTACTGACCCTTATGCCCCATTTCAAAATTACATCATAATATTTTTCTTAAATGTATCACATTCTAGTGTTCTGCTACAGATCTTGTTTAGTTGTGTACCATTACTTAAATGCAACATAACCCAGTTGTAGTATTATCTACTTACCTCCCGACACGACCACTTTTGCACTGGTAAGCTCTGGTCGATCGCTTTTTGTTAACTTCTGCTCAATCCACTCAGACAGACCAACAGGTGGTGGAGGGGTTACTGCACTCATCAGATGATGAAAAACATCCACAAGAAAAAGGACAAAGTGTGTATTTTCAACACTTTAAATATGCACTTAAATTCAATCCAAAAGTTCATTCTGTAACTAATTCTACCACAAACTTGTAACTATTATCAGTAATTGCTCTCTGTGCTCTAAGTTACAAGCCCCTTTCATCAGCTGTGTTTAAGAAACCTACAGCACAAGCTGCACTAAAACAAAGGCATGTTGTAGAAGTAATACACTATTATCAACCCACCATAGTAAGTGTGGTTTTAAGACAGGTGAACAGGCCAATTAAGCAATACAGTAACAGTACAATATACTAATCTTAAATATCAAGTAGCATTTGTTTCCTAACATCCACAGATGTTAGGAAATACAGGGTGGGGCAGCTACTAAGTCACCCAGAAAAATGAGGACTGGGGAACAAATGCAGCATGTTCTTACTGATCACCTCTGCTGGATTTACAGAACAGGCATAAAAAGGCCCAGAGCAAACAGCAGGAGTGATCAGACACTGGAACAGGTTGCCCAGAGTAGTTGGGAAGGCTCCATCTGTGGACACACCCTAAGTGTGACTGGACACAGTACTGGGGGTTTAGACTAGATGATCTCAAGATCATTCAACCATTTTCCAACCTTAACTATTGTGTGATTCTATGACTGTATTCCTCTATTAACAAAGATACACTGGCTTCATTAAAATAGTAATTTACATTAATGTAGTTAAAACTGATCTACAACAACAACATGGTGTTCTCAAACCAATTTAAACTGCTACTACTTTAATCAGGCACTAGAATGACCTATCTCAACTGAACCAGTAAAACCAAATCTGGATAGCCAGCCACTTTTTTCAATCTTGCTTTGAAAACCAGTCTGACTATTCAGACAGCAGTAACTTTAAATAAGGAAAAGTTTTAAGTGCCAGAGGTTTAGGCAGCGAATGAAATAGGGACAGATTTTGGAACAGATAATCTCTATTTCTGGTCAGACAAAAAAGTAGAAAGTAAGCAGATAATCCCTATCTTCCTTTACAAAAAAAAAAAAAACCCAACAAAAAACAACCAAACTGCAAGTACTGATACTAAAAGCATAAAGTTAAGATGATGACAATCAGCTTGCTTTGACAAATCCTCCTGCAAAACATCCCAACGCAGAGAGCAAAACTAGCTATTCCATGAAAGAACAAAATACCCAAACAAGTACTCACACTTCTCTAAACTGGCACTACCACCACTTGTTGATGCAGCCTCAAAAGAAGTTCCCCGCACAGTAAATATTTTAACTGCTTCATCACATTGCAAAGTGCAAATAATATTTCCTAAAAAAGTAAAATAAAACAAAAAAATCACATATATTGTAAAGAAGCTAATATCAGACATACTCTGCTTTTTAAAAAAACAAATACAACAGTAGCAGGTCTACTGGAACAGGGAGCATATAGAAAGTTACTTCCCAAATTTTTGATGGCTAAAACTTGAAACCTAGGCACCTAATGAGGTAGATTACAAATATTTTCATCTACTTTTTAGTTCCATGTTTCTGAAGTATGGGACAAATCCTCTGCTTTTAAAGGATATAGAGCATTCAAATAATCTCTTACGAATGAGCTTTTAAATTTCAGACAGGGAAAAAAAAAAAACTTGAACTTTGAGAAAGTCGTTCTTAAACACAAGGAGTGTCTCTAATTCAAAGTAAATCTTCTATCCTGTTGCATGAATTCGTCAGAACAGAAGACAATGAGACCTGCCCCAAGTATCTGCGGGATTGTGTTTCTCTCAATAATATATAAAACAAGTATTTACTTCACACTGGAGGCTGCAAGCAACACTAGAAGAAAAATACACTGCAACACTAGCTATTCATAAACAGAGTCATCTTGAAACTGTGAATTACTGGGAAGCAACTTAAAATGCAATACAAAACCCCATTCTAGTAATGTAAATCAAAATGTAATACCACCTTGGTACATGTGGTACAGTCTTGTACAGGAAAATTAGGAAACACAAGCTAATGGTCTCATATCTAAATTAAAACACAGCATCAGACAAGCATTAGAGAAACAAGACTGAGAAAAGAATTGCAAATCAAGTCAATTAAATATTATAAATAATTTGCTCAATGTCTTCATAATTAAGAAAAATAACCCTGTGGTATCTTAAATCAGAAGTAATGCTAGTCATATTAAATAAAGCTGGAAAACTAACTTTACGTCTCACGAAATCTAATCAGAAGTCTATGAACATGGAAATGCGGTATGTATAAAGGAGATTATCAATTTCCAATTAATTGAAGTGATAGACCTGGTTTCTAACTGGTAGTACCAAACTTGCTGAGATTACTTGCTTTCTCACATGTGAGGCATCATGTCCATCCCCAGGTTTCATTTTTATGAGCCATAGCAAATCAGATTGTGAGGTAAAAGTTCCTATCATATTCCAAGGTTCTAACAACAGGATTATGTAAAGAAGTTATCAGTATTGGGTCCTTTACTGCACAAACACCTTTTGTGATTTTATTACCCACCTGCATAGATCGTTCTCACAAAAGTGTCTGGGGACTGTATTTCAATTATGTCAGAAACAGGGGCAACATCAAGTTTGCCAGCCACTCTGGGAATAAGATTCTAGAAATTAAAGAAGTCAAAGTAAATGCTAAGCAAAATGTATATGGTCACTAAAAGAACATCTGCTGTCCCAATTTTAACTTCATATAATGCTGTAAGTAAAAAGGTATATACAACTAAGATTTTTGTAGGGCTGCTCATGTAGCTTTAGTAGCCAAACAAAATCTGATTACTGTAATAACATTAGACATTTTATGAAACTTACCATAAGTAAACCCTTAATTCAATAGCTTGAAATTAGGAGGCTTATTTGCTTCAATAGTTCAAAACTGAATATAGATGTAATTTACTCAGAAAATTGACAATTATAAATTGCCAAGCTCCTAGCACTTCAAGAAAAAAGAAAAAAAAAGGTTGGAAGCTAGTTACCAGAGACAAGGGGGGGGGAACCCCCAAACCACCACAACACACCACACACCCTGTACTTCCTCCAAAAAGCCAATTTTTTATTTTTTTTTTCAAAAACATTAATATATATATTCTCCTGCTCTGAAACTGACTCTAGAAAGTTACTTAGCATCTTTAGGAATGGAAAGGAGGATAAAAAGAGAAACACAAATCATGAAAAAATTAATGATAGCAAGAGCTTTTCTTACTTGTTGTTTCTCTTCTAATTTGGTACAACAGAAAGGGCACAGTTCTGAAATCTCTACTCCTATTAAGCACTCAAAAACAGAAGCACGAGCTTTAAAGCAAAAGCTATTAGCCTTTACCAAGAAACTGCAGATCACAAATAAAAAGAATAAAATAAAAAAAACCCCAAGACTTAAGGTATGCAAAGATTTCTCTTTGCAAAAGTAGAAGTCTATGGATTGCTATTGATTGGAAGTGAAAGCAGTCAGACAGAAGGCTGATGGCATTATTCATCCCATATCGGCAAGATTGCCCAAGTATCTCTTTTCTCTAACTCAGCTGCACCACAACATTGATCATATTGTTAGTACTGTGGCTCTCTGCAGACTTTAAAACACACTCCTTAAGACACAAGTTCTGAAATATGTATTTCCATTAAAAGACATCTTGGCTAGAACTTGGATCAGTGTTTTTTATGTATATTTACAGACATTTCAATTTACAGGACTTACATCACAGATGCAATTCCCTCCTCCAAAGAACATGCTTCCAATAGGTCTGGCACACTTTCAAGATGCAAATCATACATTTTTCATCTCAATTTACTGTACTTCTCCTTCCAATTTTCATCATGCTTTCCGATCACTTAAATCTATTTTGTGTTATTGTACATTTTACCTCGTGTGCATAGAATTAGCTGGTTACCGCTAAATATTTCTTATACACTGTTCCTTTGTCCAAGACAGCCTATAACAGAACTTGGACACAAATCAGTATTTCTATTGACTTCTTAAGTGAATTACTGTAACATCTTCTGAAAACTCAAAACTGTCCATGGCTAACCTCCCCCAGGCATTTGATTCACACTCTTGCATACAACAGCGTCTCTGTCCTTTTTCTACACGAGATTTTTGATGCACTTAGGCCTACTTACCTTCCCAAAGGCAGATGCTCCAGCGCAAATGTGGGTGTAATTAAATTTTTTATGAGCTTCCAGAATCAAGGGAGTCAGCTCCTCTGAGGACAAAAAGATACTGCTCAAAATTTACAATCTTATTTTCAAACACAAACAAAATAAAATCTCAAACACCATTTATTTTGTCAATAGGTAGGAACAACTCTCACCTGCTAGGAATCCCTTGTACGCATCGTGCTGAGCCACTAGAACTTTTGCCACACCCTGCACTTTGCTGAGTTCTTGTGCTACCTAAGATTACAAATGAATATTATTAGTTTGAATTATAGCAGGCACCACAAACAAGCAACAAGAGAGAGTCCCTGCTGCAGAGAGCTCACAACCTATTGATTAGTGTTAGACCTGGAACACAAATGTGAGCTCAAAATCAGAACAAACCTATGGAACAAAATGCAGATTGTCTGACTCACAGCATAGCGCCTTATGGGAAAATGAAAACTCACTTTGTGAATAAGAGAACTACAAAGGAAATCAAAGATAGGGAAGCTTGTCTCCTGCATGCAGGATTACAGAGTAATCTCATGATTTATTCCAACAGCCGATAACAATCACACTTGAGGATTATTGCCAGTATTCAGACATCATCAAGAAACCAATCCTACTTGCTTTTAAATCGGCAGTACCTCTACTGCACAAGCACATAATGCAAATAGAAATGTACAGCCATGTTATGATCTGTGTCCAAATTTTGGAAGTAATCTTTTATTTGCAGCCGACTCTTTGCCTACTGATGTGATGTATATTTTTCAATTCCATATTTATGCATTTTTTCCTTTAAATTTGCAGAAGTGAAGTTTAAATGATAAAAGGGTTGGTGCAGATCAGAGAGAAGAGGACTGACAGCAGTGTCTGGAGACCACATGCCACATCCTAGAACTAGTATAATTTTACTGAGTTTGCAGAGTATCAGTTTACCCTCAAAAATTAACAAGAGGAAATAAACAAAAATTCCATAATAGCTGCTACAGAATATGTTTGAGTAACTGGTTCTTTTGTCCTAACAATACAGATTCTTACAAACACACTTAAAATCACAAACCTTCATTTTTTGTAAAGTACTTTTTTCCCCAGCATGACACACAATACCAAACAACATATATTTAGCATTAAAAAACAAAAAAAAACAACTAACAAAACATTCCAAAACTTTTTTCTACTTAGAAAGTACTAAAGAACAAATAAACTCAAAGACTGACATATCAGGCAATTTTTTTTCCTTTCATTTTCTTGATCTATATAACCTTTTGTTTCTAGGTCTCCACCTAGAACACCTAGGTCTCAGTTCAGAATAGCCACTTCTCCACCTGTTTGTGAATTAGCTGCCATAAGTATGCCTCCAGCATTAGATACTACATATTGCTTTCAGAGTAACAATACATAAACAATAGCCTAGTATGAAAGATATCAGGGATAATTATTATTTTTACTGTTACTGTTCACACAAGTACATCATGCTAAAATAAGTGTCACCAAGGTACTAACTATGTTGTCTCTAGATTCAGCATATAAAAATCAGACTAACAATACAACAGCTAACATACAAGAAACGTTTTAAATGTGAGTTATATTGATAGAGTCAAGCAGCACCTATTTCAGAACTGTAGGTTGCAAACACACTCAGAAGCCTTGCCTGTCATTGAGATGTTTCATTTCTGCTAGTTTCCATTTGAACAAGCACAAGCTTCTTTTTAAGTTTTCAGCACTGCAATATCTGTCTTTCAAACTTTACAGGGGAAATATTGTTTTAAAAGTTAATTGTCCTTTAGTCCTACAAGACTTTGCTTGCTTAAGCTTGTAACAATGGATATTGATATGCCCCCTTGTGAAATGAAATCTATACCCGTATTTTCACTTCAGAAGAGCAGCAGCTCAAGTGCAGGACATTTCCGGCAGACTAGCAATTCCTGGCACACTTCCTCTTCACTACAGATTATTTTTCAGCCTAAACAAGATGCTACCAAGTACTGTTTCACCGCATTCATATGAAAACAGCATCTCTTACCTTGTCACAGCTGGTACCAGCTACTAAGCAAGAAACTTCACCCCCAAGCCGCTTTGCTGCAGTGACAGTATTTAGTGTAATGGGTGTAAGAGTCTCATTGTTGTGTTCTGCTATGACTAATGTACTCTGAAACCTCTGCAGCAGCGATGCCTTTAAAGAAAGGGAGAGAAAGGAGTTTGACACTTAGAAACAAGGTTTTTGTACTTAAATGCTAAAACCATCCAATGCTTTACAGAAAGTTACCAATTGTACAAACTGAAACACTGCTGCCAAACAAAATAATCTACATCTAGATAATTTTTATTAATTAGAATACTTAAGATACTAAATAAAAAGGTATAAATCCATGGGACTTCAGCATACCTATAACCTGCTTAAGTTAAAAGCTCCACAGAAAAATACTGAATAATATTAAGAAAAACATTTTCATGTATTACATTCAAGTTCAGCTGATCAACTTAACTAAGTATCTTAAAGTGTGAATATTTGACCAGCAAGACCAAGACGCAAGGAAATCAGTAGTAGCAAACAAGTATTTACGTGTTATTCTTTGGGGTTGTTGGTTGCTTTACTTTTCTCTATAGGTTTCAGCCAAAATCTAGCTACAGAACATGCTTTTTTAGTTAGTAATGTATAAAGGCACAATTGTATGAAGCAACAGGATGACAATCACAGCAAGGCTTCACGGCCTTAAAACACACTAACAGAATTTTTGATAAACATCAGGTTCTTTTTTTTCTCTTTTCCTTTAAAACATTTGACACTTGAACACTTAGTTTACCATCATCATTTAATGTTCTTTAAATAATAATTTTGACCCATTCACCATCCACACACAGACTAACTTCTATAGCAAAAATGAAAGGGGAAAAAAAAAGGCAAGAAAAAAAAGGCAAAGAATTTACATTAAACCAAACCAAAATATTACAAGCTCTGAGACATCCCTCTCTAATTTTCAAGTGAACCTGGACAAAGTGTTATTCCTCCAAGACTAATACTAGGGTAGGGAAACGGTTTGGGGTGGGAACAGAAATACTCTCAAGTCTTTGTTTATCCTGCTTAAAGCCTAAATCAAGATTCAAGTTATAATCAATGTAATATGTATGATTTTGTTTTCCATGTGCTCCATATGACCAAGGTGCAAATACTAACACAGCACTAAAGACTGCACAGCTGAACAGTACTTTTTAAAACCAATTCTGACCCCATTTCCCCCTGTGCCAAAAATGTACTTGCCCAACACTTGAACTAGGAAAAATTTTCAGGAAGTCTGAGGCGCTGAAATTTGGGTATGGACTTCAACCACAAAAGGCCTATCAATACGCTAAACTTCACACAGAGAAAGCAAATCCCAAGAACTTCCCTGAAGTTACTCACAGTGTAAAAACACAAATACAAAGGTAAGTTTTTGCAGAATCAGGATGGTAATTTTTCTTTTTGATTACAACAATAAAGATTGTTGAAAAAGTGCATTTCATTTTTAAGCTTCAGGTTACCCATTAGGAACAAAGATTCTAAGGTCATTTGAAGCCAATTGCCAGTAACAAAATATTTATTGCCAATATAGATCAGACATCATATTTTTTATTATGTTTCATACATCATTTGCTATAAACATTATGAGATTCTAGTCACTGTTTGAAGAATAAATCCCTGCTTTTGTGGCAAAAAGCCCACTTTTCCAGTGATTTATAGTTGTGTCACAGGTGGACTATGCTCCTGAAAGATTCTGAAGTTTTCAAATTTCCAAAGGGAGCCACATGTATTTTAAACACACACTTAATTCTGACTATATTATGATCTTTTCCCTAAATAAGTACTGCACCTCCAGAGGAGCTCTATATCATACTGCCAAATGAGTCTAGAACAAATGGAGAAATATTTTTTTTTAGCCAAGAGTAAGAGCAATGAATGTTGCTTGAGCAGACCGGTATTCTTTCTAAACTGATAATCCCACATTTTATATCTGTGAGAACTGCACACCAGAAGGTCATTTGATGTCCACATGCATGACATTTCTGAACACAAAGACAAAAATAAAAACAAAATAAATTAAAATAAATTAAAATAAATTAAAATTCACATGCTAGATCTTGGGGAAAAATTCTGGATAACAAGTAAATTCCTCCACAAGTCTGAATTTTAATATACCAACACATGTAAACTATTCTTTTAATAAACAAAACCAAAACAAACTGACTTTTGTTTGTTATCATAAAGATTCAGCAGTAAAGCCAGAGCATAACTGAGTTACATGAGCCTGAAAACTAAGAATCTACCATGAGTCATTGACAAGTCGATATTTTGATGAAGTAACTTGTCCAGCTGCTCATATGTGAGAACAGCCAATTGTTTCACTGCCATCATTTCTCTACCTGTACTTGGGCAGAATGTCTATTTTCAAGCCTAGACAAAATAGGTTCAGTATAAACCTAACTAGCTGACAGCAACTATAAAAACCATGAGAAATAAGACAACTAGAACAATCAAACTATTGAAAACAATGCTTTGAGGGGGAACAGCACACAGCAATTGTGCCACAGAAGGTTCCTGGTGAAAATCAAGCTATCCAAAGAAATCAATTACAATAAAATATCTGACAAACTCGGGCAACCAAGTGGCTTCTCAAGTATGCCAGTAGATCATGAATGCACATGCCAGCATACCATGAATACATCTGCCAGCACCCAGTAGAACTGGAAATTTATTTCACCTAGGTTTAGATATAAATCAAAGCTAGGAAACCTATGTTCCCTCTACAGCAAAAACATCTACATTTCCTCTCTGGTGGAAACTCCAGACATTGATTTAGTTTATACTAAAATAAACATTTATGAAAGAAAACCCTCTGGAGTTTCCTCTTCCACCTCCCTCTTCAGCATTTAATCTAGAGCAAACCTGGCCTCTGACTTCCAGATGTCTAGAAGATGGTAAGATTAATCTTGATGTTCAGTATGCATGAATTAAGCCACCTGCAAAGTACCAAAGGATTCACTGAGTATATCATCTGAAGTTCCCCCAAAGCATCTTTTTGCTCCCCACTTGAGAAACCAAAGGTTTTTCAAGCAGAATGTGAAAGATTTAAGCATAATACCTGAATTTCTAGGCTTCAGACAAAAAAAATAACTGAGACTACTCACTGACACTGTCACAAACATAAGAAACGTGGACATGCCCAGCGCACATGCACAGGTAAATCCACAGAAGGCCAACACCACATACAACCAAAGTACTCNGGCAATGAGTTTAATGCTCCCTCTGCTGTCGGCACAGTTATCGCACCAGGGGCCACAGGAGACCCCAAGTGATTTTCAGACTGTGCCTGTGAATGCTGAAATACTACACAAGGAAACATAGTTTTCTTGAGAAACAGACAGCCACAATGTCCTTCACTTTCACTCTGTTACTAGGGGGTTTTCTGAGGGAGTGTGGAGGTAAAAGTGAGGAACACCAAGAGATTTATTTATAACTTGAAACAGTAAAGACTAGCACTGCCTGCCCTTCATGAACACCCATAAATTCAACACAGATTGAATGACAACTGGGTACAAAATTAAAGGTATTTTATTACATTCATTTACAACCAACTTGGCCTCAAAGTGCTGTGTAATGTCATATAAGAAGAAAAAAATTCCACATTGTGAACAGCTAAAGAGGCAGACACTTGTTCACCTGATAAAAATGAGAGGTGTGACCTCAAAATGCCCCTTAACTGCAAGATAATCCTGATGATCACATTTTCATACCATTACAGGTTTGGAAAGGACCTCAAGAGCTTACACAAAGCTACCCAAGAACAGATGCTAAGCAAACACATATATGTTATTGCCAACGTATCTATCTTGTTGTTAGCGTGTTCCAATGATGAAGACTTCTAGACAGCCTATTCCAAAAACTTACTATCCTTTCAACTACAAAGGATTTCTTAATGCCCATCTTAAATTTCATAGCAAACTTAGAGGGTTTTTTGCAGTTTAAGCCAGCTGTTATTATTTTAGCATGCCTGGACCAGTGAAATGGCTTATTCCCTTATCTGCACCGATTTTTTGCATACATGCACTCCCATATTCCTCCTCAGTTCTTCCATCTTTAAGTTATGCAACTCCAACTCTTCCTTGTTGCTCATACTTTACAGGTCTCTCACATTATAGTTTTCCCTCTAGACTTTATTCACTCTTGAACTGCATGAGTATTAGCAGTGCTGAACCGGAACATGCTTTGCTTTATCTTGCAGACTATTGCTCCCCACATACTGAAGACACGCACAATGTTTTATATGTGTTATTTTATAAATCTATGAGTTCAGATGCATATAGCTGAAAGACAAGGAGTTGACCTCAGGTTGCCAGGATGTGCAACTGAACTGTGCAGTGATTGTGAGAGTAAAGTATTATTTACTCAGCAGTACCCTATGTTCCAGGAGCTCCAGAGATCATCAAGACCTTTGCTCTGCAAAGTCTACAGCCAACTGAAAGGTGTCCATGATTACAGCAGCTATAATTTTTAAGTTATCTAAATCTTGTATGCACTGGTCTGCCTTTGCTCTTCTTTTAAGCCATTCTTAGTACCTGAAACTGATTAATATAGACACAATTCCTATTTTAGAGCTGTACAGAACTGTAATACACATAAAAGCTTTGGAGAGGTCAAAAAGAAGCTTGCAAGATTTGAAGTTTTTAGAGGGGCTATTTACACACAGTTCTAGTGAAAGGAGTGTCTCCTAGTCCATGCCACAAGATTGCACAGCTATTCAGTGGCATTTCATGAATCATCTGCTCCAACTAACCTTGAGTTAAATTTGGTAATATAGCCACTCCTATACAAGCAGAAAATGACCTCCCGAAGCCCAGAACTCCTCCCAGTTGAGCAATATGAAGGTCAATAAGGAAAAGCAACAAGTGTTTAACATCAGCTTCATCCACAGGTTGTGATAGTTAAAGCAATCACACTTCTGCACAGCTGAGTTCATGTGACTGAGAAACATTGTATTAACTTCGCAGAACCTTCAAAAGCCTCTCCTTGAGCCACAAATGTCTTTACCGTTGTTACAGTAACAGGCTCCAAGAGTCTCTTCCATCTGTAAGGAAGGTACTCGTGTTTCTCAGCTAGCCCTGTATGGATGAAAGAGAGCACTCTGAGACAGTTAACTTCCCTTATGACTACGTTAGCGCTTCAGACACGACAACAACCCTCAACTCCTGCCTGCGGTGAGCAGTGGAAGTGGCTTCTTAAAACACCCGGTGTCCACTCAGAAACTTTATTTGTAACAGCCACGGCATGGGAGAGGGGCATACGCAAGCGGAGAAGTTCGGCCCCGGTGGCTCCTCGTGCTCGCTTGCCCAGCCACCTCCTCGGCCACCGCTAACAGGCGGGCCGTCGGCGGAGCTCGGCCCCACGCCACCTCTGCCCCACTGGGCACGGGCCCAGACGGCCAGGACGGAGTGGAGGCACCGACTCCTCGGCACCCCGCGCCAGGCGCCGCGACAGATGCCCCAGCCAGCAGGGAGGAAGAGAGGTGGGAGACACCTCCTCTCCTGCCTTCCCCTCCCCGCCACCGGCACTCACCGCCCGCCGCAAGCGCTGCGCCGTGACCGCCCGCAACATGGCTCCACCGCCGCGGCTACGCGCTGCTCTCGCGAGAGCCGTGCCACACCGCGCCCCGCCGCCCCATTGGCCGGAGCGGCAGACCAATAGGCAGCGGCAGACAATGCCCCCTGGCGTCGGTTAGGGCTGCTTGTGCGGGACCTTGGTTTTGACAGGCTCCGGCAGCGGCGGGACTGCACGCAGGACTCAGCTCCGCCCCACTGCACACCTGTCGTTCTGCAGCCTGGCCCAGGCGGCACCGCAAAACTACTGCAGCTGTACTGATGCATGTACAGCTCCGGCGGAGCACCTCGAAGGAAAGTGGGCACCAGTCCGTCCTGCAACACTCGCTCCTCCCCACCCAGACTGACCTGCCACCACCAGCAGCCTGCCCAGACTGCGCCAGCCTCCCCTTCTATCCCTGCGCTGCTTCCGCAAACGCTCAAGAGCCCTTTAAAGAGAAGGAAAACAACAGGAAGTGGAGTTACCGTGCAAATGCCTATGCTCCCCACCAGATCCCAGCCCAAGCCAATAATTACGTGCCTTGCGAAGAAAAGAAAGGGAAAACTCTTCATTTGCGGCTGTGGAGCCAGCAGAAGCCTGGGAGACCACAGCCCCGACCCTGCGGCATGCCCGGGCCTAGGGCTGCCCACGAGTTGCCAGGGGCCCCTGGCTGCTCCCCACAGCCTTAGACACGCAGTGACAGTAAAAGAGGTAGCATGGGGACGGAGCGCGTGGTGCGCAGCAGAACCCAGATATCGCAGCACTTCCCAAACGCCGTGACCTACCAATTGCCAAACGGTTTGACAGCTTCAAGGACCAGTCAGGTAAGGCCAGCCCAGGACGGCATCTCCTCGCCAGGGCAGAATTACAGATGCCTCACCAGCACTGCTGTGCTCAGACCCACAATAGCACTGAAGAACAGCTCATTCACTCTGAATAATTTATAGATCCTTTCTCTTATTATTTATTATTCTGATTTCTCAGAACCAAGGCAAGACGTTTTGTGCCTGTCCCTTCCATAGCACCAGAGTGCCCCTGGGGCAACGTTGGGACTTGCTGTTTTGCTTTCATATCTCCAGATTATTTTCCCAGGTGGTAAGGAGAGGGATTTAAAAATCAATGAAGCAAAATTACGCAGGCCAAATTCACTGCTAAAGCCTGTACTGTGGCTTTCTGAAAACCTGGCATCCTGGAGAAGCTGTTAGGAGCTGTCCTGCTGGAGTAACCAGTCCAGCAGCCCAGGAGCCCTGAGCATACATGGATTTGGGATGTTCCCAGATGACTTCCCATCCCAGAAAGCAAGCCATGAATGCAATTTTTCCCTTCCCATCCTGAAGTAGCTTAGAGAAAAAAAAAAACAACCAAACCCTGAACAATTATGGCCATTGGACCATTCTTCCAAGATTAAGCAGTGATCTGCAGCATGTCAGTGATTTGTTCTGCATTTCTGAGGCACTCCGTAGAAAAGCAAAAGGTGAATTGATCAAAAAGGCTCTTTGGCTTTGCTTACAGCCTTGGCACAGGATCACCTCTAAAATTTATTCTGCCACACGATTTTCACATCAGATGCCAAAAAGTACTGCAACTCTGCAGCAAAAGCTAACCAGGTCCAGCAATGCAAGCATCTGAATGGACAATTTACTTTGTCTTAAATGCCTCTATAATTGAAGAAAAGCAGCTGTGCTGCATATTCCAGCGCCATGGCCCTGAAGAACTACCTAAATTCCCTAAGTCCCAAAGAAGGGCTGTGGAGGACAGAACTGAAGGAGGTGGTGAACCTCCTTCAAGGCCTCTGCCTGATTACACAGATTAAAGTAGCTCCAGAGCTGCTCTAACTTCTGCCCAGGCCTGGCTCCACCCTTCAGCCAGTCCCCCAAAAATGAGGAAAACAGAATGAATGTTTTGGGCTGCGTCATCATCTCTGGGATTAAGCAAATGACCAGGTGAAAAAAAAATGTTTTAATGAAGATGAGAGGAAGAATGATTTTGTTGAAGTCACAAGATCTTGAGGTGGATTAGAGAAGAGGATAAATAATTGAACCAGCTCTTTGCTGCCAGTTTGAGAGATAGTTAATGTGCAACATAACTCATTAGAGATAGAAATCTCTATCTGCACCCTAGGAAATTCAACAACAGGAGCAACAAAAGCAAAATAAGGGTACAAAAGAACATCCTCAGCATCCTTGAGGTGGCCATAATGTCTTTTTAATTAAGGTAGTTTACTCATTAAAAGCATGGCACACAATTTCATAATCTTATTTCAAGCTCCAAAACGGAGCTTCCAACATGCGCATCTCAGAGGGAGAAAATCTTTCATAAAAAGAAACAACACCTCTACACTGAAAACCCCAAAAAGCACAAACCCAAACACAGTGATCTTGAGTTTGTTTTTCCGTTCCTCAGACCAAAACAAAAGTGAGCTGCTACCAAAATTGACCTAACTGCATCATAGCTCAGCACTCCTCATATTTTCATGAGCAGAGTGACACTGCCACCCTTTAGGTCACATTTCAAGGTGTGCTGTCACCAACCCAGAGCCATGACAGGCTTTTATTATGTTTTCTGTTTACAATTTTGATTCAAAACCTCATCAACACTTCAGATGCACATAATCCTTATTGAAACTGGCTTGATGTGGATTATACCCTGAAGCACAAAGCAAGTCTATATCACTTATGGCCAGTGTTTTAGGAGCTTGTCACTGTAATCGCATAGGGGTTATCTCAGCACCATCCCTATCAGCTGAACCATGGCAAAAAACCTTTTTTCTATTGACCTTCCCACCTAGGGCACAACAGAGATAAAAATGGTAAAAGATGCCACAGACAGGTGCTGCTGAAGGTGCAGTCACAGGACAGGATTTCTGTATTTTGAGAGAAAAATTAGTCATTAATCAGTGGAAGCAGATCCTTATATGGTGCATTGTTATCCAGGATTATTTCATCAGGATCTGCTGACCCAATTTCTGCATTGGAAAGGGAATTACATCTTTTCACACTACTGGGAGCGGGAAAAAGAAAGAAAAACAAAATCAATTATACAGATTGCTCAAACTTTAAAAATGTGGCTGCAGAAAAGAGCAGGTACCTGCATTAGTAGCTCTACAAAAGCCAAATGAAACAAGAACCATTACAAATGTGTAATCATGTCTCCACTAGCATCGGATTTTTGTTCCCTTAAAAATACATAATTCCTAATTAAAACATATGGAATCCAGCTCATACAGCCTCATGACTAAGGGATTTAGCAAAGGGTAGGAATTTTGTTATTACTGCTATGATGGTCCCCTCTGTCACGGGTCATCCTTATCAAACACCCTGGGGATAGCTGACTCAGATAAATTAAAAGAGCTTCATTTGGGAAGCTTCCCCAACACACGAAAAGATTCGGCTTCTAATCTGTCAAAATCCAATAACATTAAAGCAACTGCAACCTGCTTACAGCTCAGCAGGGCTCTCTGAGCCGATGGGCAAGACCCAGGGCCCAGCACTGGACGGGTGGCAGCCAGAAGGGACACCACAAACACCCACCTCAGAAGAAGCAGCAGGACAGATCTCTGCTGGGGAAATGTTTTATCATAGAATCATAGAATGGCTAGGGTTGGAAGGGACCTCTGGAGGTCATCTAGTCCAACCCCCCTGCAGTGGGCAGGGACATCCCCAACTAGATCAGGTTGCCCAGAGCCCTGTCAAGCCTCACCTGGAGTGCCTCCAGGGATGGGAACTCAACCACCTCCCTGGGCAACCTGTTCCAGTGTTCCACCACCCTTGTGGTGCCCAAATGCTACAAGCTTACATGACGTAAGCCACTCCAGCCCCCTGCACTCACCACTTCCCCACAGCCATGAATATGGGACCCTCTGCACATTGTGGGACATGCATCCACAGGATCCTACTCTCTGCTTCTTGCCCTCACTGGCACAAAAATACATCTCAACATGTCTGACATTTGAGTCCTTTACAAGAAAACACCACCACAGGTGTGCTTAATACTCTGCCCAGCTCATCTTAAAACCACCCACCTTTGTGTCTCAGACCAGCAGCTAGTCTTTCATGAGGCCCTACAGCAGCCCTCTGGTAAGGGACAATACCATGAGCCCTATTTCCAAAGTGGGGGACAGAGGAAAAGGCTCTCCCAAAGCCACCCATAGCAGAGACAACCCTTCTACTGATACTGATACTGAGCCTACAAAACCACCAGAGGCAGGTGTTTTGCCTTTCTTACAAACTCCTCTCACTTGCTAATCATTTCCATGTGCCAATCAAGTAACAAGGGAGTCAGAGAGCAACATCACATCACATTTGCTGCATATTCCTAGAGAACAAGATCACCAGATTTGTTAAAAAAGCCCCTTCTGCTGAGGTCATGGGCAAAAAGAGACCTTATAACCAACCTCCTGGAAGCAAAGGCTCAGGTTACCTTGGAAGGCAGCTTGTCCTGCCCAGGAGTGGCAGTGGTTTGTGCGGAGGACAGGGAAAGCGATGCTGGCAGGGAGAGCTCTGCTCCCCTCTCAGTGCAGATACCTGCGATGGGTGTTTCGCAACCTGCCACCCTCTTCCAGTATGCAGCTCCTCTTGTTGCTAATGGGAGATCTGTGTAAAACTCTCTTGCTGGGTTGTAGCAACATTATTTTTTAAACAGGTAGCTGCTTTTTCTGCCTGTTTTGCTGCTGGAGAGGAATCCAGATGCCACTGTATTCCCCCTTGTGCCAGCCCAAGCCAGTCCTGCAGAGGCAGAGACAGCCAGCGCATGAAATCACCCAGGGGGAAAGTGGCCTCCTGCACTTCAGGGAAAGTTTTTTTAGTTCTTTTCCCTCAGTTTCAGCTCAGTGATATTCACTTATATTTAGTGCTAAGTGCAGCAACTGCAATAGGCCTCTCTTTTCAGTGTTTTGAGACCTGCTTGATTTTTGCTATTCTTATTGCAAAGCAGCTCATGGCACCTGGTGACAAAGGCTGTTGCACCTCACACTTGCCCCATTAGGAAATCTAACTTGCCATAAATTACCCATTGCCTTTAATCCCACAGATAATAGTATAAAGAGATCCACTGGCTGGACATTGAACCTAAAATATACACTTAATTTGCCTTTTCAGTGAAAGTAGTTGACAAGCAGGATGGCTTCACAGGGAGCGGGCAGCCTCTCCCACACTGGCAGGCTACATCAAGACCAGATGCATCCCTGGGAGACATCACTGAGGTCAACTATAAATTAAAAGGCTCACTGTGAGGGGAAAAAATAATAATAGTAGGTGCATTTACATGGCCTGGTATGAAGGAGGCCAGACGAGACAGGTCAATGAGTCCTTTCTGTGCCCATGAACTTTCTGAATCCTTCTTACCCCAAGGGGATAAAATGGCAAGGGCTCCCTTTGCCATTTTACCATGGCCAATTCTTAATCAACAGCAGGGCTGGCAGTAGCTCTTGTGCAATACCACTTTCCCCAGCGCTGGGCCCTCTTCCCCTGCAATGCTCCCAACCCCTGCTGGTCTCAGAAGAATTGAGCCCAAAGCTCCACATAGCAATTCAAATGCATCACCAGACATTAGGCCACCGGGTTAACCACTGTTTAATTTCGTCACATTTGTTTGTGAATTATGTACGTGCCTTTCTTTTGTCAACATCTCCTTTTAAAAAGGATATTGATTTTGTTTTCAAAGGCTCTCAAAAATAAAATGAATGACTACATTCTAAGGAAGAGTCATTTTCTCAACAGCTGTAAATAATTTATTGTTCGCAACCCACCCAGATCAAAAGATACTTCATCAACTGATGTGGCAAAATCTGGTGCAAGCTGCATTTCTATTATCTCAGATCCAATTAACCATTTGGAGCAGACTAAAACATAACTAGATCAATCCAGAATCAGATTAATATCCAATCCATAATCACATTAATCACAATCTGTCCATAATTAGCCATCCGATAATCCCATTGGACAGGAGGTGACATGCAGTATCCCATTATCTCATTAATTATCTATTTTCAGTATCAGACATTGTCCCCAAACAGAAGGAAATGTTTTTAAAGGAAAAATGAACAGGGAGTTCTCCTTTTGCTACATCCTCCCCATTGAAGCCCCCAATGGTTTGATGCTGAAATTATATACATTTCTTTGTTTTCACATGTTCTGTTAGAAGCAAGCACTTTTTTTTTTTGAGAGGTGTCATCTTTTTAAATAAAATATGATTATCTTAGCAAGATGGATAAATAAAACATTTGTTTCATGTGAACAAGTTTATGAAAGAAAACCCTTCATCAAAGGTTTGAATGGTAACATGATAACAATAGCTTTGCAACGCTAAATCTTATTGCAGATGGTTCCTGTCCTTTTTTGTAATGTAAGTGAAATTGTGTTCCATCTGTTTTAATTTTATAATGGACTTGATCCATGGCTGGCTCTGAAAGAATCAGCATTTACTGTCTTTGCAATCCACTACGAACAACAAAATTGTTACCATTTCCCCTTTCTAGAGGAAACTTTTATTTCTGTTTGGGAGCAAAACCCAGAGAGTGGCTCTGTAGCAAGCGGGAAGTGCTGTCAGCTGCCTTGCCCCACAGCCAGGCAGCCCCTACCAGCTCTTACACCAAACCCAACCAGAATTGCCCCAAAACTGATTGGAAACTCTGGACGTGGGCTGGAGGAGCATAAGGACTGATCAGTATGGCAGGAGAGATTGCACTTGATTTTGACTAGCAATTGCTTCCAGCAGTTCCAAGTGACCCGAAAGCGGTTTTTCCAGAGGTCCCTCCTGACCTGAATTATTCCATGATTCCATTATGTGCTCTCCCTGACATCCCCTCAAATGAACCAACAATTAACCTGTTTATAAAACAAGGTGGTTATCAGGCTGGTTTTATGTTTCTTGGCATTACATCTACTGTTTTACAGCTTTTCATATGCCACCTAAAGAGGTTCAGGGCTTTCAGCATTTCCCTGGAAAGTCCTTTTGTTTTCCGGGTTTTTTTGGCCTGTGCAGCACTGCCAATCCTGTTTCTACATGCCTACTCACAAACTGAGCCCAGTCCCAGTGTACCTGCCTGGTGTCAGCTCACTGTTCAGTCCTGGCACCCATGTGCTCACAGCCACAGCTTTGCACCCATTTGGAAAAGTTTGGCTGGCTCAGCTGCCACCTTTCCTAACCCTAAGCTGGTGGGAGGTTTGGGAGAGCAGGCAGAACCCTGCCCTCGAGTGAGGAAAGGGTGATGCAACATGGAGCATCCCTGCCAAGATGCTGTATTCTTAGACATGTCTCATTCTCCTATCACTCTGACATTTTATTTTTGCATTTTATTGTTAACACATGCAGATACTGACTCACTCAGGACTCTGCGGAGTCTTGCTCATGCTGAAGTCACCCTTCTGCACCCTTTTTCCTGCCAGGTGCCCAGGCATAGCCAGGACACTCCGTGCCACCCCATGGCCATGGCTGTCCCCCAGTTCAAAAAGCCAGCCAAACTCTTCCAATGCCCTCCACATTGCTCATCTCCCAGCTCAGCTCTGCTGCTGGCAAACAAGCCATGCTAACAGCAGCCAGCAGTCAGACCACAAACACTGACAGGCGCCGGGGCCACCCTAACACTGCCACACGGGCAGGGCGCATGGGCTCACTCTGCCCTTAGAATGTCACTGCCACACTGCACCTCTGCACCTTTGCACATGCAGGGGTGGGCAGGGATGCCAAAAGCCCACAGAGACACATGCCTCTAGTGAAATGGGTACCCCAAATGCCAACCTGCTTCCCAGCTCAGCTCTTGTGCAAACTTAAATGTTTGCTTTCAACATTTGAGGTCCTAAAGGCGTAGCAAAAGCTGTGATCAGGCTGGGGAGAGTGGGTCAGATAGTCAAACCCCAGTTATCCAAACTGTCCTCTGCCCCTTCTTGGCTTCTGGGGTTTCATACCTACAGGCTGCTAGACTTGTACAAAAACCAAGTGATTCAGCTGGAAAACTCATTCTGCCTCCCCCCTGCGAGAAAAATGAGCACAGCCTGCCCTTCCTGAGCCAGAACTTGAAGTCACCCTGTCCTTCCCAAGCCATACAAGTTGGTCTACGCCTGTCAAATTCCACAAGTAAAATTAAAAAGGTGATTCATGGAGGGGAGGGACAGAACCAAAGCCCCAAGTCAGCAGCAGTCTCAATTCCAGCGTGTACAAGCTTCCACGGACCTTCTGGGCTACTTGTGCTGCTGTGCTGCAAAGCCTTTGGGAATTTAAAACTGAGTCAAAGGCTGCTGAAGTGCTCTCCCTGCTTTTCTGCTAATGCACAGGAAGATCATGGGGACTCGGGGTAAAGAGAAAGGAAAAATTAATAGAAGGGATAAAAAAGTAATATGAGACGCTCAGCTGCGGGAAGGGGATCAGGTGCATGAAAATACGGTATAATACTATTTTTTCCTCTAATTTCAATTTATCACGTGGCTGCTGCCCAGAACAGCCGCCCTGACGATGCCGGCAGTCTGTCCGGATCCATCGAGGCGGCCCTCCTCTACGCACGCCCCTCGGCAGGGAATCGCTCCTTGGGAGCGCAGACTTGAGTCTGAGTCCGCAGCCGAGCCCACGTCCTTCCGCACAGCGCCGGGGACTGTCCCGCCGTGCCCGTTCACGGACACCTGTCTGCGGCACCCCGACACGCGGAGAAAAAGGACAACGAAATAGAAGACGAAAGGGAGAGCAAAGAACAGAAAACGGAAAATAAACGGAGAAATAAAAGTGAAGGAAAACATATAGGGAAAGAAGCTAGAATGAATCTCCATCTCCTCGGTCTGCCGATGCCGCCATCCCCTCCTCGGTCGGCGGGTGGGTCCCGCGGCTACCCGGCGTGCATGGATGCGCGACTTAGCGCCCTGCGCCCCAGGCAGCCCCGCGACCCACCGGCAGCCGCGGCGCACAGGGCTGCCCGCCCCGTCTCAGCCGGCGTCGTGCTGCGCCGCGCCGGCCGAGCTCCCGCAGGGCTGCCTGGGGAGTTCGCTTCTCTCCGCACCTCTCCGAGCCCCTCTCCGCGCCCAGCCGCACGCCCATTGTTCGCCATGGCCAATCCACGGGCGCCCTCCCCGCGGCCACCAATCGCCTCTGGGGGNCGCATGGTGGACATTCTCCTCCCGCGGCCGCTCCCGGGCGCCATGGGGGAGCCCTCCAAGAGTAAGTCAGCGCAGCGCGAGGCGGGCGGGCGAGCACGGGGCGCTGCGGGATGCTGCGTGGCCGACCTCCGCTCCGCCGCTGCCGTCGGGCGGGCTGGCGGCCGCCGGAACGGCGGGGGCGCTGGGGGCGCCCGGGGGGGGGCCT
>VWZO01013326.1:0-33392 GCA_013396975.1 Bucco capensis | reverse complement strand
CTGGTCCGGGGCTTTCGGCGAGAGGCGCGGGAAATAAACTTTAGACACGCTGCCGGTTTTACCTTTTAATTTTGCTTCGTGGAACCTTCACCGTTAAGAGAACATCACGAGGTTTAAACAAGCGTTATTAAAGTCTTACCAAAACGTTAAAAATGCGTGTGGTTTAAAAAAATCCCTATTAAGTGACTTAGCTTCAAATTTGGAATCAAACTTTCCTGAGAGCCAAATCTAACCAATTCTTTAGATTTGTGATTAACTGTAAAGGCAGCTGAGGAGTCTTTTTTTCTCTTTTTCTATCTCAGCCCTGTGTGGCATATGGTAGTTTGAACACACTAATATTTATAACACATAAGTCACACTACAAACAGAATAAGTTATTTTATTACAAGATATATAGAACATTCTCCATTTGCAATCTTCAGCAGTTCTGCAGTGCAAGTACCACCACATCACAGGGTACAAAAGACCCAAGCCATGACACAGGGTATGTGAATGAAATTAACTCAAATTATCAAAATTACAAAACAGAATTTGAAAGTATCTACAGTACTTATAAATAGTGCAAATTATGTATCTACAGCTTAAGTACTTAGAGTATCAAAACCTTCTTGGAATAGCCTTTTAAAGAAGGTAGCAGGAACTAGTCAGCATGATGTCAGGGATTTGAAAATCGAATACAATGCTTATTTCTTCAAGAAGAACTGTCGTGCTTCTTCCCAGGAGTGGCGAGGGAATCTGTTGGACAGCTCAAGATAATCTTGAGAATTGAAAAATTTTTCTGTTGAAGACAGAACATAAAATTACCAAGTTATTCCCTCTTGAGATAAAATGACAATAAAACAAGAATAATGAACGTGCAGCCAATTCAAAATACTTCAAGCCATTTACTCTCCTCCCCCTACTAAAAACTTCTCAGATCATGGTGTGACACTTCTGTGGGGCTCTGGACATTAAAGTTTGGCTTTTAAAACAGTGACAGAGTGCTCTGGTGAGCCAAGGCTCAGATTTTTCAGCTTTGGGAAGAGGGTCTTTGCTTTATACACTGAAACATTGTATATCTTTAGACATTTTATGTTATTGGACCCTCGGGGACCTCATTCACGTACGGGCAGCCTCAGCAGCACGCTCTCTGCTTAGCAGCTCCTTTTTCCACAAAGGGCGATGGAGGAGTACTGATCCCTGCTTCCCCCAAAGCTCATAGCAAGATTACAAACACAGCTTTTACTCCTACAAGTACTGCTGGTGGCACAAACAGGACACATGCATACACAGGTTTGTGGGTTTAGCCTTTCAGGCAGCATTGTTGCAGCACAGCCCCCAACAATAAACTGTGCTCTCAAGTTGTATTCCAAGCAGTGGTATTGTTTTTTAGGGACACCATCCCTCACATTCGAGTGATATAAAAATCAAAAATAATCCTGCTTGTACTAGTATTAAGTCAGCTTTTTTGCAACTGGGGAATGTTTAGAAACCACACTCACATGTCACCACATAGTCATCGTTGTTTAAAAGTTCATCCAGTTGGAATTGTGAAAACAAAAAGCAGTTTTCCACTTGGATTTTAGATGTTTCTTAAGCAGATTCTAATGCAAACACAATCCTGGAACGCTTGTGCTGCAGACACTGCACAAGGCTGGCTCAGACTACGAGGTACAATGTTGGCAGTGAAAATCTTCATAAAGTTATGTTAATTTCGTATTTTATGATATGTTTTTGAACACAAAGCTTAAGTTTTAGACCTAGAAACGCTCATCTTCTGCCAAACTTTCAGCAAAATGTTGGTGGATTTCTGCTTGCTCTTGGGGAGAAATGACAGACCAAGCAACACACTTTATGAAAAATATGGGCGACTCAAGACGAGATTCCCATCAATACACTTGAATTTCAGGCATGTTTATTAACATGAAATAGCCATCTCACCTGAGAATTTTTCAAATATTTAGCCTAAGGAGGTTAACTGCACGGTACATAATTATTTACAACAACTGAGTGGGGGTGAGAAATTTGGAACTCTTATGCAATCTGGCAAACTTTAGTTACAGGACAGTGTCTTACTAATTTTTGGCTCTCCAGG
This sequence comes from Bucco capensis, assembly GCA_013396975.1. Taxonomy (NCBI): domain Eukaryota; kingdom Metazoa; phylum Chordata; class Aves; order Piciformes; family Bucconidae; genus Bucco; species Bucco capensis. The sequence continues at coordinate 31,318 of VWZO01013326.1, read as the reverse complement.
TGTACTGGCACAGCTATGCAGCTTCTGCAACCTGAAACTTTTGAAGGTAGCCTTAATTAAATACGTGCACGTACAGTATCACATTTTAAGACACGATACCACATAGCATTTCATGAAAGATTAGAAGTCTGGATTCCTGACACAATGAGCAGCAGACTGGGACACATGTATGTTTCAATCAGAATCCAAGTTAGGAACCCTCTTCCCAAACTGTAAAATCATGTTGCAATTTACTGTAATTCTTCCATCATGATGCAGATTACAAAAAATAATCATAGTAAAGTGTACTAGCCACACATTTTGTTACTCCATTGCTACTCAGTTATGTTTTATTGCAGACATACCCCTCTGCTGCGATAACTGATTATCCATTTGGCCTGAACTCTGCGCAAAATCCTAGGGGTGGGGTGGGAAACAAAAAAAAACCAACATCAGGTTTTCAGATCTTACATCTGAGGAATTAAAACAACATTTTAAAGTCTTCGTGGTCACTCAAAATTACTAATACTTTATGAAATCTGTAAATTAACAAACTCTGGCTTGTTTGCTACATACTGTAACAGAATACTGCCAGCACTTAAATACTATAAGGTATAGTGGATTTTTATTCCCTTATTCATACCTTCTGTGAAAAAAAATATACTTTAATAGACAACAGAGAGAATAAGGTTTTAATATCTTCTTAGTTATTATCATGACTTTTGACTGAGGAGAACATTAACTGTAGCTGTGTTTTCTTAAAACAAATGGTGGTTTTAATTTATGCTCCCAAATCCAACTGCACTCTTATGAAATTCTTTCATTATCCCAATTTCACTGGCTGTGTTTCCCATTGACCCAGGAGCCTGAGGTCCTGCTCTCCTGAGCGTAAGCGAAGCTCTGCCAGAGGTGATGAGCTCTGGCTAGCACTGCAGCCAGCTGTGGAGCAGCTAATCTGAGTGCCCAACACACCCTGCACTCCTGCTGCTATCTGATGGGACGCTGCATCCTCCAGAGCCGGCAGGGACACCGACTGCCTGCAGAACAATGCAGGATTAGGCAAGTCAGCTGTCCCTGTACAAGAGGGCTTGTAGGATCCTCTCTCTTGTTCCAGTGTTTCCTGAGCGGGAACAGTATTATTTGCTTGCAAAACAGTTTAGCAAAGCACAGATACTCCTAAATGCTTTTTAATTATTTCAGCACATCTCGAAACAGAAGTAACTCAAAAACAATGATGCAAGCTTCAGATGATTGAAAGAAATCTGTTGGTAGGGAGTTATAACTTGGGTCATTGTAAAATCCTTTTCCTTTGATTTAGGCTGCACACATTTAACACACTCTATTTAGTGTTATATTCGTACACACCACCAAACTTCTACCTAAATGGAACTTCTTTTTGCATTCCCTGGCACAGGGAGGATCTCATTTTCTAGTCACGGGGAAAGATTTTACAGTCTTTCCCAAACCTTCCACTGAAGCATAGGAGAGATCTGCTTGACAAAGAGCAGCAAGCTGAAATGAGAGAGGCAAGTCCCTGCTGTGCATGCCTAGGTTCCTTTCAGAGTTGTGCTGTCTGCGGGGGTGCATGCGCAATACTTGGGACTGGAGTTTAAAAAGGGAAAAATACTACAGTCCCAGCGAAGTCAACAAAGACCTGACACTTCACAGCACACAAGGATTTTCCCATTTTAATAACAACACTTTTTTAAAAAGCCTACAAGAATAGTATCTGGATTTGGAAGCTGAAATATACCTCTAATTGGAAATCAAAATTAATAACGTTCACCCTTCTATGCTTTGCTGTAGCTACTGGGGTTTTAAAAGTCATTATAGCACACAAGTCAAGGTAAATAACCATAACTATTCACAGAGAACACTCTCCTCCACTCATATTTTCAGCTGAAAAAAAACCCTAAACTTGCTACCTTAACTTGTAATGCTTTAATTCTTTTTTGCCACTGCAACTTCTACACTGAAATCTATTGTTTCACAATGAGAAAGTCCAGGATGAATTACAGCTTTATATTTAACCAGAACTTCATTACTAGATGGCAAATTCTTTTAATACAAAGTTCCAAATTTTCTTTTTTAAAAAACCTGCTATGCAATTACTTTAGTATTAAAAGGATAAAAAGTAGCTGCACTCAGAAGTTTGATGTTATGAGAAGACTTTTAGTAAATATTTAGTTCTTGTGTCTTCTCTCCCAAATCCATGTAGCCTACCCTCGGACTAACTGTAAAGCATCAGGAAAAAGAGTTTGGCTAACTGTTCTGTATCAACAACAGTAACTTTCTGGTAACTGATATAGTTACTAGAGTCCTAAAAGCATATTATTTTCTTAATGGTAAAATGTTTACAAAAACTGCATTTGTTCATTGGAAACAGTCAATAAAATGTATGGAAAACATAAGGCATACATAAAAACTGATACAGAAAGTACAGCATATAAACTTAAGACAAAAGGAACAAAAATGCTGTAAATCCTTATTCAAAACAGTATCCACAATGACCTCAGCGGCTTACCGTCTAAAATAAAGATTGCAAGATTAGACTGGTAATGTATGGTTTGTGTATTTTCTGCAAAAAATACACACCCTTCAGTTCTCTCTGTAAATCTATTGTAGGCAGTACATGACTGTACATTTGTATGTAAACACATTAACATACTGATTTCAGATATATGTGCTGTGGTCTTTAAAAAATAAAGATGTTCAGAATTGTCTTGTCATAGGAGGATCTACATCAAATCTTCCTAGCATGCCCAAGCACTTTAATGAGAACAGGATTCTGCATGCGGTAGTGAGAACCTGAACTACTCAGTAACCTTTCAGTGTTATAAGATGCCTCAAGTACAGGCATAATCTGTGGTTTGAAAAGAGCTGCAGAGAATCTTGAAGTACTTCAATGCTGTTTACTTGTTTTACTTAAGTCTAATGACTTTCCTATACACAGCAAAGGCAAGAAAAACTTGCAGTCACCCTGCACACCACTGTTAGTTACTGCAATAGCTACCTGGATGAATGTGGCGAGTAAAATACTGCTCATCTCCTGTTCCAGAATGATCTTGTTCTGAGGGTTATTGTAACAAGCAGCTATTAGTGAAGGGAAGAGCACTTTGATTAAACGAGGATCACTGAAATACTGGAAAGGCAACTGGCAGAGCTTTTGCAGCACGGTGGGGTGACGGCCAGACTGTACAATGATCTGAAAACACAAACAGAAAATTAGAGCACATGTGATCTCCTATTCTCTTCCTGTTCACCACCAAGGGTGCTGAAGTCATGCTAAAAAATGAGCATGGATGAGAAGTACATACTAAAATGAAAGCTTCTAACATTTAGACCAAAAAACCTTCTGGTTTAGTGTGCAAATACTACTTTTATTGCAGAGGAACAGAAAGAATGTAAGGCTTTGAAACTTCTTTTTCCTGTATGGCCCAAAAAGACAGTAAGTAAACAAGAAGGGGAGTCGTCTGCAGATTACAATAGAATAGATAATACCTTCATTCAAAATAAAAAGAATTATAGCAAAGTGACTACTGTATGAGACAAACAAGCCCAATCCCTGTCATGTAAACACTGTAAGCATGTCTTCAGGGGCAAAAACTCAAGAAAGAGATCCCCAGGACTGTAAAAAACCTGCCGAAGCTCCATCATACTTTACTAGAGTGCTCTCTGCAATTAGAGAGGACTCTGTTTCATGGTAGATGTCTGCTACACATTCTCAGGCACCAAAAAGAAAAGGTGATTGTAAGCTGCAGAGCAAGGAGTTTCAGTAAGTAGAGACTCAGAAAGATCCTCCCATCTGTATTTCTTATCTCAGTTTCTATCAGTGCCATTGACTCTAAAAGGAGAATTGTTTAGATAAATGGGACTGTTGTCATGAAGCAGGCTAAGTTTACAACTGTGTACATCTGAAGAAATAAGGCAAGGCTATTACTGGTCTCCTGCAAAGGAACCTTTCCAATTTACTTGATATTCTTATAAAGTCTTTGTGATAAACTAAGAAATGTCACAATCGGATCTGTTCCAAGGAACCCTGATTAGACAATTATAATATGAAAGAGCTGTGTGACCCAAAGTTGGCTTTTAGGCATAGGAGGAAGCTCCTAGAAGGTTAGAGCACTGTAAAACTTAGGGTCACGACTGTAAATTGTACTTGGAAAAACACAATTTTACAGGTACACACCCAGACAAGACTGCATTCAAATTAAAACCAGAAGGACAGAAAGAAGCAGTTTAGGCCACAGGAACATAAATTACAGGGATTTACAAGTTTTCGAAGTACTTTTAACAATACCTTCAGAGCACACTCTTAGTTGATAATGCAGACCAGTTTAAAAATAAGATCAACAATGTTGATCGATGCAGTTTTTTCAGCTCACCAGCCAAAAAGACATTGAAACCCTTTAAAAATACTGCTAGAAATGTCTTAATGCCCTTAAAGACATGAGGAATTTTTAAACAATGGCCAAATATGTGACAGTTAAGCATACATTCAGACAATGTTTTGAGGAAAATATCACTGAAGCGTTTTGGATGATTCTAAACTTAACTATCAGTTCCACCCTGTAAGCAGGAGTTTGTGATCACTGTCTGAATTTTACATTAACCGGAGTGGTTACTGTACAAATCTTTGGTTTTATATGGTAAATTGTACAATCAGAAAAGGACCTAACATCAATCATAACTATACTAACAATTGCTATTTCTGATCCAGGACAGAACAACAGAAGCCTTAATTTCTTCTTAATGGCCACTGTTCACACCTGGTAAACAGGCAGAGGAAAAGAAGGGTTTGGGACTTTTCATTTCACACCTCAGCTCCTTTACCTGTTCTAACAATGCCATGCATAATTCGGGTACTTGTGCCAAACAAGCAGTGCAGATACCAAAATAGGTTCCATGGAATTATTATTTCATTATCTTTTTCTTTTCAACAATTTTACTACTATGACATTATCAACCCTAAAGATAAGACACAAGGTCTGTTGGTTGTTTTAATCTGGTATTTATCACACGTGGAACCAATTGAATGATTACAGATCATTGTTCTAATGCAGCTACTGAACTTCATACACTGTAGTATGTACTCTGAAAAACAAATAGTATGAGTCACCCCTTACTGGAAAAATCCCAAGCAAATAAACCGCTAGCAGAACACATATTCCTATTTCAGTGTTGACTGGTGGAGAAAGTGAAGTCCAGCACTTGACTTCACAGAGGAACAACGAAGAAAACAAATGAAAGCCTTGCCTATGACTTCTTTATAGTGGAAAAAGACTTCTCTTGGTTTTTTGTGTTTGTTGTTGTTGGGTTTTTTTCCATTTTTGGTTTTCTTTTAGACACTCACTTGCCTTAATGATCCCAAAGACTTTAGCAGGTCTGGAACATTCATCTTACAAAATGCTCTAATGCAAGATACAAACTGAAACGCAGTGCAGAAAGCTTGCTTTTCCTCCTGCCACATACTGGAATCCAGACACATTTGCCTAGAATAAGCTCTTCTTGTTGCTCTCTCTCTCTCTCTCTAGCCTGAAAGTCAGATATGCCTGTCAAGTGCAACAAGATCCTAATTAAATCACCACATTTTTGTACAGCCAAGCAGTTAAGCACCTGCTTAACTTCAGATATATGCCTAGGTTCCATTAATATTTGCTTGTGGTTTTCTTTTTCTGAACTGAGACCTATCAAATTAATAAAAGCTACACTTTTATTTTATCTTTTTTAATCCAGATCAGCCAACTCACATTAATGTTTTCTATATTTCATGTTAAATATTGCTTACTTTCAAAATTCATAGATTCATACAACTTTATTGGTCTTGCCTGTGCTTAGCTTAAATAAACTTCAAAGAAGATGCATCTCCTTAGATTAGTTTGGTCCAACACAGTGAATGTTACAATAACCCTACCCAAGCTCCGCACAGCTAAGAGACACAGGAAACATGTTTCCCAAGTGCTATTTCATGATGAATGAATGAAGTTTTCCTTTGTGCTACCAGCCAGACTTAAGACCCTGATAGATTTCAGAGGTGGAGCCTCTATTAGAGAGCATGGTGATATGATTCAGAGTTGGTGCAGCAGAAAGCCCTGGCCAATGGCGCTGTCTGCTCTCACTGTCAGAGCCTGCCAAAAACGAGAGGCTAGAGCATCTTAAAACCTTTACTGTGCTGAACTGAAGCAACCTCTACACCGTGTAAGCTGATGGTTAGGAAGGCTGCACAATATATGCCACTCTAAATCCCATTTTTTTTACTTTTAACCTTTGCTCCAAGTCACCTTTAAGAATAGTTTTCCCGGCTTGGTCTCTGAATCTCCAGCTTTCCTCCACCATAAGTGCTGTGCCTCCTGAACCCACACTAGGTGACTGTCCAATACAATGACTAATGTGATGACCTGGAGGAACTTTTTACTGAGCAACACCTTTCTAGGTTGCCTATCAGTTATTTTCTGTCACTCCCACCAGTTTATAGTCTTCTGCAGGTCCTGCTAATTTGCTTAATCTGCAGTAGCCAGAGGGTGAGGCACTCTCTTCTGCCCTACCAGGCGATCCATGCTCTTGTGTGACTCTGGAAAATGCACTCTGCACTTGCAAGCGCAATAACCATACTGATCCACTGTATTTCTGGTGTTCATCACTTCAGAAAGCATGATTCATGATTTCTAAAGTCTCTAGATGGAATCCATTTTTCCCCCAAGTTTACTTGGGCGAATATTCACTATACAGTATATTGCTTGGCCATTTGCTGCAATTCTTCTAGCTGTGAAAGCCTGAAGTAGTATAAAAGCCAGTCTTTTCAAAACAGACTACGAAGACAGAAGCCAGCAATATGCCACACAGCACTTGAACAATAAAAAAAGGACAATCAATCAGAATAAAGTTCCTTGTGATATGGACCAGTAATAAAATCGTCAGATGAACTCATCATTTTGGTGGGAGATAAGGCTTCTCCTGTCACTTAGGGTAGGGTGTCTGGTTACAGACCTGAGGTGACTACTAGAAGGGTATTTCATCCTGGATTCTGCAGTTATTCCTTGTATTCCCACCAGGATAGCTCCAGCAGCCTTCCTCTTCCTGGCACCTTGCAAAAGAGATCTTCCCAGGACTGAAAGCCTTTGCTAGGGAACTAATAAACCATACAGACCCAAGTACCTTGGGTATGATTTTCCTCTGGGTAGCAAAGGGAATGTTGCAGCTCAATTAATTTAATTTTCTGTGAAGCCCCAAGGGATCCAAAATAACTTTCTGATGATCCCACAGGAATAAGAATCATAAAAGCGTGACTCCTTTCCTTGCTTGCAAGGGTAGGGAGATAACCACTGTACACAGGAGCAACCTTAGCATGAGAAGTAGCAAGGGAAAGGTGTTCTGGTGAACACCTCCCAACTCTCATGGCTAGGCTTTGCGAATGAAGATTCAGGTAATTTAGGTACACCTTTAAAGGCAGGTGTATGCCTGTCTCTTAATCTTTGTGTGACCGCATTATAGGAAGATGCCCGTTGGCTGCAGTTAACCAACCAGGTGAAGCAGGAGATGAGCTTTGGTTAGGCTACCTTTTCTAGACCCTTCTCCTGACTGCTCTTTTGTGACACAGTAAAATAAACAAAGCCAAACCAAACCGAACCTAGGCAGTAGCCACAGAAAAGCTAAAAACAAACCGTTCCGGCGGCCAGGCCCGTACAGGGCACGGGTACCACCCACGGCCCCAGCCCAGCCAGAGCCTCCAAACCCCTAAAAGAACCCACTAATCACCCTAGCCTTAGCCTCCACCTACCGAAATACCACACAACTTCCCTCAGACTGCTTACTTACAAGACTACATACAAAACTACCCCACATGCCCACCCACCAGTCTGAAGACCCCCACAACTTGCCCGACACCCTACCACTCCCTGGGCCCCCCAAGGCAGGCAAGCCGGGCAGGCAAGCCCCCGAACCCCACGAGGCAAGCGCGCTGGGCAGGCATGCCCGGGCAAGCCCCCGAGCTCCGACACAAGGCAGGCATGCCGCGTGGGTAGGTACTGGGTCCTGCGAAGCAGGCACACCAGGCGGGCAAGCACCCGACCCTGGCTGCCACACCGGGCCAAGGCCCCAGTTCCAGCCGCCACACCAGGCGGAAGTACTGCTTGCTTACAAGACTTTATACAAAACTACCCCACAACTCCCAACTCTATGTAGATGCTGTATATGCATTTATTTGTCTTTAACTTAATCCTTTGCTATATTCCTTTTATCATGAATGAAAACACAATTACTTTTAAACGCATATGTATGGATTTTTGTCAAGACAAGGGAGTAAAATCTTCATAACTTACAGAACTTACAGAATCCAGAGCTTTTGAATGGTTCAGCAATGATACAGAATGTATCAGCAGTTACATGTCAAATCAGAAGTAAAATCTTACCTAGTCAATTATTAATTTTACAAGAAAATTAAAATAAGACTCCTCTAGCCTTTGAAATTCTATCTTTTAAGTAATAAACAGGATTTTATTGAGAAAACTAAAATGACAGCCAGAAAGCTGAAGAATGACTGTATGTAAAATATTGAACAAATATTAGCCAAATTGAACTGATAATTCATATATTCCTGTAATTCATATACTCATACGTCCTAATGAGAGAGTTATTGTAGATGCATGCCGCTAATTTTTCAAGAAAAAGTAGTTCAATCAAATTGCCTTATGAAGACTGACTTTTTTTTAAATTACAGAGTAGCATTTTTGGTGACAATCTAAATTCTGTTTCCAGGTTGTAACTGCACACATTTGACACAGCAAAAGGATGTGAAAAAGGGAAACTAATGAAATTTAAAACTTTGCCTGCAATCTTCCACAGATTTAAAGAAGATTATGATCACAGATTGTTTTTTGATGGTTCTGTGCTAAACATTGTCAGCTATTTTACTGCAAGTTACCAAAAACTAGTTCAGTCTCAGACTACAAGTTTTTCCCTCCTTGCATAGCCAGCTATTTCTGTCCATACGTACCATAAAAACACTGGAATTATGTTTCAAAGAGGCTAATTAATTTTCTGGTCAGGAAGAACAGATAACCAGCAGCAAGCCTTTTTGTCTATACAAAGGCAAAAAAAGAATAGAGAAGCGAGCACTGAGTTGATTCAGAAAGCTAGGTTCTCAATGAACTGAACTGTGCCAGACAACAGAATCATAATATTCTGGATCAATTAGTACCATTTACTGAAGATTATCCATACATTTAGAAATCTACAAGGCATTAATCACGTGTCTAAAATGATAATAACATTTACCATTCTATTAATCTAATTCCTCAAAAGTCGCATAAAATTAATATCTTTAGATATTAACTTGATCATATTGCTTGCTTATTATTTCTATTACTTTTGCTATATCTTAACATTATGTCATAGTTTATGCTGTTAAAATACACAACATAATGCAGAAACTTTGGAGCAAATACATTGCTGACATCAATTGCACTGATAGGGCACAGTCAGCAGAAACTAGACCTGCAGGGGCAGGAGGATGTCCAACTAAGAAAGCAGAGACAATGTCCAGCAATTCTCAACTACCATCTGAGCATCTGGACCTACACATGGCTGCCAGATCTCCCTAGCAGCAGAGAGATGCTTGCTTGGCAACACTGCAGCAGGAAGATAACATGACTTACAGGTGTGTTCTCTAGTCTCTCAGTTTCTTTCATCCACAGAAGAAAGAAAAAGTTGCTTCTTGCTGCTTTAAGATAGCTGAAGAAGGAGAAAGGTTGCCAGGGAGACAAGTGAAATCTGTAGCCACAAAATCCCCAATGTCAAGGTTTGAACAAAGCCTTACAAGTCATTTCAGTGCACCACTCTTGTGTGACTATCTGCACCACAACATTGTGTTCTTCATACCCTACAGTCAGGCTGGTGTTTTTCGGTAATACTGACCAAATAGTAGACATTGTAGCTCTTTTATCAAATGAAAAGGGAGACAAAATTGTACCAATGTGAAGCTGTTACAGGAAAGTGGAGCTGAATCATAACTTTGTAAAGTTTTAAACTTCCTAAAGCAAAATGTTCCTCAGCTCTTGGAGAAAAACTGCTAATGAAAGGTTGTATTCCAGAGGTCCTTAGCAACAAATAGAGTCATTATCACTGCCAGCTGAATTAACTTTCTAGAAAAATATCCTTCTCAACAGAACTCCCTTTTCCTTTGACGAAACCAAGCATTAAAATGTGCTCTTCTACTTGACTGTGCTCTTCTGCTGTAATGTACTTCACATTCAGATGCTATTTGCTCTGAAGAACTCAGACTAAAAAGCTAATGGTTCTCTGAGGGGCGCTCCTTGCCTTTTCCACTATCTTGTATGACCTACAGTTCCAAACTTGAACATGATCATTATAAACATTTGGATTCTACAACTGTAGTGTTGGTATGGGAACTACTAATGTTTCTTTTCTATTTATCATTTCTATAAATGTCAATCCTGATTTGTACAAACAAGTAATAACTTTATTGAACAGGAACTGTGCTTCTAATCTCTGTAACTACAGTAGTCCATCAAACAGTTAAATCCTTTTGTTTGATGTTAGGTTATTTATAACTTTGTAAAAGAAATAAGTCTTTATATTAGTAGTCCAGAGTTTCTCTTCAAAGTTAGATCTGCATTATTTCTTTGCTTCTATATAAACAGATCTCATACTGCTAGTATTTAATCAGCAGAATATGTCACCACTTAGGCTCTTCTTCTGTTTTAAGGTCAAGCTCTTTTCTTTCCATTTTGCAAACTCCACTACTGGCAAGGCTCTGAGCAAAGAATGTTCTAAATTCCTCCTAACATTTATCAGGAACTAGAGCAAAACCAGTGTTTCAGAATGCTACATTCAAATTTAAAAATAAGAATTTTGCATATTTGAAAAATTCCAGTGTTTATTTTCTTAACATCACATGTGAGCTTTCCAAGAGGAGATAACCGAGTTGAGAAATAACACGAGTCTTCCTATAAACCACATTATGAGCATTGTCCTTTCAGAGCTACCTCTATGGTTCAAGCACACAGATTCTGTGGTGCTCTCTCTGTATATGTAACAAAGAAAAAAAATGATCTGAGCAGTTTTTGTGTAATCAGCCTAAGCCATTTGAGCATTTAGGATAGTACAATGGCAAATAAAAGCACAGTGGTGCTGTAAACATGCAAAAATGTTTATCAAAAGTGGGAAATCAAGATAAAGAAGTCCTTTATACAAAGCCCTTGAAAAAATGTCACCCAAAATGACAAGTCACCTTAGTTAGAAGATAACAAATGAAGTATGTATAGATTAAATTCAGCAACAAATAAATAATATTAAACAGATGCTTTAAAGGATAAACTCCATTACAATGTGATGAAAGGAGAATGGAAACAATTCTAACATGCATTGAGGCTATTTGAGAATTTAACACATGCCCAGACTCCAGGATAAAATAGCCTAAACAAGAAAAGTTATTAAGGAAAAGCCTAACTTCAAAAATGATACTATTTCAGCATTTTACATATTAACATAAATCTAAATGTTTAAACATGTGAGGTTGCTCTTATGCTTAATGTTAATCAAACATTAAAGTACCTTATTGAGAGGTATCAATACTTTCTAGAAAATGTTAAACTACATAGTTTCTAAAATAATGTAACAGATTTATATGTTTTAATGTTAGCTAATAGTTTTTAATACATCAAACCTATTGAGAAATACCTATATTATGTAAGCTCCAATAAAAAACTCCATCATGCCATGTCTCAAATCTTTAGGTATTATTCTGAACCCTGAAATTATTAGAATTAGGCCTTGTAGCCCTCAACTAGTTTTGAAGAATCATCTTCACACTTAGGTAACATCCTCAGCTTTGCTGATGTACCACTTGTAAACTTAAGCTTTGCTTTGAGTGTGATTCTCTACGCATTTACACAGATGTCAGGCACAGTCTGAAAATCCCTTGTGATCTCCTGTGGCCCCTGGTGCGATAACTGTGCCGACAGCAGAGGGAGCATTAAACTCATTGCCCACGGGAAAGTGTGGCGAGTGATACCCATGTTCCTAGAATCCTTGGATGGGTAGGATGAGCTCATTAGCCTTCTGGCAGTCATCCTAGGAGAAGGACAACTCTGATTCCAAACCCGGGCAGATGGAGCTCGTTTAGCCCTGTGAGGCCTTCCAGCTAAGAGAAGGACACTCTAATAAAACCTCCGTCCTAAGGACTTGGCTGCCAGCGTCCAAGCTTGCTAGGCCCTGGCAGATGAACCTTAGGACTAAAGGGTGGGTCCAGCTCTGTGCATGCTGTGTCTCACCTAAAAAAATCCATAGTGCAGGCTCGAGGGTGCTATCTGCTATCCTCTTTTTATCAGCGCGCTTGGAAAAGGCGCTGAGGAGGAGTGTGGGTGGAGCCCTCCCTGGAGCTTTGTTCGCGAAGCCTAGCCATACATACATACATACACAGATGAAATTCAATTGAAGTGTTTTTGATTTAAAGATCAAAAGAAGAGAAGAAACAGGACCTTGGTCAACAGAAGTTTAAACACACTATTGGCAGAGGTTTCTGCCATCATCCTTGAAAACATAGCTGGTTTGGGTTGAAATCCCCAGAAGGTGTGAATAATTAAAATATTACAGTCTAAAACACATAAAATCTTTTTGTGTCTCCTAGAGCATTTTCTCTCTTCAAAAGCAAGCATTTTCTGTTACTGTCCAAAACCCTATTCACAAGTAAGCTACAGTTTTAGAATTTTCATTACCAGTGCATTCTTTCTCCTGTCTTCCACAATAAAGGTAAAGAGTTTGTGAAAATATCTGATCATCAACTAAAAGGACTGCAAAACATTGAGCCATTGGACATGTTATAGAGTGGGCTGAGGAAAAGCTTCAAACAGAGAGCAAGAAATGTACTACTCTACCACCAAATATGTCCCACAATTTACCCACTACTAAGAGTAGAGGAAGAGGAGCTTAAGTTTTTCCATAGTACTCACTTGGCAAAATTTAATGCATTTTGGTTTTTCTTTCTCTTTCCGTATCACTTCAATCAAGTGCTACTTGAGCTAAAAAGATGATGAAAGGGGTTTGGGAGACTTCTCTGTGCCTCATTGCAGGCTCCCACCCTTACAGCAGCATCCAAGTGCTTGGAACAACTGTCATCTGCTGAAGCCCAAAGCAGTGAACACAGAGCAGGGCTGGTGTCCTCTCTGCATGGAGCCTGCCATGTCGGGGACAGTCACTGTGGGTCTGCACACAGTTGGGAGACTTACAGTTTATGGCAGAAGTACAGGGAGTTCCCTCACACAGACAGACAATAGCTCAGAAAGCCTGATTAAATATTTGCAGGCTTTAGACTTTGTTCTACGTTTGTGTGAAGCTTAGTTCTCATGAAAAGGAGAGAAGGGCAGGCTGGGTGGGAAGGAGGCAGAGCGAGGGCAGGCGTTGTGCAAGCTTCTGCGTCCATCTCTGCCAGCGGATCTCCACTGGCCAAACCCATAATGTTCCAGGCCCAGGTCTTAGCTGAGAAGAAACTGCTTATTAAGCAAGATTATGCCAAACTCTGTGGTGCTTTTTCAGTGTGGACAAAGGTCCACTGGGGATTAAGATGAGACCACCAAACTCCTTTTATTCCTGACCCAGGAATAAGATTAGAACATCACTCTCCGGAGGTGGCAGTAGCAAACTGCTCTCTCTCTCCATCTCTAAGCTTTAGTTACAGATGATATTTTAAGGTTGTTGGAAGTACTGGCTTTTATGACACTACAGCTAAGTTTATTCTTTTGTGTTTACAGTTTAAGAGTAAGACAATAAGATAAATCAAAATGCAGTCACTTCTCATATTAATTCCTATACCCTTTCTCTTCCTTTCCTACAGGAATCAGCCAGTCCTCAGGAACTGAAACTAAGTACATTTGATTCTGTGTTGGTTTTGCTCCTATTAAATTACCTTCCCCACATCCTTTCAAAATAAAAAGAGAAAAAGAAAAAAAAATTATGGGATGCATCTTGGAATGTCAGAAATACAATTGAGCTGTGAAGTGTGAAATGTGCAGTCCCTCATGCTTTTGCTGCATTTTATTTTCTTTGTCATAGATGATTCTTAAAAAAGAAAAAGTTGATCCATCAGCTCAAATAACAACAAAGGTGTCTGACAAATTACCTGAGAGGCGTCCCCACTTTTCACCAACTGCCTAGATAGGAATGTCATCTTCTGGGAAAACATTGTTTCACTTAAGTGAATTTATGTGGTCTGAGTATGTAAGGCTGACAGAGAAGAAGCATACATTACAGGTCTGGTTTAATTTACTCCATTTTAACTGGGTGAGTTTAATCCTTAGAGGATATTTTTGTTCACAAGTTCAAGTGCTTCTAAATTGTAGTCAAGACTACAACTTCACATAAATCACTTACTTGCTGAAATCAGCTAGTTCACAAAATTTACCAGGTATATTTTTGTTGAAACCTATAAAGCTTTAAGAAGGTTGTGGGTGGTTGGGGTTTTTGTGTGTTTTGTGGTTTTTTTTTAAAGGTTTAAATAGCTAAACCCACAACCTCCACATGAAATCCACACTTCTAAAAATCCCTCCTCTGAAAACAAAATAACAAAATCAAAATTAAGTCATTTTAGATACTATTTACTTACAAATATAGACACTAACTATATGGTAACTACCAATTCCTGCATCTTGAGTCTTGTGTCAATATTTTCAAAAACTACATCTACTAGACCAAAACTATTCCAGACACTACAGAACCCCAAAAGCAAAATAAATAATGAAAGTTTAATGATAGCCTCTAGTAAACAACCCATATGGAAACCCTACACAGTTTTTTTATAACCAGTTTTCCAAATTTTTCTGTCAGCTTCTGAGATTCACAATTTCTCCCCTTAAAAGTATTTTTCCTTCTTCACACTAACACTAAAGTGGCCACACACTGAAACCCACTACAAGCTAACACTGTCAAAAGCACAACGTAATTCCCCTACAAAAGGTAAATTCTAAAGTCACTTTGTAAGTATTCCTTACAACTGAGGAGTGCTTCTAACCACAGCTGGGATAGAGATACATGTGTATGTGATATATACTTACTGTGGAATAAAGTGTACTGTTATTTTATGACAGAAGTAAGACTTGCCACATGAAATCAATGCTAAGAAGAAAATGTAACTATAAGCAAATCACTTAACAAAAAAAGGAAAAGACAATCTCAGGATGAAGCCTTTCTTGGGGACTATGTACCCTGATTTCTTTGTGCTGGGAATGAGCCATAAATGTCATGATCCTTTCATAACTGTGCCTACCATACAATACTTTAATTTCTTTACATTTATACCTGTGATGCTGCTATGTGATGCTTTATATTTTTAAGACAGGAGAAAATCCTATCCCAGAATTTCCTGTAATCTTACTGTTCTTTATTCCTTTAGCTGGAGCTAGCTGGTATGCCTGAAACATCTTCTGCCATAAATTTTCCACATCTGCATAGCCAGGATAAATTTCTAAAAAGTGAATGATACTATTAAATCTAATTCTGTGTGCTTCTATTTTCAACATATGGATTACCAGGTATTAACATTTCAATTATTTATAGCATTACAGTAAGAATAATGTACTGCTCTTCTGGACACAAGTGCCTAAGGATAACAGTTCTGGAGTGACAGATAAATTAGCTAGACTCAAGCAATGGAAGGATAAACTTCTGTGGATGAAATATCTTCTTCAAGGACATGTGGTTTTTGTTTCCAAATTTTTCCAGTTGGACTGCTTATCCTAAGGGAAGTTTTTACTTCTATCTACAAATTCTAATTTTATAGTTGAGTTTTTAAAAGCTGCATACACTTTTCCCTTGCTCTTTCACAGAAATTTTGTTTTGAAATCTATGCGTAATGCTTTGGTTTGATAATTGACAAGTAAACAGTTCTGTACCCTACAAATCCCAAAAGTGAGATTCTTCTAGAGCACTCTAGAGCACATATATGTGTGTCACAGACTGTTTCTTTAAATAAATGCATAGCAATACAGATGAGCCATGCAGGTTCTTTTGGAGGCAAGATCCTGAGTCTGAGGATCTGATTTGTGATGACTTTTCTAATGAAGAATATTCACTAACTGCAATGAATATGGAGATTTGTTTTTTATTCCCCATGCAGCAATATTAAAGGAGCCAAATGGTCTGTCATTCATGTTAATTTAATGACAGGACCAAATTCAATTATCCAATATAATATGCAAATGAAGTGACTTGACAGCACATGCTAATTATATTCATTATAATAATTAAATCAAACAATCAAAGGGAATAAAAATATAATGAAATAGAAGGATATCTTTAATTAAGATGAACATTTTAATTAGGAACTGTAATCCTATGGCCTGATATAGTATGGTTGGCTTATTAAAAGACTCAACACTATTTTTATTACACAGTTTAGTTTTACACATCTATCCTTAGTATCATGGGACCTATGGTAGTAGATTAAATGGTGGCCAAAAAAAGAGAATCTGTTTCCTTAATCATACTTCATGCAAAGCAGATGCCTCATAAAGCTGAGCTCTGCTAAGCACGATGAGAGAGTCTCTTCTTGTGAAATGCAGGCTGCCCAATGCCATAGTAAACAAAAGTTCACATGCTGATACAAAACAAGACAGTGCAGTTTGGGCTTGGCTAATGACGTGAAAGCATTTAAAATATTCAAGAAACACTGCTTTTTGACATTTTCAGTTTCATAACTGATTTATTTCTTCAGTGACCGCAGCTGCCCTGAAAAAGCTTTATGAATGTTAAAACAAAATACGAAGAAAGGGAAGGAATATTACTAATATATTATATGCGGGCAGAGTCAGCAAAATCATAGTCTTTTTAAAATAAACAGAGCAAGCACTAGGAAAACACTTAGGAATGGCTTTCTTAGGAATCCATTGTCCTCACTGCTCCTCCACAGAATCACTAGGGCCTGGACCAAAACCCAGCTGTGGTAAAAGCCCTGCGTGGGAAGCCAGCCATGGTCCCTGCATGTGTGCAGGACCCACCGTGAGGCCCTTCTCTAGCTGGGTCTCCTGGAGACTGCACTGACATACCAATCTTGAAGCTATACGGAGAGAAAAGAACTTTCCCTTTTCATTTGCCACTCCACTAAACATAAAGACTTTTACAGAGAGTGTAATACAACCAGAGAAACCTATGTTACATTAACTGATTGGCATATGATGCTCTTGGAAGAGTTTCCTCTATGAATGTGAAATATTTAGGAAATTGCCCTTTTATTATTTTGACTGCATAGTGGTAATAATTCACTTACTTAAATCACAGTACTACTACAGCAGGTCAATGTTGAGGTTGACAGGCTGTAAAATTTCCTTTTTAGAAATCTATCTATTCTCCAAACTGGGAAACAGCAATTTTTTTCAGTAATGAATGCCTTTTTTCTTTATTACAGTGCACCATTTTGGATATTTATCTGTTGATGTGGGCAGATAAAGAAAGCACAAAAGGCACACTAAAACCTCTAAACAATTATTTTGTCTTTTTTTTTGAGAGACAGAGAGTTAAAAGGAATGAAAACATACAAAGGTTTGTAATAAGGAATACAGATTTAGAGAGGAAAAGACTTATTTAAACTACAAACATTTCAAAACAAATGTACATTTGACTGCAAGAATAATGTGAATCTGCTTTGAAATGTGTCAGTTACTAGCTCCTTTAGAGTTTGGTCAAATCCTAAATAAAAAGAGCTATCAGGCTCTATGGAAATTTGCTTTCATAGCTCAAGTCTGCTGTATCTATTTTTATGATGCTGTTCTTTCCAGGAGTTCAAGCCTACTATTTGAGAGCTTTCACTGTGAGACCAATTTTTTATTTTTAGTAGAACTCTGCAGATCATCAACAATGACAGAAAAAAAAGGAAGCTGGTAATGTAATAAAGAACTAAAGCATAACTGAAGGAAGAGAAAGCACTTGCCTTTTCACAAAGATTGACTTAATTGGAAGTCACAACACTAACAGCACCAGAAAATAATGACTCTAAGCAAGTCGTAATGCTTTGCCTAGTAGGAAAAGGAAAAGCACTTCCTTTTGCTAAAAAAACCTTCCCTGCATTTTACAAGTACCCAAGCAAGGAACACTTCAGGTTTTCTACAGGTTTTTTAGGCCACTTTCTCAGTTAAAAAATTATTAATTAGGAATATCAGAATTTGCATAAAAAGTTAAGTCTGTCATGACAGCTCTTGCGAGAGCACCACCACAGCAACCCCCCCAAAAAGACTCCTTTTAGTGTATGAAAAGTACTAACAACGTGGTGATTTAACCAAAGACCTAAACTTGACTCTCAGACCTGCAGAAGCTACTTTTGAATCTTGAAAATCTCGGTCTGGAAGGGGGTAAATTAGTGATGACACAGGACCCTCAACCCCAAGTGCACATGCTGAAGACTCCAAGACACCACAAAATCCCCAGCTAGGAAGCATGCCCACAGACAAATGCATTTTGTACATCTTTAGTCTCCTGCCTGTCTGCTGGCAGCAGGCAGGGCCAGCTGCTGCCATGGCACTGTGCCTGCTTGCCACGGTCGGACCTTCACCCCAGGGCACGAGCACTGAACAGCGACAGGCACTACAGACTGACAGCCCTGCTAGGAAATCCCTCTTCTGCACTATTCCTGGCATGTGTATAGCTGTGAGTCCTCCATGCAGTGAATCACATCTGTTTATACTTGTGTGCCAGAAAAGACATTTTAAAATGCAGAGAAAAGACAACGTGGTTTGCTGGCATTTGTGGATGCCAGCACAACCCTTTGGGTGGCAGTGGTAATCAGAAATGGCAGCAAGATCCTTTTCAATTGACCATGTTAAAATGTGTTGCCCACAGTCAGCTCCAGATCCTGAGTGGGATTTGGCTGCACAGGGTACAAAGGTTGCAGGATCATCCCTCTGGCTGTGGCAAACCCCACAGAAATATTATTATGTAATTATATTATAAAATTTGATCATATTTCTGACGGCATTTTCAGCTTTAAGATACTACAATCTTCCAATTACAGTAAGAATGTTATTGGACAGCTTCTCTCTAAACCTTTGCTGACAAGTTTTAACGCTTCTTCCTTCTGCTCATCAGCTTAAATGAGGGCACTAAGCTACTCATCCTCAACTCCTACCCTAAAAGCTAAAGAAATTCAGAAATCAGGTGTAACAACTATGGACATAGAACAAAACTAGTACCTTCTCAAACTACCAAAGATGAAGGCACCATAATGCAATTTCTACACATCCAGAGTCAGGTTCACACCTCAGAAAAAAAAAGCCAGTGCCAGGTGGCTGCCCAATACATGCTGAGATGCTACATATGAGCTGAGGAAACTCAGAGATTTTTAAGACTAAAATATTTGAAATATTTTTGAAGTTTTCTGTCTGGATTGTTTTATAAGATAGTATGAGAGGTCACAGAACCCACTGAAAAGAGGAGAGCAACGAAGAAAGCTAAAAGGGAATTTCCACTGTTTGTTCAACAGAGTATTTGGCTTACTACTAAAAAGATTCAAGGGTTTAACTTAAAAAGAGCACTCCGGCTACCAGGGAGATGGCTACATTTGCATCTCTGGACATGTCTTCATGGCAGACTAGCCACGATGGCTTTAACTTGGGTACCACAACCATCTCATCAAGCTGACACAAAGTTAACTTGGAATTAAAGGTATCAGTTGCTAAGTGTACCTTGGCAGTGCATAAGGCTAGTTAAACTCAATGCAATGTCAGCATCATTGCCTGCACAAGAACATGGAGTTTGCTTAGGGCCACATAAAATGAATGTTTTTGTGTTAAGATGCAACTTCTCTTTTGCACATGCATATATCTGTTCTCATTGCTTCATGCATATATCTGTTCTCAAGCGCTTCAAAAGCAATGTTGAAGGGATTAGTGTTTCTGAGGGAGCCATGACTAAAGGTGCCCTTGATAACTTCTGATCCCATTTTCCATTTGCCTTACCTGATTATCTGGGTTGTTTACAGTAAAATAGCCCACACAAATTATGACTTCGTGTAGCAATCCTTCACAGGTATGCTGGGAACAGTACCACAGTAGAGAGCTGATAATATGCCGGAATGCAAGGGACAGTCCTTCAGCACCCACAATAGACTGAAAAAAAAACAAACAAAAAAAGGCCAAGAAACAGAAATTGCTGTCTAGTAGCATGTAACAGAAATTGTGTGAGTGACACAGACACACATTGCACCCTTTTATTTTCTTTTACAAAGCACAGACTGTGTTTGTTGCTGTGATGACTTGGAGGAGGGCAGAATCAGCTCTCTTTCAGTAACTTATCATTTGCAACTGGGGTGAAACGTTAAAAGCCACAAAAATAAGAATAAATTCAAATGTTAAAGGGACACAGGGAAAAATGGCTTCTGCTTAGTTGACATGCAGTATAGCATTAGGTTGACCATTTCATTTGACATACATTACATGTTCCAGGAAAACTTAATGCTAATAATATTTCTTAGTAATAAGCAAAAGAACCCAAACCATCTTCATTTCTGCAGAAGAGCAAAATGCATTTCTCATTAATAACTCACCCTCTGAATGGAATACAAAGATTAATAACAAATAATGACTTTTTAAACATTAAAGAAAGTCAGAAACATCCAAAAGGAGAGAAGACTCAGCTGCAAAGCTTCTTGGGATGTTTTTTAGAAGTAGGCAAATTGCTGTAATGTGGAGATTCAGAATTAGATTTTATCTGCGCAGCCTGCAGCCTCTATTTAATAAACATGTCAAACAGACAGAACGACACAAGGTCAAAGGGGAAAACTAAAGCACAAGGAATGAGCGTGACAGCCTAGTAACCCTGACGAAACAGTAATGCAGGCCTGTGAGAAAATCTCTTTCATTTGAAAGTTTTCTTGATTTTATACCTTGTAGCCTGTGTTAAGTACATATACATAAATCCCAGTCTGTAGTATAGTTTAGTTTTAGCATACTCCAGATGTATCCAGCAAAAGAAGAATCCTTGACAACTAAACCAGACTCTGCTGTGGATATTTTCTATCTTGAACCACAAGCGTTCTTTTAAGTTAGTGTATTTCCAAAATGCAACACACAATACGGCCACCATTTACAGCCTCACAGACTGTAAATGCCATGTTCATGGTCCACTCATTTAATTAGTGCTGTTCACGCATGCTGTGACCTAACACCCTGGCCTTAACCTTCCCTGATAACAACAGGTCAAAGGGCACCTCAGTTTGTGTATAAGAGTTAAACTAATTTTTCAAGGAAACTGTGCTTCCTTTTTAGTCAAAATTAATATCAGCTCAGGACCCTGTGTTGTTTCTCACTACCATCTTTCAATTGTTTAGACTGTCAAATGAAATGAAATATATACCCAGGAGCCATCTGGGCTAATACAAACTCTAGAATACCAGACCTCTTCTGTTAATCAAAAACCCCTATTCTAGAGCCCTACTGTTACATGATAAAACTATTCCTTAGAGATAATAATCAGACAGTACATAAACTATGCTTATTTCCCTCTGCTGCCTGCTGTAGCCCATAAGGTCAGAATAGACAGCAAACTGCCTCTGGGCTATGTTGATTTTTTTAACACTACAGAAACAAATCACCTGAATGCAATGAAAGGGATAGCTGCTGAGACTGCTCAAGTGTGTCTGTCCATCACAAACAATATTAGGCTTGCAATTCAGTAAGACAGCTAAGTGAGGACTTCCTGAGTGGAGCCCTGCATTGAGGAACTGAATGAAATCATGCACACCAGTTAGCTTTCTGCCACCCTTTAGGCAATAATTACTATCTTGCACCATTTTATGTAGAACTGTAGAACAAACTAAATGCAGATCATGGGATTTGGGAATGAATGCTCATGGTTTGGGATAAATGCTCACATATTATCATTAGATAGTTGGTAGAGGGATAAATCCAGACAGAGTAAGTAAAAGCTTGTATTTTAAAAATTAATGATGGTTTCTTGAGATCTTGGGGAACAGCCCTTCACAGGCAGTATGATTTCCTATAGCTCTCCCACAAGCTTTAACTGTCCCCATTCTACCCTCACTCTCTGGTATATATACCTGTAATATCTACAACAACATACAAACACCCAGTCTCAACCCAGGTGCTGAGGTACTCAACAAGCTGCAGAACAGAACTACTTTGATACACCTTGATTTATGGAAAGAAATGGAAGTTAATGGTGTGTAACATGAAACTCCAATAAACAGAGTGTTTCTATGCCTTGTAAAAAAGCCTTGACTAGACTGGATCCTGCAACTGCATCTAAACAGTTGAACTTTGCTACATGCAAATTGTTTGTTGCTGGTTTTAGAGATACTAAATGTACTCAAAATTAAAGCAAGAAATGTGAACTGAAGGAGACTCATACTAAATCCTTTACTCATGCAAAGCTCTTTCCAAGTTTACTGCACTTCAGATGCAGTGTGTGCTACAATTTATATACAAATTAAACACAAAATGAAACAGAAACCTGTTCTGATGAATTGTTTAAGACTGACACTGTGAAACATGCTTGCACAGCAATGCTTTTTGACACATGTTTTATATTAACAGCATAACAGCTTTGCCAATTTATCTCAGAAATACATGAGTATTTGCATTTTCTTTGTATGGCAAAATATTCATTTACTCTAGAAATGTGTTCACAGAAGAATGTGAGAAAAGATGTAATCTTTTGGATTTTTTTTCATAATTATGAAAAGTTAAATTTCCAATTTTTGGACAATTAAATCTTACTGGGATAAAAAAAAAATTGTATTAAGTGATTTTCAGTTACAGTTGTACAATCTTAAAGCAAGTGGCCACTGAAAGCACTGCCCAATGTAAACTGTGGTTATAATACAAGCAAGTCCTTTCACATTTTCTAGAAAAACTTATATTGTGCTTTTGACTAAGACTTTCTTTTACATGTTTTGGGTTAAGTAAACATAAAAAGTACTAGGCTAAAAGTGAGAGGTTTTTGAATAGAAATAGTAATGGTTGGATTCAGCATTTCATATATTATAAAAGTTCACTTTTTGGTTACATTTGTTAGCCACAGCTATATGGTGGAAATAACAACAGTTAACAGTTCTACACATGAAGAAAATCTAAACATTTCATCATGAGAGTTTCTTCAGCAACTAAGATCTTAAAGACAAAACATAGTCCAAAAGTCTATGCAATTTTAACCTTTTCCCACCAAGAAAAAGTTTTAAAGCATCTGTTACCTGAAAGGCAGGCAGATCAAGAACAGCAAAACTATTGAAGAAATGTAAACTCTGAATGGCAACCTGGACTGTGTTCGCTGTATAGCTGTCTTTAGGACTTGCTGTGTTTGGGTCTGCAATTGTCCCGTGGAAAAGAACACAGTACAGCATATGCAAGACTCCAACCAGATCCGTCGACTGAAGAACTGCTGTTAGTCCTGTGGGGTCCTGACGTGTGTTGTCAAATATGTTCCCAGATCTGCCAAGGAAACATTAAGCTGTCTGAGGAGGAGAGCACCATGCGGTGAGAACGTCTGAACAAGCCAAATGGTAGAAAAGCAGTAAACTCTTCAAAAGGAAAAAATCTGAGCTCTAACATGTCAAGCAACTGCAACAGTTTCAGCAAATACTTTCACTAGTCTGGGCACTGTCTTGTGCTCTTTTTAATTGCAGTGCAGCTGTATCTTTAAGGATCTTTCTCCGCATATTGGTGTCTTGGCTCCCCTAATGGGTTCATGATACCAGCACAAGACCACGCAGAAATTCGACAGCCTTCAAGTCAAAAACCTGGGGGCACTTTGGGGGCTCCAAGCAAGCTCTGTCTCAGGTCAGTAGCCTACACCCGTATTTCTTCCTTGCAACAGCAGCCAGGAAAGGTGAGAGAACTCCTCTCACTGGAGCCTCTCACTACCTCAGTGATGGGCTGCAGGCACTGGAACAAACTGCCTACCTAAGTTACAGGGACCAGATATCTTAATCAAATAGTTCTGCAGGAATTTAAGAATGAAGTGGTTGAGCAGTTAACAAAACAGTACTTCTTATTTCAGTCAGATATTATTATGGGAGACTTCACGGTAGTAAAGCACAAGGAAGTATGAAATGCTTGAGACAAACCAGCACAGCTTGTGCAAATGGAAACTAGGTTTCTTTGCTACCTTGTAGGTATGCACATAAAATAATGGAGAAGGGTTTTGGCTATCTAGACTATCAGGACAGGCAGGCAAACAACTCAGAATGCCCTTTCCATTCTCACATCCAAACTTTCAAAAGCACTTAGCATAATTCCTTTGTGATCTGTACTGTTCATGTTTTTTTCCACATTATTAATAGTCCAGAAGTTGATGCAGGACAGTCACTACTAAGGAAGACTAACATTGTCACTACTCTGGAGGTTAAATACTGTGTGGAAGGCAGGCAAATACAAAATAAAGCACAGAAATAATTCAGTAAGTTCTATATACTCTGAGTTCCAGTTCAAACTCATCATGTAAATCAGCTGAACTTCATTATTGAAACACATTTAGTTTATACTAGCAATCAAAGGAAACATTAAAATATTAAGATACAGTGAACAGCAACACTGAACATGCCCTACATCAAAATCTGGTCTGTACCTCATCTACTATGTTCCCATCAATATTGAAAGAGACTACAAAGACTGAGTCTATATATTATTATAATTATTATTTTAAATTAAAGGAAAATTTGGCAGGTGACATGAGAAAATACCACAAAAAGACAAATCAGATGAGGGCATCTTTCCCTTTTGTAACAACTAAAAGCAAAAGAAGTGCTAAAGTGGTGGAAACAAGAACCACTTTCTAAAGCAATCAGTAACTTTGAAGATGTCAGTTTGCAACAGAAAAGACTGGACACTCAAAAGGCTGAGAATATTCCTGTTGCCTAGAATCAGTAAGGAGCTTTTCTTTGACTAAAATGGCTCTAAATGATCTTTTCAGTATCTGCATCAGAAGCATTATTCATCACTCTGTTACACAAAGTTCTGGTCCAGTGAGGGAGGTTTCCAACACATCCTAGGTAGGCTGACTACTCCTGCTTTGTATCATACAGACACTTGTCTTCCATGGAGCAACTATACCATGAATTCCGCAATGACTCAGTTCTGGTGATCACCATCTTGTTCTGTCACTTTCATTTCTTCTAGTGAAGCAAAAAAAAGCAGGTAAGAAGCCACCAACTCATGCAAAACCAGTGCCTACCAATGAGAATTTCTATTTGTAACAGCATAGCCTTGCTTCCTTGGACCAAAAAGAGAAAAAGGAAGAGCAGGATAATGAACCTCTATTTCCCACACCCCACAGAAGGCCCTGGTACTGGGCTAACTTCAGATATAGCTTCAGTATTTTAAAAGAAGGAACAACAGTTAGGTGAAACACCATCTTTGCAGTTGTAACAGCAAACCCAACAGCTAGTATAGGCATTTTCTTGTGGTTACAGTTCTTCTGCAAGGGAGCATGAGTGGGCACTAAAAACACAATCAATGCCTGGTTGCTTTATCCAACAAGGCTGATAACCAGGTCTGGTACCACAAACCCTGCCATGCCCTGGAGCAGGGAACCACTTAGCAGCTGGGTGGGGACAGAGTGTGCACAGTCACTGCAAGGAGGCTGACATGCTGCACGTGAAGGGCAGAAGATTTAGGAGGCTTAGGAATGTTATTTTAGCACTTAGGCTGTGTCAAGCCTTTGAGGGGTCTTCTTGCAGCCCTGAGCCCAGCTGAACACAACAGGTCAGCATTTGGGTCGCACACAATTTACTCCACTAGCACCCATCTGCTTCCTTCCCTGTCTGCTCACATCCTTATGCTTAGAAAGCAGTTGCTCAGGTGACTCACTTCTGCCTTTTTATCAGTTAGATCACACACGTAAAGAATGATCTGATCTGATATTAGCATTATGGGTACCATTTCTTTCCAACTTATTTCCATTTACAGTCTGTGAATGTTTGATACAACTGAAAAAGCTTTTAAATACAGCATCCTCTGCTGTAACCTCAAGGATTAATGTCCCAGTCCTATGTCAGTGACACCAATGCTGGACAAAACCCGTATGAACCACAGAATTACTTCACAAAACTTCAAAAGAAGCCATCAGATCTCTAGGTAAGACACAGGAAGAACAAAAGCAACATAGCTCTGCCTATTTTCCTGTACCTGTGTTGTCATACAAGTGACTCCATTACCACTAGTCACCACCAGACCTCCACCACAACTCTGCAAGTTAGAGGTCAGCCACTCATAGGCTGGAGACAAACATGTCTGAGTTTATTGTACAGGTTCCAAAAATGGGGTGTTTGTTTAATACTCTGGTAGCCAACTGAACTCCTAACAACACTGTGCCACAAAATCAGCTGTGACAGCTCTTCAGAAGGCCACCAGCTTGGATTCCTCTCAAAATACATGTAATAACATTCAAATGACAAACTGAAGTAAATGAAAAAGATTATTAAATGATGATCTGATGCTACTTACCTGCTGCAAAAGAAAAATCACAACCATTCAACTGGTGGTTTGTAATACTCATAATGACCCTAACATTTACTCTGTAAAGAATAAAAATATTGGAAAAAATACTAGAGCCCTAAGTGTGTTTTGGGTGGGGCTATGCTCCACAACAATTTATGGCATTACTTTCCTTGTCCTACACCTAGAATCCGTGCCCAAAATCTTCATTTGGAAGCTCTTTGGTCTTTAAGTGAGTGTGTTTGAATGGAATCAGGAGAGAGACTTCCTAAACCGTTACTTGGCCTTGCCAACTGTGCCTTTATGCTGATTCCTGCTGCCTATTTTCCAAGTCCCGTTGGCACATGAGTCTGGCTGCAAGGGAGGAACAAACCTGGATGGCTGCAAAAGGAGGGCAAGCTACAACCTCTGGGACCACCACTTCTACAACTTTGCTTTGTGTGTCTGTGGACTCCTTAGCATTCCGAACTTCACAATACCTTCTGATGCCCAATTACTTCTTTTGCAGTATGCAGTAGCCAAAATGTGCTGTCACTTAACTATACTCAGATAATGAGAATGTTTATTTCCACAGTATCACATGAGAGCACAGCTCGCTTTGCCAACTACGACTTCTTCATTTCAATCTTAGCTTTTTCAGTGGTACAAACCACAAAAAAAACCACTTGTGGTCAAATGATAACCTCAAATTAATTACTGTATATGATACCTCACAGAATTTTTTGAGACTATATGCAAGGAGAAGATTGACCAATTTTACAAAAGGTTAAAGTTAGCTTGCTTTCAACTCTCACCCCATCATTATTTTTAAGCAATTCCATATGAAAAAGCTTATATTGCTGGATGAAATCCTTCTACCATTTTGTGCTGCTTTGGAGTCGTGAATGAATCAAAATATACATTAAAAAAGTCAATTGTAAAATAACTCAAAATGCAAGCAGTCCTTTCTTTCACAGAAAAGACCAGGAATTTTAAAGTTATACCACAGGATAAAGATGGTAAAAAACCCCAACCCTACAGAAATCTGTCTGCTGTGCTTGGTGGAGTGAAGGAACTGTTAGAAAGGTTTATCTTTGATGCTGCCTATATTACGGTTAATGTGTATATGAACAGGCCACTGGCTCCTGTTGGTTTTAACTGTCATTTATAATCACTTGAAGCCCAAATGTTTACAATAAAAAGGTAAAAGACGTTATTCATACTGGTTTGGGCTTTAAAGTAGAAAAAACAGTCTATGAGACGTTGGGAAATAAAGCATAAACTTCTGCGTATGCTGCTTGGAGTGATTTTGGTCAAGTCTGCACAACAGTGAATTTCCTACATTTAGGAGAATTTTAGTCCACCTCAGAGACAAGCACAGTGAAAATTCAGTGCTGTCAGGACACTGACTGCAGTAAAAACCCACCCTACCCCCAGTCTAGTAAGATGACAATGTTGTACAAGAAGCCTTGGTTTTATGGAAGTGAAGAAAGAAGATTCCTATGGCTGCACCTTTTAATTCTCCTGTCTAAAGTAGCTTAGTCTCTGTGTCTGCAACAGCTGTAAGAGAGTTGGTATGGACAAAAGCCCTTCAATTCATCCCAGAAGGGAAGCAAGACTTACCAGATTTTTTACATTGGCTTGTATAGCTGGGAAAACAGATAGGCTTTCAAACTTAACCAAGTCTCTACATCTAACACAGAAAACCAGGCAAATATTTGTATTATGGTCAAATAACCTGCAGGATCTTAAAAAGAAAAGT
Source organism: Bucco capensis (assembly GCA_013396975.1). Lineage (NCBI taxonomy): Eukaryota > Metazoa > Chordata > Aves > Piciformes > Bucconidae > Bucco > Bucco capensis. The sequence goes on along the minus strand of VWZO01013326.1, from coordinate 3,151 downwards.
TTAATGAAATGCAGGGAATTTTCATTATGGGTTGCCATTATGATTTTCAGCTTCTGCCATCAAGGAGTCTCAGGAATGGGTACATGGTTTATGACTTACAAAAAAGGTTTAACAATTTAAAAATGTGGCTATATCCATCCCAGGAAAGAAAGATACTAACCAGTAGTACCTCATTGCTTAAAATACACCACTATTTATTAAAAACAGGAATTTAATACAGCTTGATGAGAAACAGCATGCTCTGCAGAACAAGTATAAAACTACAATTTCTCCAAGCTTCAATATGAGCAAACTGTTTATATCTGAAAATATATTGTTTTAAAAACTGGCAGAGCTAACAAGCAGCCAAGCCTCTCAAAGGGTATACAGTATAATATTTGTGTATTTGAAATATATACTCCTGATGCAAACCACGGAGCCAAATGGAAACATGAGTTTGCAAAAGGCTTAGAATATAATCTGCTTTGTTTTTTTAAATTATTAGGATTTAAAAACTATCATCTGTAATTTTTGCTTCTAAATTATTTTATTTCAAAAAAGATGCCAAAAATAAAAAGGCAAAATAATAATTAAAGAAGTATAAAGAAGTATTTAGCACCTGTCAGACCTTGTTTTAAGTCACAGTGTCAAGCCAGGAATCACAGAATTGTGTAAAAGCAATGATCTGAAACCTTTTACTAGTTTCAAGACCAAGTTTTAGTTTACAGTACTTACTGGATCTGCTGTCTCTTGAAGGCACTTGGGCAGACTTGCAGCTGACTCTCCATCCAGCAGCCAAAACAGACATTATCTTAATTACTGTAATAAAAGTGAGACCAGACCAGCCTACTTCCTTGTGCATCTGTGTCCTGACAGTCACTATTTCCCTGGATCAATCCTATAGATCTGCAGCTGGTAATCTACAACTTTAGCAGCTCTTGACACAGATTTATACATATTCCATCACTGTTTTGAGACAATATATAACAGTAACAATTTAGTTACTGTACTGCTATGACATTGCATTTTCCTATACTAATGGGGGAGCTCCCAGACATTTCTTACCTCAAGATAACAGCAACATTCTGAAAAAGCTGATGGAGAGATTATTGTTTGCAACAGTCTCCTTATACACAACTCACTTTTCTCCATGTGTCAGTGTTATTTCTAGTCCACAGTTCTGCTCTGAGGGAGGGCATTCTTCCTCAGTGATTAACCCTTACACTGCACCACTGCTGCTAGTTTCCTCCTGCTGTTTTCCATTAACTCTGTGGTTGGTATGAATTTCTTCATTCATACTAATGGGCAAAAGTGAAATAAGGCACTAACAAGCAGTCCTCCACAGAGGAACAGCTAAACTGCTCAGACAGAAATCTTAGTTCCAGAGACTTATACAGGAAAAAAGGGATCTGGGCAGTACAGGAAAAGACAGGAACATAAGCAAGATCCTGATGATGAAGGACTTGCCATGTATTTTCTTACTTAGTCTTCAGTCCTGCTTTTAGGGAAGGGTGGGCTGGGCCAGCACAGTGATATTTTCATTAATACTCCTCACATTTTATGCCTGCTCATTGTTTTCTCTCTTGTATTTACAAGCCAAGCATGTTTCATATGTGTATTCAGGACTCAAGGGCCCAAAATAGGCTTTATACCTCTCAAAGTTACAATAATAAACTCTGGAAAACAAGGCCATTGTCCTGAACATTGCTACTGGACATCTGGAATTGGATACAAACTGCAAGGCAGATTTATATGCTATATAAACCACTGTTGCTCTGTGTAAAGTCTATTTAATGTCTTGCTTTATGTTAATAAAAAATGTTTCTGTTTTCAATTCTAGCTACTGTTACTCTTCTTGGTGAGCAAAAAACAGTTTAGCATTATCATAGCCACAATTTTCAAGCCCAAGTAAAATGCCAGGTTCATCTCTTGCACAGCAAACACAGATAGCTCAATACTTAGATGTGCTACATTTTATGATTTCTCATTACATACAATAAGGGACAATATCCTATTTTCAGCTCTCATATCCTTGGCTGGACTGGGGCTTTATTGGTGGTTTTTGGTTGGGTTTTTTTTTTCGGTTGTCATTGTTTGGGTTTTTGTTTGTTTTGGGGTTGTTTTTGCTGGGTTTTTTTGAACTCATCAGGAAGAAAGTTGCTCTCACCTTCACAGCATAAGAAAAATGAGACTTCCAGATGGAAGTCTCAAGTAATCCTCACTGATTTTCACTGTTTAAGAGATGAGGGTATAAAAATCATCAAAACAAGGCTCACAAGGGGTGTAAAGTTATCCATGTTTTACATCCACAACAAAACTTCAGTTACAGGAATCCATGTAGCATTTATTAGCTAGTACCAAAAATGATCATTTGAGAAGATCAATATCGAAGTTAAATATTTTTAAAGACTTTTGACTATTAATGAAAAGAAAATCTCTCTTTTAGAATAAGATATGCTTACAACATGTTCAGAATGGATTCCCTCATTTCAATTTTTTATGGTATTAACATTGAGAATCCTCCAATTTGTGTTTCTACATTAGCAAGACTTTTCTTTATTGTATCTAACTCCATGATTTTGGATGTTTTTTTCCAAGTCTACCACGGGAATAAGAAAAGTATCTTTGTTTATATTTTAAAATTTTATAGCCAATATTATATCAACCAAAGACTTATAGAATCATAGAATCCTAGAATGGTTTGGGTTGGAAGGGACCTCTGGAGCTCATCTAGTCCAACCCCCTGCAGTGGGCAGGGACATCCCCAACTAGAGCAGCTTGCCCAGAGCCCTGGCAAGCCTCACCTGGAATGCCTCCAGGGATGGGAACTCAACCACCTCCCTGGGCAACCTGGGCCAGTGTTCCACCACCCTCGTGGGGAGCAACTTCTTTCTAATGTCCAGTTTAAATCTACTCCTCTCCAATTTAAAACCATTGCCCCTTGTCCTTTCACTGCAGGCCTTTGCAAACAGGCCCTCTGCAGCCTGCTTGGAACTTCCCTTTAGGTACTCGAAAGTCACTAGTAGTTCCCCTGAACCCTTCTCTTCGCTAGGCTGAACAATCCCAGCTCCTCAGCCTGTCCTCATAGGAGAGGTGTNCAGAGCCCTGAGGGACACCACTTGGCACTGACTTCATTTAATACTTAATACTGATATATACATATATATATATA
>VWZO01013325.1:0-23387 GCA_013396975.1 Bucco capensis | reverse complement strand
CCGTCCCTGGAGGTGTTTAAGAAAAGATTGGATGTGGCACTGAGTGGCATGGTTTAGATGTTGTGGTGTATTGGGTCATAAGCTGGACTTGATGATCCTGGGGGTCTTTTCCAGTCTTGGTGATTCTGTGATTCCTCTCCAGGCTAAACAGTCCCAGCTCCCTCAGCCTTTCCTCATATGGCTTCCCCTCCAGCCCCTTCACCAGTTTCGTCACTCTCCTCTGGACCCTCTCCAGCACCTCAATATCCTTCCTGAAGTGAGGGGCCGAGCCTCACCTCTGTGCCTGGGAAGATCATGGAGTAGATTCTTCTTGAAGGTCTGATAAGGCACATGGAGGATAGGGAGGTGATCAGAGACAGCCAGCATGGCTTCTCTAAGGGCGAATCCTGCCTGACGAAACTAGTGGCTTTTTATGCTAGTGTGACTATCTCAGTGGACAAGGGACAACCTGTGGATGTGATCTATCTGGACTTCTGCAAGGCCTTTGACACGGTCCCCCACAATATTCTACTGGCCAAGTTAGAGAGCTATGGATTTGATGGGTGGACTGTTCAGTGGATAAGGAACTGGCTGGATGGTCGCATCCAGAGGGTAGTGGTCAATGGCTCGATGTCCAGCTGGAGATCAGTGACAAGTGGTGTCCCTCAGGGCTCTGTACTGGGGCCTGTTCTCTTTAATATTTTTATAAACAATATCGGCAGTGGCATTGAGTGCACCATCAGCAAGTTTGCAGATGACACCAAGCTGTGTGGTGCTGTTCATATGTTGGAGGGGCAGGATGTCATCCAGAAGGACTTGGACAAGCTGGAATTCTTCTTCAAAGCAAAATTGGTTTTGAATTTAGTTTGTCTGGTTTCTTATTTGATGTAAGATGGTTACTGGGGAATTGTGTATCTTTAATTAACACAAGGTGTTAATTTTCTATTAAAGCTTTATACACAAAAAGCTTTAAACTTGACCCTTACCACAGCATTCAGTAAGATTCATCAGTAAGATGTTAGAAGGTTTAGAAGCTTTTGATTTTACCTTTTAGATTAAAGCAGTGTGAGCATTAAGTCTGAACTGTTTGGCTCTTCTTCCTCTCTAACCTTACTGTGGAAGGTTTCCCCAGAAAATGTGTAGCTTTTAGCAAAGCACTGCAGGTCATAGGTCAGCTTGGGATGATGCTGTCACTTGAGTAGTGTGTACATGAATATGCCATTTCCAGTGTTCCCCTTTGTGTGCAGAGGGTCAGTCTCTTAGGTTAGACTGCATTTAGATTATTACTGCTTCTAAGTGTCATTGTCCCTGGAGATGTTCAAAAAAATATGTAGATGTGGTACTTAGTGGCATGGTTTAGTGGGTGGGGTGGTGATAGGTTGATGGTTGGACTTGATCTTAGAGATCTCTTCCAACCTTAATGACTCTGTGACTAATCTCCAGTGCTGTGAGAATTAAAAATAATTTCTTTATATGAATAAAGCTCAGTTTCCTCTTTAATTTCCATTTCCAGATCAGAAATTGGAGCTTGTACAAATGCCCCATCCTTGCCTAAACATATCCCTAAATGTATATGGGAAAAATGTTATATTAATATGTACAACAGCTTCAAGTTGCAGCGAATGCAGTGTGAAGAGAAACATAGCAGGTCTCTAAACCTCGTCTGTCGTGTCCCTCGTTTCCCCTCGAATGAGAGCCTTCACTCCACAGGCACCCGGTGTGGAGCTTGGTTTACTGCTTCTCTGTCCTGTGGGGCTTCACAGCAAAAGTAAGGGGATATGATCCGTGAGGGGTCAGGTGGGGCAGAGGTGCCCAAGCACCAGGACCCCGAGGAAGAGGGGCGATGGCAGAAGGGGGCACATAAGATATCATCGCTTTGCCAGGAACGCGCTGATCTGAGGCTCTCAGCCGTGACAACACCAACGTGACTGCAGTAGAAAAGCGTCACGGCCAGCGCGAAGTTCTAGGTTACGGTGTGCATCTTCGGGACCTTGCTCATTTTGAGAACAATTTGGAACAAATAACCCCCGCCAGCATTTTGTGCTCTTCAGGCAGGCTACAAGGCACAAATACCCGCCCCGCTCCCCTCACGGAGCGCTTCTGCCTCCTCTCTGCCACACGCCGGCCGTGTCCGGGGAACTCGACTCTCCTTCCAGCTGTCCCACGGCCTCGCCCGCCCCAGACGCAGCTCAAGCCAACTGCAGAAGGCGCCACGCTGCCCTTGCCGGGGAAGTGCAGAGATGAGGATACCGCGCGCGCTCACCCCTGACCTCGCCGTACGGCAGCGCGACGGTGACGCGCTACGAGCATACCGTAAAGCGCGGTGGAACGGCTCCACGAGTGTGTGTCCTGGTGCCGGCATGGGGAAGCGGCGGGGTGGACGCGAAGTGTTGCGTAGCCTAAGCAAGAAGCAAAAGAAGCACCTGCGAGAGTTCGGGGAGGAGCATCCTTTCTATGACAAGTGAGTGCCGGGGCGAGCGAACTGGCAGGTTTCGAGCAACATTGGCTACCCTCGGGCTCCAGCCCGCGTAGCCCCGCTCGTGCTTTCCTTGGGCTCCTGAGGGAAGGAGAAGAGTTGCATATGTATTTTGCACTACCACTCGTGAGCTTGAAATCCCGAGGAAGGCAGAAGGTCTGGGCTCAGATTTGCTTACAAGTGTCGTAGAGTCTTCTTGTGCAGTTCGGAGGCTGTCACGAGCAGTGAGAGAACGGAGGAGTGTGAGACTCCCGTCCCACCTCCAGATCAGTCCCTTGATTTAGCACGGCCCCAGCTTTCCCACCGGTTGTTCCACGCCCCTTTGGATCTCGCAAATGATGCGAAGATACAGTACTGAAGAACTCGTGTGATAAGAACCATGGCTTCCTTAGCAGGATGCCTGTCTGTGTAACAGTACTGTTCTTTTATACCCCTATGTAAACTTGTGAGGGATGAGCTGCTTAGTCTAGATGCTATGTGATTTGGTGCTGCTGTAAAGTCTTAGAAGCCTGTGAGGAAGACAGTATCAGGTCACCTGTTCAGTTTAATATTTTGTGCTTCTGGTAGCTGGCAAATAACATTAAAGGTCTGTTATTTTTATATACCCTGGGACTCTCCCAGTGTGTGTCACTTGGGATGAAAGGCAAAGTCCTGGCCTGTGGGAAAGCAGCGTCCGGTTCCTCACCCTGTGCAGTGATGCTCACATGCTCCGCTCAAGGCTCTACATCTTTTTTGAAGACTTGAATTAGTTTATGCCCAGCTTGTACAGTGACTTGTTTGCAGAATTGCAGGCCCAACACTGGTTAATTAATGCTGGTTTTCCTGTGGCATGTGGCTTTTTCCTGGTTCTCAGATCAATATTTAGTGCTAGAGGTAGTCTCTTGCTCTGGTTAACTTTATTGTGTAAACTATCCTCATAGTTAGATTCCTCAGAATCCTTTTAACACCTTATCTTCTGTATAAGTCTTCTGATTAAAGCCAGATACTACTTCTTAATCAGTTACAATGCTTGAGCACTTAGGCTTCATATGCAGAGTGTAGCATCACCTGAGAGGGTAACCTCTCAGGATAAGTGCTGAGTCTGTTTTTATAGGGAGACTTGTGTGATGCTTTAATTTTAAGTTTTCTCTTAATTTCTCTAAGACCTAACTCATCAATTCATTCCCCCCCCTCTTCTCTTTCATCCTTTGTATAACATCATTAACAGAGTAAGATATTGCAATGTTTTCTTTTTAGGGTTTCTGAAAGAACTGAAGCAACTCCAATCTGTGAACTGGTAATATATTTTTATTTATTTCTACTTTCATCTTTGTGTAGTTCAGTGAAGCGAAACATAGCATTTCATGTGTTACCAAGTTATTCAGTTTGATTAAGTTGTTCCCTTCAGAATACCTGTGTTTAGGAGAAAAAAATGAATGTGATTTTTGTGTGGCTCTGAATTATTCTCTACATTGTCTAATTCAGAAATGTAATACAGTATCACAGTATAGATTAGGGGTTGGAAGGGACCTAGAAAGATCATCTAGTCCAACCCCCCTGCCAGAGCAGGATCACCTAGACGAGGTCACACAGGAATGCATCCAGGCGGCTCTTGAATGTCTCCAGAGAAGGAGACTCCACAGCCCTCCTGGGCAGCCTGTTCCAGTGCTCCGTCACCCTCACTGTAAAGAAGTTTTTCCTCATGTTAATACTAAACCTCTTGTGATCTCATACCATGAGAAGGTAGAAGCAGCAGGACATAATATAGCTGTACTTGGGGGCTTTGCATATTACTTAGTCACAGTAGAAAAGTTTATCATGCTTTTAAGTCTTTTTAATAATGTTAATAAACAGTGTTGCATTTTTTGTTCTCTGTTGAACAAAGAAATATGTTAATGCTTATTTCTCTTCACATTGCTTGTGGTTTACTTTTCTTTCAGTCAGGATTTGGTAACTTCCTTTATCATCAGATTAATGAAAGACTTCAGAGTTTCAGTGTGGAAAAAATATTCTGGTTCACTTGTTTCCTTTAGCAGTTTCATTTGTAATACTGTATTTAATTTTTTCCTTTTGGGGCTGAAAGGAATTAAGAAAGGAACAAATGGTGTTGTGCTTATACTCCTGGTTTCGCTGTAATTTTGTCTATAACCTGGTACACTGTTGTTGGTTTGTGTGAGCCTGGGGACGAACTGGCTTCAAGTCTGGCTTGTTTAAAGCTTAGAGCTTTATAGCTGAGCCAAACCTGGCCAACTCCCCAATGGACTATTGTCAACTGACAGATATTTCACTTACCTTCTTGAAAGCCAGAAGCATTTTCAGTGTGCTCTGTCTCTTGTATATGTGCCTTTCTACAAGGCCATTGCCAGTTTAGTAAATGCTTTGTCCATGGAGACCAAATGTGCTCACTCAGCTGAGACTGAGAGAAACAAGTTTTGTGATGCTCCAAGTCAAATCAATGCAGAACGAAGCACTTTAGCCTATGTCTGCCAAGGTGCTTCTGTAATCTAAGTGGAGGTGTCTAGCATAACTGTTTGCGTAAAATGATGATTTCTGAAAAATTCCATTGCATCTGCATAAGAGTAGGATGGGAGAGGGAAGACATAACATCGGAACTAGAGATGAGGGTATCTGCCTTCTGCCTAACAAGAGTGTTACTGTTGTTGCTGTTACGCTCATGTTTTCTCTTCCAGTCTGAAAATTCTGATAAATCAAGTGCGGAAAGTGATTCGGAGACTGAAGTGGAACAAGTCTCTGTATATCATAAGCTCCTGGCTACCCTGAAGACCTCTCGTGAGACTGAGAGTGAGGAAGATGAAAGTGAATCGGAAGAAGCTGGAGAAAGTGAGACAGAAATGGGCAGTGATGGGTCTCAGGAGGCTGGAGAAACAGGTGGAGCTGAAGGAGATAAAAATGATGTACCAGAGCAGAAAGAAGGTAGTTTTTCTTTTCCTATGCTTTGGTAAATGTTTCAGTTGGAAAGTTTGAATAACGTATGTTTTTAGCCAGGATCCTGGAGCAGACAGGCTTGTTGGCTGGGTGCTTTTTTGGCTTGGAGACTGTGTTGCTCTGTTGCCTCTGTGGGTGGTAACAGCAGCTGCTGAAGGATTTAGCAGGGCAGAGGGTAGCTGTGCTCATTTTCCAGTAGACAGCCCACTGCTGCTTCCTCAGATGTTGTTTGTGCAGCAGCACAGAGGAAATCCACATGGAGCAGCATACCAGGAGTTCTCGCCCACTCATGGGAGATGCAGGCTGTTCTCTCACACAGCATCTGGCTTGGCTGCTGCCATTGAGAGGAGGGAGGGATTTGCCTTGTATCAGAGGAAAGATTATAAAAATTGGAAGGAAACCCCCTCCATTATGATGAGGCATCCTCATTCTGAAGTCTGCAAAGAAATTCTGGGAGAGAGTAGTCAACTTTTTCTTATTTTCAAATATTTGGGGTCTTTGGAAACTAGAACTTACTTTCCCAAATAGGTTATTTCTTTGATTTTCTCTGGGGAAACATGCCGTGTATTGTGTAACATTTGGCATTGTAGCCAGAAGTCTTCTTTCCTATAGAATACAAAACCTACTTCTATCTTTTTGGATACACAGTATTGTGAGAAAAAAATTGGTAACTCAAAGGGAACAGCATAGCTAGCAAGAGGTAGACAGAGAGTAAATTTTTCAGGAGAATATAACCCATTTCTCTCTCTAACAATTCACAGCTACAGACACAGCAGAGCAGATGCTTGGCCAGGAGCAGGGTGATGGTGCAGATACTTCTTGTGACCTAAGTCATGGAGCAATTGAGGAGTTTACTGATGTGAAACATGAATCTGAATTTAGCTTGGAAACCAATTTCATGGAAGAGGAGAGCAGAGATTGCAATGCCAATAAGAGAGACAGCAATTCTTCACAAGTTATTTCAGAAGGTAAAACAGTACGTTTGTGTTCAGTAATCTGCCTCTAGAGGAGTATCTGTAAATGTGTAAGTTATCAAACACCCTAATGATACGTTGTATAGCTTCTGATTTCTTCTGCTACATTATTCATTGTGTTGTTCACGCATGAGCTGGTTCCACAAGGAACGCTTAATGCTACTGCAGACACGTAGCTGAACCATTTGTTCTCTGTAGCCTGTGAGGACTGAGATTTGTGTGTAGTTTCTATTATGACCAATAAAACTTGAAATATTGGGATCTGGAAATCTTGTTCTGTTGCTTTAACAGTAGTTTTAAAAGCTAGTGTAATATGAAGGGCCCTATAAGCCTGCACTTGACTATGGAAGGTATTCTTGGTACAGACAGCACAGGAGATAATCACAAAGCGAACCTGCGAGGGCGTCCTTCACAACTCAGTGGAGTTAGAGGTGAGATACAAGGAAGCTTGGGGCAGCCACAGTAATTTAGACAAACGCTCAGGGCTGTCTGAATTTTGAAGGTTATGTAGAGGAGTCCAGCAGCACCAAGATCAGGAAGACATATAAGGCATCAGTGGAGCATCTGTCTGGTAAATTTTAAGGGTGTAGCCCTTCTGATCTCAACGCTGCAGTGCACTGATGGGTGCAGTCTGATCTCCAATGTTGGAGTCCTTCCACCATATATAATACAAATAACTGCACGGGTGTGTGATCTTTCAGTGATATGCCACACACTGGCACTTGCAGAGCTTCTATTCGTATTTCATGCTCTGTGGTTTTAATATCAGATGGCAGTTTGAGAGAGAGAAATACGTTTGTAGCATCCCTAGTGATGCTGGCTTGTCATCTCAGAGCAGAAGCTGACAATAGATCTGGGAGGCAGCCTAGTTGATACATGAAATGTACGGGAGCATCAAAGGGCCATGTGATAGAAAAAACAGCTTGTTCTTGTTACCATGAGAATATTACTTAGGCTGTTGGCATTGCATTTTAATGAGAACCATAGCTCTCCAACTGCATGCTAAGTACCCTAACAGCTTTGTTCAACCTATAAATGATGCACTACTTCTCATTGGGTTCCTATATCTTGGAAGTGGCTTTATAATCTATTACAGTAAATGAGTAACCTAAGATAGCAGAAAGAGGATGAGTTTCTACTCTGATCCTGAGGTCATTAGAATTCCTGAAAATGCTTCACATTATTCCCTCTATTTTATCTGGCAAATGCTGGAATTGGTAAAACTCAGCTGAAGAGAGAGCCTGTATTAGAATCAAATGATAACTTGTTCATTTGTGTTGCTGGGAAGATTTTCTCAACAGTGTCATGATTAGCAAATGTCTTGACTTTTGCCTGGAAAACTTGTATGTGGGCTAGATATCCGTTGGCAAGCTCTAGTGTTCTCTAATTAGTTTATGCAGTGAGTGCTGCTGTGCTGCAAGCAGTATACCGGGCTTGAGTTTCAAAATAAGCTTTGCATGTGACTTTATGCATGCCAGTGTCTTTGAATATAATATGCCTCCCTTCCCTGAAACCCACCTAATCTTTCTCTGCTTTATCACAAACTGTATTCATGTCGCTGGTCAAAGATGCAAAGCCTTTTGCAGAACTATTTATAAATTAAGAAGGACAGTAAGTTCACTTGGGTCTTTACAGTTGACAGCCTGCTATTTCATCTGCAAGGGACGGATGTGTCAGAGCTTAAGGCAGAAAATTGTCACAATGTTTTCTGCTACATATTGCTTTTCTGTCCAACATTTGTTTTGTGAGTGAAAGTTCTAGTACCTCCATAAGTGCTTCTTTTTCTTTTTTTAAAGCAGTCTGTCAAATCTGTTCTCTCTCTTCTTGTAGAAAGAATTTGACATTCTTTCTCTCATCTCTCAAGTTCTTTGAAATAACTAGTTTTAACTGTGTTGTTGGCCAGAGTGGAAACTTCATCTCATTTGCAAATCTATTCTGAAGCTTGATTCCAGTATTAGTGCCAATAGTTCTCAAGATATTTTTTGTTGTGTTATAAATAGATCCATTTAAGCAGCACATGGACAGAGAACTTGAAGAAAAAGAAGTAGAAAAAATATCTACACTTCCTAAAACTTCAAGTCAAAGCAAGGTAACAGTGTTCTGTAACCATCCAGAGTTCCTAAAGATGGCTGGATTAAAATAATTCTTATTTTTTTCAAGAAATGAACTAGATACATAATTGTTATTATTAGCTGTTGGTACTGGAATTATCAAGGTTTTGCACTGTGTTGTGGCTAAGTGTGTTCTTCTTCAGTCTAGTGCTGAGCAAGAGCTGAAATCTAAAGTCTGCTGTTACATAGGCATATGGCAACATATCTGAAATACGTAGCCTTGGAATTTGATCTGTAGTCCCAAAACCACAAGTTTAGTACTTGGCACAGGGTAGAAACAGGACTGATTTCTGAATTGTAGCAGCACAATGGCAGGCATGTGCTCTGCAACTGAACTTGCCAGATGACAATGTGCAGTCTTAAAAGTACTTGTGATACACTTTCACATTCTTGCTTCAAGATGGCTCTATCTCTGTACACATATACAATCTGGTAAAGGGGAATTTAATACTTACGTTTTAATACTGGAAATAATAGGCAGGTTATAGTGCCAGAAAACCACCTCATTGCTTGAGAGAGAATGTTGGTTTTCAAGACATTCATTTTTAGACAAATCTTTGCTTCCTAACTTTTTTTACATCTGATTTTGTTTTGGAGAGTTGCCTTGCATTCTGGTCAGCCATATGCTGGGTGACATTCCTTGGAAGCTATCCAATGGTTAATCAGTCAGAGAGGAAGCTGTGATTTTTTTAAATTAAATTTTATTTTTTCTTTTTTGGAATGTGATGGCCAAGAACATCAGTGCCACCTGAAGCAAGGCATGATATATCTTTGCTTAACCAGCTAATCTGCAGAGATGGTTAGGGATAACTTGCATGGCAGAAGGCTTAAGGTTTAGAGTTTTCCCCTACTACACTGATAGGTTTTGCCCTCAAAAGCAGACAGACTTCCAACAAGACTGTGTTTAGCAATAGATTCACAACTCCTGGGTTTAGTCCCTTATGGGGTTCTGTTTTCATCTTTAAACAAAGTACACAGAACATAGTACGTCTCACTACAGCCGATCTGTAAGCGTAGTTGTACTCCAGGGTTCTCATTTTGCCACTGGCTTGTGCCACTGATCTGCTGGATGGGTTAGGCAGAAGTGACATCCCTCCTTTTCCTCGGTTTTTCTCCTGTGTTAAAATGAGGACAGTTACAGACATGTCACTGCAAAATGCATGCAGATCTACTCAGCTTAAATTTATTGTCATATACCTTGGCAGACTCTAAAAGAGACTGCATATTGGAAAAAAAAGGTTTCAACTTGTATTGTGAAAAGATAATTTCTCAAATCTGCCAACTGTGGTGATGTGCTTTTAAGTGAACTAGTTTGCTGTATATGACTCCTCTTCAGTTGTTTGTTTTTTTTTCAGTGGCCAACACTGGGCCAACTAACTTTTTCTTCCACTTTGGAGAAACATAAAACTTTGAAAGCAGACAAAGAAGTTGATATGAGACATCTTTACCTTCACAAGCCTTTAGAATCTACTTGGCCAAAAGTGAATAGACAATTTCTGTCCTCAGTGAACAAACCAAGCGATCCCTCATTTACCCCATTACAAAGAGAGCTCTTCTGTATCATGAATACCTACCAGGACTTGTTCTATCCAGAAAGAAATGCTTTAACAAATGGAGAAGAAATCCGGCATGCCTACTGCTTGCATGCTTTGAACCACGTTCTGAAGGCAAATGCCCAGGTGCTCAGCAACAATGCCAAACGAAGAGACCAAAAGCTAGGGACTGACAGTGATGACTACAGGGATCAGGGGCTCACTAGACCTAAGGTAAGCGAGCTTTGTTAATGTGATTCCCCCATCCCCTCCCTGGCTGGCTGGTCACGCTGTATAAGCATCCTTATAGTTAATCCAGAAGTATTTCTGCTGCTGCACTCTGGGCATGTGCCTTTCCACATCCCTTTATTGTGCCTGGAAGGTGTCTGCCATGGCCAGGGCAAATACCCTGCAAAAAGCAGTGAGCACAGGGTTGTTAGCCAGTCTGTTTCTGTCCTGAGCCATGAGTTTGACTTACCTTTTTCTTTGTCCTCCTATCACTACAAACTGACATGCCACCTTCACCTGCTTCCATTCCTAAATCTACCAGTACAGAAATGAAATGTGCCTACACATTGAACCTTCAGTATCAGTGCAGGTAGTGTAGGCTATCACCCAATGTGGGATGTCCCAGAAAAAGTAAGGACTTGCCTACATCTAAGGGTCTTTTTATACCTGGGAGACCTCAGGGAATCCCAAACCCATTGTCAGGTCTACCTGCCATAGTTGATAGATGAGGCCTCAAACCAAGCCTTCCTGGATTCACAGCGTCCTCTAGTTGGCAACCAAGTGAATTCAACCAGGGCTAGCCTGTCACTGGTGGTGCAAACTACCCGTTGAACAGTTTCAAAGTTGGGTTTCAGTGTCTTCTCCATGCCTAGCAAATGTCTTTGGTTTCTGCATTGACTCTCCAGTTAGATGTACTTCAGTGTGCTGTGTAGAGCCTACTGCCACTCATCCAGGAGCCAGTGGTTGACCTTGTATGTGTATTGTGGGAGTTCTTGCTTACTTGGGAATTAGGGAGAACAAGAGAATGTGTTTAGTTTTCAGTGCCCCTGTAATGGTGCTCTGGGTGCGAGATGGGGAGCCAAACTGGCCAGTACTTGATCATGAACACACTGCATCCCAGCACATCCTCCCTACTTGCTGCATGCCAGAAATGTTTTGTTTTGATTGTTGAGATGCCCCATGGGGGGCAGATCTGAGGAAAAAAAATCACTTCACGAACAGTTAACTGTGAGTGTTCATATTTTGTGGGTTATTCTGTTTTAACTGTTGATCTGTGCAGGTACTGATGATAGTGCCCTTCAGGGAATGTGCTTTGCGAATTGTGCATATTTTCATCAGTCTTCTTGAAGTGAATGAGAAAAAAAAAATAGATGTAAGTAATAAAAAGCGCTTCAAAGGGGAGTTTGGCTCTGATCCAGAAGAGAAGCCTCCCAACCTGAAAAGACCTGAAGATTATGAAGCCATCTTTGCTGGCAATATTGATGACCACTTCAGGATTGGTAATGACTTACTGAACAGATGATTTTTAGCTTGTAAAATCTGAGAAGTAACAAGTTCTTCCTCAATGTCTAGGCACTATCAGGGCTGGAAGTTCTGGTGATATTCTAGGCCCTCTGCTGTTTATGCTGGTTTTGCACTGACAGCTTGGGTTTTTCTGAAAATCTTTGTTGCCATGCCAGAACTTAACAACGAAGATACAAAAGTAATAATTTTCCCATCAAGTCCAGAATCACCTAAAATCCAGTGGTTGCTTTATTGTTCCAGGACTGCCCATACCTTATATTAAAGAGGCTAGCCTTGATTATGCAGCAAAGTCTTTCATGTTATTAAAAAGAAAAATGTTTCGTTTTAATTAGCCATTCACAATGTCTCTTGTAATCAGTAATTGTTGGAACAAAATTAAAGCTTAGTAAGTACTGAGCAAAGTAGTTTTCTCCTGTGCTGCCCATAGTTTTCATGAAGGCATAGCCTTTGCTATGGACAAGCAGCAAATTTCATAATATTGTTATCTCATGCTGTTTTAGTAACTCAGTATGTAGAGAGTTAGCTAGTGGCTTGATTCCTGGAGCCGCCATGATGAGTAGGCAGGTTTTCTAACTTAACTTGACAGATCAAAGGCTTTGGGAATTATTTCCCCTTGAAAGATAAATTGGCATCCCAGGAGATTTAATGATACAGTGGAAGATGCAAACAGGTCCCACACAGTCTTTCTTCCTTCCCCAATGAATATCTCACTGGGTGAGAGCATCTTACTTTCAGTAGCATAATAATTTTCCTTTCAGTCCTCTCCCATACCACAGTCTGCTTGATCCACTTACTAGCTCTAAGAAACTTTCAATGCTGTTATTTCCAGAAGCAAACCACAGAGGCAGAATAATTACTCTTACTGTGCCTCACACCCTGTTACTTTTGCACGAAGATCTAATTTAATGCACATTTGTAACATCTTACTAAAACCACCCTTTTACGTTTTTAAACAGAAAAGAGGTGATTGTTAAGCTCTGTATATGCTGTGACAAGTTATATCTTCTTCCTGAAAATTCAACCAATTGTGCCTTTCTTTTTCTTTCCACTTTTATAATTGGGTTAAAATAGATAGCAGGAGGGGTCCCTGTTGATACATGTGTGAAACTCTTGCAAGTGCCTTCAGCTGTGCCCATGATAGCTGGATTCACACAGAGAGGGAAAGAAGTTGAAGAGACGCTTTTCTTAGGCAGACTGTAATAAGTCTGAATATGGTCTGGACTACTTGGATTTTTAAGATCAGAAAACTAGGTTCTAGCAATGTTGCCATGTAGTTGCAACATAGGTAACAAAAGCCTTTGATTCCTTCCTTTTTCTTTCTTTAACATGAGATGTGATGCCTAAACTAGTTCAGCATTTACACTGCAACATGTGGTGTGACAAGCAATGCCAGGGAAGGTGCAAGACTGGTTATGCTTTTAGTTGTCATCACACAAAGAACCTTTTCCTTTGTGTTCTCTCATGGCCCTGTGAATAAAGGCAATTTATAAGAAGTCCACTCTGAATCTTTGGTGGCAGATTAAGGTAACAGTTACTATAGTACCTAATGTCAGAGACCAAAGTCTAGGATTTAGGGAGAAGGGAATAGTTAGTAATTTCTGCTGTGTTTTTTTTTTTACTTAAGTTCTTCAGTCCCCTCATCCACCTTTTTAGCAGAATGTCACAAAAAATGTGTTTCAGTTAAAAAGTGTTGTCCAGGCTATGGAAAATCAGGGAAAAAAGTACTACTGAAGGAGGTTACAGAATTTGATGAAAATCTGCCAAATGTGTGTCAAATAGGGATGGGTAAGCACTTTTCAGTGAAAGAAGAATTTCAGACAGATTGGTTTTGTCCCGCTATAATCATTAGTATGTGTTGAGGGAGGAGATGCAGGGATTTGTTACTGTTGCAGAGCCTGCTGAAAGAATATGGTTAATAATTTGACCTTAACTAAGAAAATGCTGTTGGTTGTTGTTGGACAGGGGTTGCAATTCTTCAGAAAAGTATGAGACTATACGCACCATTTTACTCCTCGGATATCATTATCGCCTCTCCCCTGGGTATGAAGACTGTTATTGGTGCAGAGGGGGAGAAGAAGAGAGATTTTGATTTTCTCTCATCAGTAGAAATTCTTGTCATTGACCAAGCAGATATTTACCTGATGCAGAATTGGGAACACATTCTGGTGCGTTTACCTTACATATTCATTCTTGTGTTGTACTGTGTCTCGTTAGTCTGATACAACTTAGTTTTGGCAGTGAACAATATTGCTACTTTTTACTGACTTGATTCCAGACATGAATGCTTGTTCCTTTTCCTGATATTTTCCTTATACTAAGAATAATTTTTCCACAGATTTTGGTAGTAGTCAGCATGTGTTCTCTATAAATCTTAGTATTTGGTGCTTTAGTGGCTATTTCATCAGAGGTTTTTTTGGAGATTTTTAATTATATTGCAGGATGAGGTAATGATGATTCCTTTAATTGCATCTGGGACAAAATATGCCAGCTGTCTGACTGCTCAGTGTCTCAGTCAGATTGCAGTCATGTGAGGAATGTGTACAATCTAATTCATATTCCTCCAGAAAGCAATAGGAGCTGGTGCTTATCTCCACTGACTGCAGAGATGCTAAGTATTAGTCATGTCCGAAACTAAACAGTATAAAAATTTTCCTGTATATGTAATGAAAATAGAGCTCATTGATTGTGGCTAGTATGCAGTAGTACATGTGCTTTTTGGCTTTTGGTTAATAAACGTTTTCAAGATTGAAAGGTTGGGGTTTTTTCGACATAGAAACACCTTTGATATACCTGACCCAGGCATTTTGACGGCACATTTTGAATGAGCCCAGAGGGTGTCTTATTTCCCGGGGAGTCCAAGGAAAGGCACATGGTCCTACACAATATCTAAGGAAGGGGTCCTGGAGCCTGTTTCCTCTTGGGTTTTTTTCTCCTTTGGGTGCAACTGCCTGCCATGTAGCGGCAGTGGTGCCTGTCCTAGGCAACATTCAGTGAGGTTTAAATGAGTTGAATTTTGTCACTTACACTCCAAACTATCCCTGAGCGTGATGAGATCTGTGCTTGGGCTCCTTTTAGCTCAGAAACCTTGGGCTCATTTACTTTAATACAAACAAATCCACTATACTTGTCCCGTAAGAGAGGATTGTATGGAAAGGTTAATGTTACTGATGACTAAAGGGATGGCAGCTTTCAGTTCTGTGGCTGGAAATCAAGTAAATTACTCTTGCTGTGGTCAATAAATTCCAGGCATTTGTGTCCTGGGAGATAGCTACTGTTCATAATCTGTGCTGTCTTGCTCATCCCTGCCCACTTTCTTGCTGCAGTTAAGGCTGTTGTACAGTCTGGCTGCAGGGGTGTCAGTCCACAGCAATATGTTTCCATCTCTCTGTGTAGCACCTGATGAGGCACATTAACCTGCTGCCTCTGGACTCCCATGGGGTAGACTTTTCCCGAGTACGAATGCTGAATCTCAATAACTGGTCCAAGTACTACCGCCAGACACTGCTGTTTAGTGCTCTTCAGGATCCTCAGATTAACTCTGTCTTCAACAAACACTGCTTCAATTACATGGGACAGGTGAGTTCACAGAGGAGCTCAAAGCTTTATTTTCAGTGCTGGTGTAAGGGAGGGGGAGAGGAACAGAAAACACAACATGTGGATAAATTCCATAACTCAGTTGCAGAAAGACTGTGTAGCAGTCACTTCCATTGCCTAAACATTTCGGTCTGAAACCCCGTGATGCTGTGTGACAGTTTCTAATGCTATGTCAAAGGCATAAAGAACTACCCTTCTTGCAGCAGTACTTTTTATTAGATCCTTTTCTTTCTGACAAGAAACAGCTACCCATGAAATCAGATTTTGTTTTCTCATAAGAAAATTAATTTGACACACACGCGTTATCTTGTTTCATTTGTTTTGTTGTTAAATAGAGGGTTTATCTGCTTCCTTGGTTGTTTTCCTCCCACTGTTTAAGAAGTACAACTGTTATTACTTTGAAAGAAACAGGAAAAGTAAAAACATTGGTTGTCCATCTCAAATATATGGAAGTCAGGGCATAGGCAGTGATTGCGTATATTTAACAGGTCTGGTATGTGTATATGAGAGTGTGGATTTGTATTGGAGATTTCTTAAAAACAGCTTTGTGCACTGCTTGCAGGTGTTAGATATGAACAGAAGGCTGGCTGGAGTGTGGCTGCCTTTGAAATGCTGCTTCCCTGAACATCCTACTTTCTTCTTCAGGTGGCCATCCGTAATGTACCTCTCAGTGGCTCCATTAGCCATGTTGCGGTCCAGCTTCCTCATGTTTTTCGGAGGATAGAAGCTGAAAATATAACTTCCGTAATAGATAAAAGGTATTCTTGTCTTCCAGACTATTTTGCTATGCCTTAATGACTGCAATTTCAGATCTAGTTGATTGTACTGTTTCCTGCAAAGCACAGTGTGATTTTACCACAGAAGTTCACCTTCAGTAGTCTTAAGGTGCAGGCTAGACTCTGCACAGGTGGAAGACAATACTGAACTTCTCCTTGCCAAAGGCACTGGAAATAACGTCTGGGGAAGGAATACCAGTCTCTACCAATCTCTTTGTAGTACTGATAAAGCCTTTGGCTTTTATCTTCTACACATATAAAAAAAGGTAGTCAGAATGGTCTGTAGTCCATTGCATGATGACACTACTGTTTGAGGTATGGGAAAGCTAAATGTTAACTCTGGTTAAAACTTACCTGTTTTCTTAACTGAGGTTTCAGTTTTTCATCGACAAAGTTTTACCTGAGTACCGTGATGCCATCATGTCACACACACTCATTTATGTTCCATCGTATTTTGACTACGTGCGTCTTCGAAATTACTTCAAGAAAGAGGATCTGAATTTTACTTATATTTGTGAATACACCAAAAAAGCTGGTGTCTGTAGAGCAAGGAGGTTCTTTCTCAAGGGTGAGAAGCAGTTTTTATTGTTCACTGAGCGTTTCCACTTTTACAAAAGGTGAGTTGTGGACTCAGTTTGCTTCTAAGTTGATTGTGTGCTGTTGCAAAGTAGAGTCTGACCTTAATCATAGATGGGATATATTGCTTTTTGAATCTGCTGGATCTCAAGTTGTTAGCATCCAGAGGAGGGCTGCAAAGTTGGTGAAGGGTCTGGAGGGGAAGTCATATGCGGAACGGCTGAAATCACTTGGTCTGTTCAGCCTGGAGAAGAAGAGACTGAGGGGAGAACTCATTGCAGTTTATAACTTCTTCACCAGGGATGAAGGAGAGGCAGGAGCTGATCTGTTCTCTCTGGTGACCAGCAACAGGACCCAGGAGAATGACATGAAAATGTGCCAGAGCAGGTTAAGGTTACATATTAGGAAAAGGTTCTTCACTCCGAGGAGTGGTAGAGCATTGGAACAGGCTCCCCAGGGATGCAGTCATGGCACCAACTCTCGCTGAATTCAAGAAGCATCTGGACAATGCTGTTAGACACATGGTGTGACTTGCATTATCCTGTGCATAAATGGGAGTTGGACTTGATGATCCTTGTGGGTCCCTTCCAACTCAGGACATTCTGCGATTCTGTGATTCTTTGACTGAAGTAAGAGCTTTTCAGTTTACTTGGAAGTTTTTGTATGTTGTCAGTAGTCCCTTGTAGAGGCTCTAATACTCTGGTATTCACAGGGCTTTATTCAGGAAGGTAAGTGCTGCCAAGTTCCACTGATGTCAGGACAGGGTGATAGAGCCTGAAAAATGGGATTCTTTGTGCTGTTTATTTGTGTTGTACTTCAGAGGAAGTCATTGTGCCTGGCAGTGTTAGATATCCTTCCCTCACCTTCAATTCCACATCTGTGTTAAGTTTGCTCTTCAGTCCATGAGATAAGGTTTCTACAGTTAAGCTAAAACTAATGTGCATTGAAGTTGATGGAAATTGGAAGAACTGATACAGGACTGATGTTTTAACATGGTGTAAAACTAGCAAGAACAGCTGATTTTTGTTTCATTTTGTTTTCTACTACAGGTATACAATAAAAGGCATTAGGAACCTCATTTTCTATGAGTTACCAACATACTCCCACTTCTACAGTGAAATTTGTAATATGATGAAGGCCACAGACAACGGAATGGATCCTACTTGGACCTGTACTGTGCTCTACTCTAAGTATGATGCTCAGAAATTGGCTGCAGTGGTTGGCATAGATCGCACAGCTCAAATGCTACAGTCCAAAAAAGATGTGCATCTCTTTGTTACAGGAGAAAATGAATAAGTGATATTGCAAATTAGACAATTGGATGGACCTGCATTTGACTCCTAATGCACTTTTTTATGTTGCTTTTTGAAAAAGTATTAAACTTTTCACTCCCTTTTATTAAATATTCTGTTGAAATTGTTCATGCAGCATTAATTTTTTATATTTCACTACTCTGTACAACAAGAAACAAAGGATGTCATTCCAGAAAGCAGTGGTGGGGGGTTGCCTTCTATATCAAAACAAAAATCAGTCCACAACTATTCTTCTCATATATTGAAAAACTCACTGGTCACTAAAGATTGATGCTGTGATAAAGAACCTGATTGCATTGCTTCATTTTCAGATGTAGCAAACTCACTTTTTTATAAAAGGCAACTTTTTCCTTTTAATCTAGGGGAAGAAATGTGCCCAAGTATTTAATACAGTCACTCTTCTGTAAGCCTACAGAAGGGAGGTGCAGACGCAGCGTGTTTAACACAAGTGTATTGTTGAATGAGAGTTGAACTTGCTTCAACTTCATGCTTGTGAGAATGTGCTGGGTTNCGCACCAGGGGCCACAGAAGACCCCAAGTGATTTTCAGACTGTGCCTGATGTGCTGGGGTAGGAGCTATGGTTTTGCATTTTTCCTGCAGTGACCTAAATATCTCTGCCTCCTATTTAGAGCAGCCACTCTGGATAGACAGTTCCAGCAGGGCTGAGTTTTTCCAAAGGAAAACAGAGTTGAACTTGGCAGGCAGAAAAGCCTAGGCCTGCCTAGCCCTGCTACCACCAAGGCAGTGTTGTGGAGCACAAAACCAGGTGGTGCAGTTGCAAATACTTGTGGTCTCCTGTCTCACACCATGTGTATGGGTTTGTTTGTTTGTTTGTTAAGTTTCCTTTTAATGGTTGCTTGCTGCCTCTTCTTTCTTTTTTTTCAACTTCCAGGAAGCTAAGCCTAATTTAAAGGGAGCTAAAATTAGGGAGATTAATTTTTGTAAGCAAGTGCTAGGACTGCAGAAAGACTGTTCTGTGGAGGGACAGGTGAGCCCAAATGCAAGAAGGAAACATCCATCCTGTGATAAGCTTGAGGGACTTCTTGTCTGGAAGGTTTAAGTAAACATACCACGTGAAATAAACTCCTTGAGTAAATGAGGGACGTAATTTTAGCTGATTTTAATCATATTCTTGATTCCTGTATTTCTAAGAGGCTGTGTGCTCAGGTAGTAATTGAAGTCCTGAAATCATTTAGTAGACATGCAAATCCATATAGTTTCTTGCTTTGCATGTTAAGTAATGATTTATTTGTTTGATGTACCTCTGCCATAGCACACAAGAACTAAGAGCCAGCCACAGCAAAGTTCTTGTGAACATCTGTCTGCCGTACAGCAGAGACAATGGTAGCTGCAAACAGATTCTTTCTTGTATGGCTTAGGCTCAATGTGGGAGAATCGTAGCTGTGCATATGAAAACAAGCACACAAAATAGGATTAAGGAATTTTCTTTCTATACCGGGTGTACTTAATAAAGATGAATAGCTGGCTTCTGAGGAAGCTAAAGTGGGATAGCTACTTAGGGAGATAACATGGTACAGTCCAGCTACTGTTTAAAGAAGCAGCAAGAGCTTTGTGCTAGAGCCTTAACTTCACAAGGATTTTTCTGTCCCCAGTGAAGTTAGTAGTAAAGTGCCTTGATAGGAAGAGGGCTAAATTTTAGTCTGAGACCCTCATACTTTTTATATCAACTACCTGAGTTTGTTCCCAAGACTAGTGTACTTTGAAATTTGAAATATATGTACCAGTGTTACATTTCTAATGTCAATTACTAATAATAACTCACTGATTTCCAAAGTAGTGTGTGTAAATGCCTCTTCACTGCCTTTGGTTTGTGCCTGCACCTGCATCTCAGAGCACTAAGTTGATGTGTGATTGCCCTTAGAGAGCTCATGCATGAGATTTTTTCTACCCTGGCAAAATCTTGCTTGCTTTAGTAGGGAGCCTCATGAGCCAACGTTAGAAATCCTGCCTGGAAGGTCACACTAGCAGATTGGACAGATTGGGTGATACAGGGAGTCTGTCTCTGTAGTGGTGTGAAGGAGTTTCTGGTCCCATGTGCTTCCTCCTAGTCCCATGTTGTGATGTTCCCACAAGGCCCATGTGGTAGTAGAACTGGTGAACTGGAGAGAGAATTTGGCCTTGTTTAAAACTTTTTTTTGCCCCCCTTTTATCTTATTTTAAACAATTCCTGGTGCAGTTCATGTCCTGCAAACTGTTTTGTCCAAGAGTATCTCTGAAGACAGTGAGTTACTGGCAAGTGCCGAGGCCAGAGTTTGGCACATCCCAGTTGGGCATTCATGCATAGCAATACTTCGCTTGCCAGGGCAACTGCTGGCTCCAGATGAGTCACTTGCAATGTATTTTCCTGACAACAATGTAGGATTCAGAGAGGTGGCTGAACCTAATGCCTTCTCCTGGGCACTTGTAGTCAATTTTAGAAAGGGAATACATACAGCTAGGATTTGTCTCATTTTTTAAAAAAGTTCAAATTCTGACTCTAATGGAAAAAAGAAAAGATGTTAGCAAAACCAATATTTTACCTATTTTTAGTTGACAGCGTTCAATCTTGGCATGGCAAGTTTTTTGCAACCTTTCCACAAGAATGTACCAATGATCAGTATCTACTCATCTTGGGGAAACGAATTTGAAATAAAACCCTTTTCATTTTGGCATCAGTACCATACCTTTAAGGGTGTGGTGATGTTTCGAAAGAATCTTATTTTGCTGACATCTCAAAAGAATCTTGGAGTACCAACAACTAATCCTATATTCTTTTTATTTTTGAAAGACATTGTAATGCAGTGTAAGAGTTAACTGACTGGCATCAGACAGGCAGCTTTCCAGGCACTGGCTGCTGCTAACCTGCAGTAGTGCTGAAATATTAGCAGCTAGCTTTTGGGAATTCAAACCCAATGGTAAAAATAAACTGGGATTAAGATGTTAAACAAGAATTTCTTTTCAGCATTCCCTGTCTCTCAGCAAATGCTGGTAATTGACAACCAAGAAAAAGACATACCTGTTTATAGGAAGATTGTTCTTCCAGCTAGTGAGCTCATCTTGTAATAGCTCCCTTTTTCACTAGTAAAACTTGATTAGAATAATAGGTTTGTTACATTGTGTTGCTCCTTTCAAAGATGACAAAAAGGCAAAATTTTATTTTATTTTTTTTTTAATGAAAATGTGTTTGTAGGCTAGAAGCCAACCTTCTGCTGCTGACTGTATTAATGTGGAGGAGGGAGGGAAAGGTGACTTAGGGACAGTCTGGCTTCAGTGCTGGGGAACTGCCTCCTGTAAAGAGGCAGGATGTTAGTTTTGCAGCTGTCATTGGGAGACACAGGACAAATCAGGTGAGAGAGAAACTGGAGCATTCTTGATAACAGCAGCAGAATTAGCAATTACTCTACAGCGGTGCTGTCACAGGCTGCCAGAATTTTTCAGTTTTGCATTAATCATGCTCTCATGACCTCAGCCCCAGAAGCTACTTTCCAGGCTTTGGGGCTCTTTGGTCTTGGTAGTCAAGTGCATCTGATGAACCAGTTTGTTTTGTGGAGGGGGTTTCAGAAATCCTGTCCACAAAAACATACATAGATGTACAAGAGGGCTGTGCAAAGGGGGAGAGGGGCAAGAGCAAATGGAGAGCAGCAGTCTCTCCCAACACAGAGCCTGCTGGGCTGCCCTGCCACTGTCCTGCCCAGCGGAGGGCTCCTCTCCACCATATGGGGCTGTTCAGAGAGCTTCCAGAGGTCCTGCACTAGGAAGGAAGCAGGTGCCCTGGGGAAGGTCACTGGGGTGAGCCTTCATCTTTTCCCTCCCCAGAGATGCCATGTGACCCTTAATCCTGTAGAGATGGTGAGGGTTCTGCTGGTATGCAGGTGGGCACCGACAATAACTCAGCTGAGCCATGCCAACAGCCCAGGACTAGGAGGGATGAAGACAGAGGAAGCCTGATTGTAGCACAGTGCATGGGGCTTGTGATACATGTGTGTTTCTGTAGCCAGCTCTCATCCTGGTCAACAGGATGCTTTTGCTCACACTAGATCCAAGACATAGTTCAGTCCCTGTGGCTTTAAATCTCATCCTCTCTGCTGAGCTAGACAGTAAAGGGTAATTAATTAGCACAGAGCTGGTTATATTTTAATTAACAATATATTAGCTTCAGCTGTGCTTAGGGGTTACTTGTTTTACCAGATGGACCATGAGTGGGGCTGGGATAACCAGCTCTTGGATGGATAAACAGTGAACAGACATGAGCTAGTACTGAGAATTAGTTACCTGAAGAGGAGATGGTCATAACATTTAGTGGTACTTAAGAAATAAATGATTATGTAAGACAGATGCAAGAGTCTTCAGCAAATGACATGAGAGCGATCAAAGTAAGGTACAAAGAAACAACAAGGCAGAGGACAAAAATAGGATGGTAACCTTGGAGCAGTTGACAACATAAGTATGTTGCTGCTACTGAAAGGAGAAATTTGGCCTTAGTCTTTCAGACAAAACCAGCAAAATCACACTGAATCCTTATGTGCTACACGTGTGTCATAGGGTAACTAAAATTGAAGAGAAAGGGACATCAGGGATCCTCTTGACATTTGTACGTCATTTCCCCTTTTTGAAGAGATTAGGCTTGTCTGTCTCGAAACAGACAAGGAACAGAGACATTTCCTTTTCAAGAAAACGAAGTTGGAAGTNGAGAAACTGATAAGAAAAACGAAAGTTGGAACCGTGCCCCGAGGGATCAAAGGGTGTGACCCAGAACATCATACAGGGGGACAAATCAACGAACAGCCGATTGTCACGTGAAGAATAACGTATCTTTGTTTATATAAGGCAGTGATGAGAAAGATCTTTCTTCCAGGTTTTGCCTTTCTTTCTNAATTCTTAGTTCTTCTGGTCAAACCAGGACAACGTGACATTACATTTCCTGGGTCAAACTCTTACCACTGATGCTGGCATAAATCTAAAGAGATGTTGCCAGAATTGCTAAAACAGAGATTTATCAGGATGCTCTATGGTCTACTATTAGCCCCTCCTTTACACTCTCACAAAAGGGAATTTGGTAGCAGGGGCTGTAACTGAAGAACTGTTGCCAGTAACTTGTTATTCCTGGGTAAGAAGCAGCAATCTCCATGTTACTTACCTGCCCTAAGTGTCAGGTTTCCAAATCCCTCATTGCTGTTTAATTAACACGTTAGTAAAGAATAGATATTCAGCTTCAACAATGCATATTTTTTAATCAAAGCAGGAAAAGCTAAATCATTTTTGTACCAAGTCGTGAGCATAGACATACAATGGATAAATGGGAACCTGTTAATGCAATTTATTTGAACTTCTACAAGGTCTTTGAGAAGTTCCTTCATTGAGGCCTTCTGAAGTGTTTGGTGAGGCTAGAATCATAGAATGGTTTGGGTTGGAAGGGACTTCTGGAGGTCATCTAGTCCAAACCCCCTGCAGTGGGCAGAGACATCCCCAACTAGATCAGGTTGCTCAGAGCCTTGTCAAGGCATCACCTTGAATGCCTCCAGGGATGGGGCCCCAAACACCTCCCTGGGCAACCTGTTGCAGTATAACACCACCCTTGTGGTGAGGAACTTTTTCCT
>VWZO01013317.1:634-63834 GCA_013396975.1 Bucco capensis | reverse complement strand
ACTTCTAAAATCATCTTTCCTTCTCTAGTAAAGGGTCTACTTACACTACAGACGGGCACTTTACATCACGGAAGTGCTCTTCAGGAAAAATGGAGCAGTCTCCTGTAAGGGAAGAAGCTAGATACAAGCTGCCATTTTTATATGTGTATGTATGGCTAGGCTTCGCGAACGAAGATCCAGGGAGGGCTCCATCCATGCTCCTCCTCAGCGCCTTTTTCAAGCGCGCTGATAAAAAGAGGATAGCGGATAGCACCCTCGAGCCTGCGCAATGGACTTTTTTTTTTAGGTGAGACACAGCATGCGCCGAGCTGGACCCACTCTTTAGTCCTAAGGTTCATCTGCCAGGGCCTAGCAAGCTTGGATGCTGGCAGTGAAGTCCCTAGGATGTAGGTTTTATTAGAGTGTCCTTCTCTTAGATGGAAGGCCTCACAGGGCTAAACAAGCTCCATCTGCCCGGGTTTGGAATCAGAGTTGTTCTTCTCCTAGGATGACTGCCAGAAGGCTAATGAGCACATTTTTATATGAAGTCTGAAGAATATTCCACATTTCCCAATTTCAAAAACTTTGAGAAGACTGTCAACTTTCAGATAGCACTAAGTTAGATTTTGTAAAATAGACATTAACTGGATTGTTTCTTTTTTATTTTCCATCAAAATACTAAACCTATATAAATGTTCACTTGACTTCCCTGGTTACACCTGAAACACTTTTGTGAATCTTTTGGTTTGTCCATAACCTAACATTGTAATTAAAAGAATGACTAAAACTTTGAACTTGACCATTTCAAAAATAACCTAAATGTAAGAATGAAACAAAGAGAAATGTAACATGAGTACATTAGATTTTCCAAATCTTTCTAGATGCAATAATCTACAATTGTTGATAACATATATCTTTCACTATAATTTTATTCTGATAATATCCAGAGCACTAATGCTACTACATGAAGGTTTTTTTCACATGATGAGTAATTAGATTTTCATTGGCAGAAGTTAATTTGGAAAAAAAATATTTTCTTTGCTTAATTAACACAGCAATTTTGCAACAAGGAAAATAACAATTGGAAAGAAAGAATATATACTCTTCTCTTTTAGCATTTATGATGTTAAGTAATAATGGCTGCTGCTTCTCAGAGAACTGATTTCTCCACTCTGTAAGTCCAGAATTAGCCATGGAGCTAATTCTACTGCAGTCATATTATGTTAAAATAAGGTGAAGATTCTCTGTTTACTAAGGTACGTAAGTTGATAATTAGGTCTTTAAAAACATTTTAAAATCTAGAAACCTGTTTAGTCTCTATGGCCAAAAGATTTCAGGATATTTAGAATGGTTTATCTAGGCAATCCTGGAAGTTGTTTTCGTCTTTAACTCTGTTTGTGCTTTTGCAGGTATATGTACCTACAGCATACCTTTTCCCCCTACTTTGTAAAATGAGTGGGATCTTTCAGGGTAGGGATGATATTATCATTCTGCAGTTAAAAGACTAGAGCCAATGTCAGTTGAAATTAGCACTGACTGTACTGGCCATTGGATCATGCCAGTGTCCTTAGGCATACTGTGTATCACAGGAAGAGAAACATTTGAAATGTCCAAAGAATGGCACAGAGATCTATTGTGTTCTGGAACGTAACTTCACAGTAAATCTGAGCACCACCACTACTGCTATGGAAGCAGAAACTTGTAAATATGTGTCTGAAGTAGTAAATATTTTTTGTGTTTTTTGTTTGTTTGTTTGGGGTTTGTTTTTGTTTTTTGACACAGAAGAGCTTTTGTAAACCTGTCATATGTAAAGAGTTTTGGGAAATTAATTTTTCACGTTTCATTTAGCTTCCTGTGATGCTCAAACCAGAACATGAGCAGCATTATCATTATGTGTAGAAGCTAAAGGAAGTAAAGAAGTGAATCACTTATCATTTGTTATAGCTACAATCTTCTAAGACTTAATTAAAATATAACCATTTCAAAACCATTCAGCTACAGATAGATATTCAAATGGTTATAGCATCGTAATGACAGGTGCCAAAATTTTGCTCATTCACTTTAACAGTTTATTTTAGGAAACTCAGTCCAGCAGGATGAACCTTGAATATACAGATTAATGCAAGGAAGGAAATTTTATGATGTCTGTTAGTTAATACAGAAGCCAATCTTATTAATCATGGATTTACAGAGGGCTGGTTTATTAGATGTTAGCCATAGCTAATGTTGACAATTGATTTTCATTGTAGGACAACTGAATTTATTATTTGTAATAAGATAAAGATAATTAAATTGACTTTATAAGGTTACTATCATAAATGTTTGTACCTGTGAATAGCAAACATAAAACTGCTTTGGCAGTGAAAATTTATTTAAGTGGTAGGTGCTTTCTTTCCATTACATTTGATAGTCTCTAAACATTTTTAGTCTGCATTTTAGTTTCCAGACTTTATACCTACTGCTGTGAAAATCTATTTGGACTGAAGCCTTGCTTTCCGTTTATTTTCTTTCCAATAAAACAGGATAAAAACATTTTTAAAAATATGGGAGTAAACCACAACAAAACAAAGCACTAAGTACAAATATATTATGCAGTGCAGCTTTTCCCTTGTTATTTATCGGATTTGTCATTAAATTATTCAGAATAGTATGTTAAAAACCATACAATAAAATCTGAGTTTTGTGGGCTTTTAAGTACTGAAAAGAGTAATTATTAAGGAAGTTCATTTGGACCTTGCAAAAACAAGAGTACTTGGAACTTTTTTTTTGCATGTGTGATAGGTATTCTCCATCCCTTAATACCATCCCTCCATCTGGATACAACCTTTTGAGAATGTAGAGAAAATGTTACAGACTTTGGAAAAGCACCTAAAGTAGTATCTTAAACCTAGTAACAGCACATTCCTGAGCTTTTACAACATGAGAGCTATCCAGTACAAAAGTAATTCTATCACCATGCTTACAGTATATTTTTACTGTAATATTAATCTTTGGTTTCTAGTTCTAATTCGCCACAACATTACAGGCTTGTAACTTCTAATGGCTTATTTGGTGTTTTGGACCAGTAATGAAAGAAGAGGGAACGCTTTGGGAACACTGTTTTAAACTGTGGTGCAAGCCAGAATGTTTGGTAAATTGTTTGTTTTTTTCAATAAAATACACTTGGCTACAGGATCTTAGAATTGTTAGAGCTAATTGTCCTGGTTTGAAAGGACAAACTTGGGAAAAGGCCCCTNGCTGCCAATTGGCCTTCTTCCATCTGTCTAGCCATCCCCAGAAAGTATTAGCCACCATCCATGAGTTAGTGTAGAGATAGAGCTTTGGCCATTTCTCTCGCTCAGCAATGTCCAAGGCCAGCTTGACAGCTCTAAGCTCTGCCATCTGACTAGATCCACCTAGTAGGAACCTTGCCTTTGAACATCCACCCCAGCACTGGTAGTTGGGGTGCAAGGAGAAGCTGTGCCTCTTTGCCAATCACCTCTGATGCTGATTGGACCCCTTCATAGGCCACCAGGATCTCTTTCTCAGTTGGAGTATAATTTGCCTCTGATCCTCTGTAGGCTCAGCTCCAAAATCTAAGTGGTCGGCCTTGAGTTTCTCCGGCTACATTTTGTCAGAGACTCCAAGAAGGTCCTTTATCTCCAGCAGAGGTGTATAGCACATTCTTTACATCTGGCCCTGTTCTAACTGGGCCAATGGCCACTGCATGCACAATCTCCTGCTTTATCTGCTCAAAGGCCTGCTGCTGTTCAGGTCCCCAATGAAAGTCATGCTTTTTGCGTGTCACCAGGAAGAGCAGGCTAACAAATTTGCTATACTCGGGTATGTGCATCTTCCAGAAGCCTGCAGCTTCTGGGAAGATTTGAGTCTATTTCTTATTTGTGGGCATTGACATAGATGTTATTTTGTTGACTACCTCAGTTGGGATCAGTCGTCGTCCATCTTGCCATTTTACCCCCAAGGACTGGATATCGTGCCTTGACCTTGTTCTGTTTAATGGCAAAGCCAGCATCTAGGAGAATTTGAATGATCTTTTCTCCTTTCTCAAAGACCTCCTTGGCTGTGTCCCCCCACACAATGATGTCATCTATGTACTGCAAATGATCTGGAGCCTCACCCTTCTCCAATGTGTCATGAACCAGGCCATGGCAGATGGTAGAACTGTGTTTCCACCCCTGACGCAATTGGTTCCAGGTGTACTGCACACCTCTTCAGGTGAAAGCAAACTGTGGCCTGCACTCTGCATCTAGTGGAATGGAGAAAAATGCATTTGTAATGTCTATCGTGGCATACCACTTAGCTGCTTTGGACTCCAGCTCATACTGGGGCTCTAATATGTACGGTACAGCTGCACTCAGTGGTGGAGTGACCTCATTTAAGCCACGATAGTCTACAGTCAATCTCCACTCTCCATTTGACTTACACACAGGCCAGATGGGGCTGTTGAAGGGTGACTGGGTTCGGCTGATTACCCCTTGGCTCTCTAGCTCCTGGATCAATTTGTGGATCAGGACAATGGAGTCTTGGTCCGTCTGGTACTGCCAGCAATGCACGACTGAGGTGGCAATGGGTACCTTCTGTCCCTCTACCTGCAAAAGTCCTATAACAGAGGAGTTATCTGACAGTCCAGGCAAAGTATTCAATTGTCTGGTTTTATCAGTTTCTATATCAGCAATCCCAAACACCCACTGATACCTCTTTAGGTCTTTGAAATATCCATTTCGCAGGTAGTCTATGCCCAGGATACATGGGCCATCTAGGCCAGTTACTATGGGGTGTTTAGTCCTGTCCTACCCAGTCAAGCTTATTTCAGCTTTGAGTACCGTGAGCTGCTGAGAGCCCCCGGTCACCCCAGCAATTAAAATAGTCTGTGGCCCCACATATCCGGAAGGCATTATAGTGCACTGTGCACCAGTGTCCACCAGAGCCATAAATGCTTGTGGCTGAGACGTACCAGGCCATTGAATCCACACAGTCCAATAGGTTCTGTTGTCCCTCTCCTCCCTCTGGTTGGAGGTAGGGCTCCTCTACTTGTAATTGGAGTATTTGCGTTCACGGGAGGCTGGTGCGGCACACACTCTTGCCGACTTCCCCCTGGCATTCATCCTGTCTTTCAGCTCCTGCACACAGGCTGCCAAGGCACGGGTGGGTTTCTTGTGCCAACGGTCCATGTCGTCCCCATTATCCAGCAGGAAATACCAAAGCTGGGTTCGTGATGAGGAGTCTCTTTGTGCAGGTGGAGGGCATCTGTTCCTGGCCTGTACAGGTGCAACGTTGTGGCGATTCTCCTTCATCTTTTCCTTGAGCCGTCAGTGACTGTTGTTGATCCGGTTGATGAGCATTTCCTCCACTCCTTGCATATCGTCCTTAAGATCTCGCATGTCATCTTTAAAGTCTTTGAAGTCATCAGCCATTTTCTCCATTGTGGACACCAGGGATTGAAGTGGACCACGCATGGTGTCCTCACAGCCTCGCAACTTCTTGGGAAAAGGCCCCTTAAAGAACCTCCCCCTTCCCCAAAAGGACAGAAAATGAATAATCCACTCTGTACACTGGGGGTGAGTTATAAAGAATAACTTTTAACAGAGAAAAATATATAACAATAAAGAGTACAGAATGATACAAACCCTCCCGGTTCCCCCCTCACGCCACCAGCTGCACCCCCATTCACAGTAAAACCTGCTTGGATACAGTCCAATTAAGGTGAGGTGGCAGATGAGATGCAGTGTGAAGGAAACTTGGGTGGTGGATGATGATGGTGGGTAGAGGAATGGATCGGAGATGAAGAGATGGCCTGGCTGCCACAAGATGGACACAATTTCTCCCTCTTCTTCTCTCCTTCTTCTTCTTCTTCCCAGAAGCCTCAGGGGCTCCCGGCAGTCCTCGCCACGGAAGTCCCTCCCCCTGGCGTGCGATCCATACTTCTGCCTTCCACGCCCTGGCTACATCGCAGTTGCATGATCACTTCTTCCACCATCGCTTGCCGCAGCTCCTGGGTGCAGGCTGTCGCTGTTCGCTGCTCCGGGGAGGACTTGCAAGTGCAGGCTGCCACTGCTCGCCACTCTGGGTCTGCCGCTGCCTGGTGCCTGGCGGAGTGCGGGGTGCACCCCTCTTCTGGTGCTGGGGCCACCCCCCTGCCACTGCTGCCAGCGCAGCTCCCGTAGAGCCGGAACCACCAGTGTAGCTCCATGCCGGGCGGGCACCTCCGGGGCTGGGGTGCAGGTTCCATTCTTGCCTGAGTGGCTGCACAGTTTGGCCGATGGAAAGGGCTACCTTCCACCGAAAGTTTACAAACAAAAACATTAATGGTCGGGGGGGGCGAAGGGGGGCAAGACAGATACCTCAGTCATTTACATACCCTATAACACTAATTGTGATTGGTTATTACATGGGTTTGCCTCTTGTGGAAAGAAGGGTTAGGTAGGCAGCAGAGTACAGAGGAAGCGAGCAGCACATCATAAGAAGTACAGTTTGCCAGAGATGTCAGGATGCTGGTTGCTGGGCTGCAACATAGATGCCAACTCATTGTGTCTGATATGCTCAGTTTATAACATGGCAAATCAGCTTAGTACCCACAGCAAAATGCACTGAAATTCTTTCTGACTTAAAAGTGATGGCTGGTTGTCCTCTGGTATTGTTGCTGGTGCAACTTTCTCTAACAGAAGCGCTATAAAACACTTTGTGCTTGCTGTATTTTGGATGCTTTGTTGTTTTTGTGTGGATACTCCTGATGATCTGACTGTAGAGCTCTTTGCTGCTTGCTCCAAGGGTAAGTATGGATCTTGCAGTGCCAGGATCCAATAATTACAGATAAATTCCCCTCCTCTGTGGCATTCCTGCTGTATGAACAGCCACAAAAATCTGGTCAGGAATGAGTGCTCACTCTGAGTGAAAGCAAGAGGGATGCTAAGGCATGGGTGCCCATGCTTTGAGGACTGACTACCACTGCTGCCTATCTGCCCTGCCAACAGAATTTGCCATCAAAGCACAGCCTGAGTATCTCTTCCTATGCCATCATAGTTTAGATCTTGTCATATTCATGGAGCTACATTATTTCCATTTGTATTTTGAGTACTGAGAGCCCTAACCTCTAACCCAGCTGGAACTCACTGTGGCAGAAGATGGGCTTTCAGCCCTCACCACCTCTTCAGCAGCCATGATTGATTTTGGTGGAGAAGTCCAGGTGAAGCTTAGGTGGAGATTGTCATCTTGTGCTCAAACCACTTATTGGCACCAGGTTTTCCTCCCAAAGCAAAGCATAGCCTGGATTCACCCTGCCTGTGTTTCATCAGGCACCTAAATGGAGGTACTTAAGTGAGAACAGTGTCATACCATACTCTCTCCAAAGTCAAGGAAGAGAGACAAGGAACCTCAGTGGGTGATTCATTGCTGTGTGCCCTGCTTGCTTCTCACCATCAGCTGCATTGGAACCTAAGGAGGTAATGATTCTAGCTTGGATGCTACAAGTGCATAAGTGAATCTGGGATAAGCTTCACCCCCTTTGAATTTTCCTGTTGTGTTTTTCTTAATGTTAAAGACATTTATTGATACATAAAATACAGATGCTTTGGCTGAATTTTGGCTCTTCACAGCTACCTTGCGCTATATTGTTAGCCACCTTCAGGTCATTCTAAATAGCACTTTCTGATTCTCTGTGTGCACATTTGTTGTGAAGGTGCTGAAGCCATTGCAAGAATCTGATATTGTCTGGTTTTAATACATTGCTTAATCTGCTCAGAACTAAGCTAAGGCAGACTCATTCTTCAGGAAGTTTCCATTTTGATGTAGTATTTACTTTAAATGAAAGGCCATGATCCTGTTAAAAGATGTGATTTCCCCCTCTCTCCCCAGCTGTCATTGGAGTCAGATAACAGGAAAAGACAGTAAGATAACTGCCACTTATTTGGATTTGACTGAAGCTTTCAGGCAGAAATGGGGACGCCAGCCGGAGCCAAATCAATTCATTTGAATGATTTGCTGATTATCTGTGTTAGTTATTCCCTGATTATCTCGCCTGGTGTCCAAGACTAGTTCTTTGCCTTTGGTCTTGGGTTGGCTGTTTATTTTAACCTGTTATTTCTAGAGAATATTCTACATCATTAGTAGCTCACTCAAGGTTATAGGTACAAGAAGAATTAGCACCGAAAAACTGAGGGCTCATATGTTAGTAACTGATGGACAGAAAAATCCTTGATCATAGATTTTTATGGGAGCATCTTAACTTCTTAATAAAACAGGGATAATAAAGGGGCCTTTGATAGCTCCTTTCAAGTCTATGACTTGGACATTTGAATCACTGCTTTTGTGCAATAATTAATATTTAAATCATAGATATTCCAAGAGCTCTTCACCAAGAACAGGGCACTATGAGGATCATACCTGTAGAAGAATTTAGTCTGAAAGGCCAGTCAAGAAGCAGGTGAGCAAACACAGGCATAGATGAGGTAACTTGAGCTCCATCAGCAGCACAGTGTGACAAAGGTAAGTGTCCAGGTCCCTAGTTTTCACTTCAGAGTCGCTGGACCACAGTCTTCTCCCTCCCATGCCTGGCAGAACAGTGCTGCATCCATCACTGGGAGTTCATGTTCTCCATCCCAGTAGCACTCAGACAAAAAAAAAAAAAGAAAGCTAGCTTTCCCTCTGTAGAGTCTACCATCATACAAGACAAGGAACTACAGCAACATTTAGGAAATATGAATTAATAACATCAAGATATCAAAGGACTGTGTGACAGAGCTTGGGGAGCAGAGGACTAATTTGACCAGATTGTGCAGTCTGAAAAAAAAATAAAAAAATCTTCAAAATCCAGGGAAACAGCTGGTATTTTGGAGCTTCTGGTAACAAAGAGAAAATTAAGCCTCTGAATTTGATCCTATTGCATTTCCATTACCTTCCTGGTGAGGCAGGCCCTTAGCCAACAAGCACGTTGTTTTCTGGCTTTTAACCACGTGCACTTTAACAACATAATGTAGATAAACATATACGACTTTCTCCACGATAGAAATAAATCACTTGATTCTATTCATTACCTTGCTTGAGTGAATTTATCTGTAGTAACTAAGGCAGTTATCATACAGTCTGAGCTAATACAGAGGCAGAGGGGAAACAGAGCTGTGACCAAAATGAGACTGTCATTATGAATGATGCAGAAAGAAACCTCGATGACAAAGCAATATAGATTAAATCAGTCTACATGTTTTGCAGAAAAACACATAGAACAAGAAACAAAAGCAATTCATGATGCTATCAGAATTATGGGCCAGTTTTCCTGCCTCTCTCTCCTTCCCAGACTGGAGCAACTGGTGCAGCCTGTGAGGTGAGTCTCCCTGCCCAGGTGACAGCTGTGGCTACAGGGCCAGCGCTTGCTCCCTGCCTGGCCAGTCTGATGCACTTTCCTTCCTCATCAGCTTGCCAGCCTCTCCTTCTTGACTGTGTGCATGTACAGCTCTGCTCATTTTGCTCATCAGTTAAGACAAATTGAAAAGTTGGAGTAGAGACTGATAAACCTTTGCAATTACAGAGCAAAGTCAACAAAAAGAGATGGCACCATGTTGGCCTGTGGGAGCATTTGTTCAGGGAGGGGAGAGAGCTCCAAAAGCAGATACAAGTTCTGCAGCACAGATAACAGGTTTTGTCTCAACATCAGCGCCCAGTGAAGCTGATCCAACCTGTAATACTTGCAAAATCAAACTTCTGACTGGGCCAACAAACCTTGCCGTATTGAAGCCTTAAAACATCCTATTTCAGTTGTACACTATGCTGTAAACTTGCATGTATTAACATTAACTGGATCTAATCTGATAAAAATGACCAAAAAGGAATTCAGAAGTGTCAACTTTCAGCTTAAAGATTGATTTTTAAACTTACAGGCATCTATTGATGTCTGCATCTTTCATCAGGAGTACACTAGAACTGCTCCACTAAGATCATTAACTCCTATGTCTTCTTCCTGCCAGTGGTCAGAAGAGGCTACTGAGGGGAACTGTATGACAAACAGGCACAGGTAGAGAAATACTTTCCTTCCTGCATCAAACAGCAGTGTAAGTGCTTTCTGAGCCAAATGCTGTGAGCAAACTACTATGTTTAATTCTCATCAATGTACCTATCCTGCATTAATTTGTCTTCTTTTCTGAACCTGTTAGTACTTTTGGCATCCAGTGCTTCCCATGGCAACAAGTTCCACAATTTAATTATGCACTGCGTGAAAGAGTACTTCCTTTTGTTTGTTTTAAGCCTACTAAAACAGAATTACAGGATGCACAACAGAACTGCATGGACAGACTTAAATGGGAAGATAATGTGGAACAACAATGGAAAATTAGTCTCAGTGCAGAGAACTGGAAACCAGCTTTGTTTTTGCTTTAGTCTGACCACCAGTATGAGATTAGTTAGTACTTCCTATTGTTCTTTCTGTCATAAATAAGACAATTTACCTGACTAGTGAGAAGAGCTAGAAAACAATTTGAGCTTCCCACAAAAATGTGAATGTTTGTGAGAAAGGCAAGGTCCACTGTCTTCCTTTTCTCTTAAGGTGGATAAGATATGCTCACTGCTGTGTTGAGCAAGGAGGGTGTCAGAATTTACATTTAAATTTGCTATGTGATGCAATGGCTAAAAATTTTCAATACGGTTTGGATCTCTCGGGGAGACACACCACAGGGAAACAGTGAGTGAGCCTCTCTTCTTGGAACTGACATGCGATAGCATCTGGAAAAGGTGAGTGGAGTTCTCTGCACG
This sequence comes from Bucco capensis, assembly GCA_013396975.1. Lineage (NCBI taxonomy): Eukaryota > Metazoa > Chordata > Aves > Piciformes > Bucconidae > Bucco > Bucco capensis. Next base: position 53,118 of record VWZO01013317.1, on the reverse strand, counting down.
TTGTTACCAGGAAGACAAGCTGGAGGAAGTTCAGAGAAGAAAAGCCAACTGTAGCTATATGCTTGGAAGAATTGGCTGATGAGAAAAGTACAAAGAGCTGACAGCGTAGAGTTTGTTAACCAACACTTAGGGAGTAAGATGACATAACAACTGTTAACTTATGTTTTAAGCGTAAACCTGCAAGAATGAGAAGAACTAGATTAGTGTGGGACAAGAGAGTACCAGAAGTAATGACAGGCTTAGCGGAAAGAAAATGTAATAACAATACTTCATTACCCCCAATCTTGCCCCTTGTCTGGGTTTGACCTGGGTGTTCTGGGTCTTGGTGCACAATGTTTACCAGGAGCTCACAGGTTATGATGATCTCACCCAGCAAAAAAAAGTGTGGGCATGAAGTCATCAATGTCATTGTCTGCACTACGAAGAGGCCATCTACTCATGGCCCAGCTGAAACGCTCAGCTGGTGGCACTGGATTCATTGCTCTGCATGTTCCAAAAGCAAACAGAAGCACTGTTCATGTCCCATTCACACTACTGTCTGTGACAATGCTGGCAGGACGTTGACCTTCGTGGCTTTTGACATGGGTCTCTGTATACTCCTAAGCTGCTATTCATGCCAACAGCATCCTGGCTTGTATCAGAAATAGTGCGGCCAGCAGGGTTAGGAAAGTGATCATTCCGCTGTACTTGGCACTGGTAAGGGCACACCTTGAATACTGTGTTCAGTTTTGGGCCCCTCATTACAAGAAAGACATTGAGTTGCTGGAGCATGCCCAGAGAAGGGCAACAAAGCTGGTCAAGAGTCTAGAGCACAAGACTTACAAGGAACAGCTGAGGGAAATGGGATTGTTTAGCCTGGAGAAGGTGAGGCTCAGGGGAGACCTTCTTGCTCTCTACAACTACCTGAAAGGAGGTTGTAGCAAGGTGAGGGTCAGTTTCTTCTTCCAGGTGACTAGTGGTAGGACAAGAGGAAATGGCCTCAAGTTGTGCAAAGTGACGTTCTGGTTGGATATTAGGAAAAATTTCATCACAGTAAGAGTGGTTGAGCACTGGAACAGGCTGCCCAGGGAAGTGGTAGAGTCACCATTCCTGGAGGTGTTTAAAAAATATGACTACATGGCACTTTGCAACATGGTTTAGTGTGTATGGTGGTGTTTGGTCAACTTAGAGGTCTTTTCCAAACTTTATGATTCTATGTTGTGAAACACAAAGACAGAGAGGCTGATGTGTCCAAAGCCCATCTGTAAACTGAATAGGAAGAAAACTGTAGAAAATACAAGTAGAAAATGAAAGCATAAGGTTGCAACAGATGTTAACCGCAGCAGGGTGTTGAGAAGTGCACATTATGTAGAAGACCTGGCCAACACAACTTCTTTCTGCTACTTTCTGCGACTTTATGGTTATCTAGAGCATCCTGACTCTTTAGGAATTTACTCTTCAGTGACACAGACAGAGGCTTTGACAGGCTATGGTGCACTCTTCCAAGCAAACTCATTTATCTGTAGCACACACTCATCCTGGCTAACTGACTTTGACATGCATTCTTACAGTTTAATATTTTACAGGTGTCAGATGGGTGCTATGAAGGCTACATAAAGAGCAGCATCATGTTGCCCAATAGATTCAGTTCAGAGGTGAAACATAACATAATTTGAAAGCAATAAAAGCAATAGAGAAGCAGCCTAGGAAGCCGCAGAAACTATGCAGTGAGTGCTTGGTTTAGGCACATTGTAAAATTAAAATTGCTTGTTTATTTGTAAAGGTACACTGTTCTGGACTTGATTCTGTAATCATCATCCAACTAAACCTGCCTTTACCTATGGTCAGGTTTTCAGTGCATTGGATATTGTAGAAGACAAACAACCCTTTCTTCAAGAGCAAGTCTCCTGGAAGGTAATGTAATGGCAAAAGTCAGGTAGGGTTCACCTAGTTCCTCCCAGGATGTCAGATGTTCTTTAAAGAATAAATGTGAGCTACTTCTACCTTCAGTTTAAATTTGTTACATCATGTTAATTAATCCTGAAACTTTAATTTACATTACCTTTTAAAGAAAATTACTGAAATTGTCTACATTTCCTAATAGATTACACTGATTTAAAACACACAGCTACACAGAGGACATTGTAAAATCTGTTCTTCTAAAAGGAAGATATTTCTCCAGTTAATTTCTAATACATATTTGTAATATTATATAAGGAATCATACTGGTCTGTTATAATTCTGAAATTAGCGTGTCTCTCTCACACTCTACAGTGTCTCTGAAGACTGTCCTGGTAAGCAGTCTGCTTTCTGCATCTCCTTCCCAGATGCTCAAGGTATCCAGTGAGTCTGAACTCATTTTAGAAATCCCATTTTTGTTCACATGCTGATTATATCTTTGGCTGTACCTTGACGTGTGAACAACTATGTGATTTGCATGTGACCCACATGCATAATGTTTCTTTTTGCTCAGTGTATGAATGACCTCTGCAAACTGCACTCACTGCCTGTTCCTGTCTTGGAGCCCCTGGAAGCAAAGATGTTTTTAGACAGTGGGGATTTGCTGACAGTGCTGTGGAAAGGGAGCCCCAGTGCATTGCACCTTCTCCAGACTTTTCCTGCATATGCCTACTCCAACAGATGTAGGTGGAGAAATGTGGACTGTAGATCTGCCTCTGAACTATGCTGCTAATTTAGCAGCTGAGCTGAAGGTGTACAAGCATCTACAAGAATGCAACCCTAAGCTCTGGGCTGAAGTCCAGCTGCCTCTTCTCAGGAACTATGTATCACCTACCTGGCTGCTGAGGATATTATTCAAACACCTATTTACATCTTTTTATAGTAATTTCACTGACTGTTTTAAAGCAAGCACTTCAAAATAAATTTTTTTAAAGTATGGTTAGAGACGAATATTTGGACATGTACATTGGGTTTAACTCTGATGTCATGGTTTGCCTTCAAGGAAACATCTGGGCTATGGTTTAGAACTGGCAACACTAAAATTCCTAAGCCCACACCTACAATTTCAGGCTCCAGTATTGATATGAGGCAAAATTATGAGATGGTCAAACTAAGAAAGGATTGAGAAAGAGCAGCTGTTTTGAAAAGTTAGTCAAACACAATCCTGAAAGTATTAGGAAAGAACTGTAACAATTTGGGTACAGATTTTACAGATATGTACAGATTCTATATCAGCATATTTTTTATGTCAAGCATGATTTATTTTTTGTTTTGCTTTTGCCAGAAGTGTTACGATGTGTGTAAGTTGTGGTGTGGTTATTGCCTTCCTGGCATAGATTGTTGTCACAGTTTCCATTCAGGAGTAATTATATTTGGTATAAAGCACCTTGCTGTTGGCCTGCCTTCATGCCTAACAGGAGAACTGTACTCTCAGCTGCTCAAGCATTTCAATAGATTTCCATGACCAGCACTGCTGACACAGAGAAGCAAAGTGGAGAAACATGATAGCTCAACCAAGACGAATTTCCCAGCCTGACTCCAGGGAAGAAAAATAAGAAAGCCCAAAAGGCTATGAAATAAACTCACAGAGCATGGGAAAACCTGCAGCCTTGCCAAAGTATTCCCCTTATTTCCAGACTCTGAAGGCACCTGAACAGAGACTTCCTTGACATGTGATTATTGCTGGAGAGGATGAACCCCCCAACTTTGCAGGTTGGATGTCAGTTGACAATTCAGAAATCAATGCCCCTGGAGTGGGGCAGATTGTGCAAAGGCCAGCTCAGCTGCACTTCCAGAGGATGTGGCATCCTCCTGAGTCCCTATCACAAAGCAGAAGTCCCCATTGGTGGATGCCAAATATTCTGTGTGGCTGAAAGTGTTGCTAGTGCTCTGGAACACTGTGATTTTTACCACTGCCAGGAAAGTCTGTAGTATTGCCAAACCTAGCAGTAACTCTCCTGCCACCTCTGGTGTGAACTAACAGAGTATAATTGTCACAGTAAGGTCCTCTGGACTCAGAGACTTGAAGTTGGGTAGGACCTGCAACTGATGCTGCCATGTTTCATCAGTTGATTCTGGGCTATGCAATTCCCATTACAGGGAGATGGCAGCTCAGAGGCAGGAGTGAGAGGGGAGCTACCCACCTTAGGTGAAAATCATTCTTCATTTCTGCCATTAAATATTATACTTTATGAGCTATTTCCATGTACAACCATCAAGGCCTATTCTGTCATTTTGTCACCAAAAAAAAAAATACATTATTTGCCTCTGAAAATCATCAGCTTCAATGGACTCCAAAGCTATTATACATGTTCTGTATTAGTCTCTAAGGCAATTCCTCCTCTAGCCTTTTAGTGCCAATTCTACCCAGGTATTTTGGCTCCCACCCTGGAAATGAAGCTTTTGAAGAGTTTCTGCACCTCAGAGTCTAACAATCTATTTTCCAGACGAGGACAGATTTCAGGTCCATCCTTCTAACTCCACTGTTAAACAGCCATTAACAGTTAGCTAGATTGTTATTGTAAATTTCTATATTTGACTATTAACAGCAACTGCATGTGCATATCAGCTCCAGATAAAACAAACCTACCTAGGGATTGATTTTATGATGCCAAAATGATAAAGTTTGCTAAAAAATGTTGAGTGAATGTGTAAGCTCTGGAAAACATTAACAAAAATAAGTAACACTCCCTATTCATACCTAATTCCTAATGACATCAAATTTAGCTTGTGTACTTTGGACCCATTGGAACTGTTACAGTGAAAAATCCTGCTGCACAAGTTCTCTTTCAAACGTACAATATTTTGTATTCTGATAACTGTTAAAAAAAAAGATATTTTGTCATCAGTGTAGTTTAGGCAGATTCTCCATTGTCTACTATCTTGTTATAGTCATTTATATCAACACAGAGTGGGTGTACAGTAGCCAGCAGTCTGTGTTAGCAGTGTTATATATTCAGTTTGCGCTTACGTAAATGATTGTGCAAGATATGAGAGACAATCTAGCCCCTGGGAATTACATGTGTTTTTGGGTGTAATCTTTATGTGTGTAGCCAACACATAAGAATACAGAGAAGTTTTAACATGTTACAGTTGCCATCAATCCAAATAAATACGATTAACCAAGCAGCTTGCAGTTGCAGTTATAGGCAGGATTCAAAATAGCTCATGGTTTGTGGTAACAGATATATAGGAAACATGAGCCTGTAAGGAACAATATATTGCTTTGATTTTCACAGCATTCTTCACCACATTCTCATAATGGTCAGATAAGAAACTCTTCAGACCAAGGAAGTGTTAGGAAAGTGCATTCCAAAAAACACTAAAGCCTATGTAGTTTCATAGGTTGCCTCTTTGCAATTCAGAAGAAAACTCTATTGAATTATGTCACACTTCAGCAGAACTAAACACTGGTTTTGAAAAGCTGCTATCACAGTAATCACTAGGACAGCCCAGTTCAGAAAGAAAGAGGTATTAAGCTATGTTTATAATAGAGGGCCATGTGTTCCTTTGTTTTACCACAGAGCCATAATTGTTGCATATCCCACTTTGCAAGTCAAGGTGTCCCAGAAGAAATATTAACGATATTGGGGGCTAGAGGAAATGGAGGCACCTTACCAATGTGCTCCCCCCGTGGGTCTGCCATTTGTTATTTGTTGGCTTGGAAATCCTTGACAGGTCTCGAAAGCACCATTAAAGCTTTTCTGTAGCTGCCTTTTTCCCCCCTGCTTTTTCTTTCTCAGAGCTGGTGACAGCATATAGGTGGTGGCTGCACGTTTTATACCCACAAATATTCAGTGCCAAGAAAGAAGAGCTCTTCAAATCAGTGGAGAACTAAGTCAGGCCCATGGGTGTCCTAAACATTCCCAGGTTGTCCATGTGTCTCCACAGAGGTTTAGGATGTAAACCACAGCCGTGGATGGAAGAACAAAGGAAGAACCAGAGGCAACCAACCCCTGGCTGACTTTTTGCTGGACGCTTTTATCTCCTGAAGTTTTCCTTATGGTGGGGCATTGTAGGTTTTCAGTACAAGACAAGGATATCTAAATGCCAGTGAAAAAAATCTGCTTTCTTCTAATCCAATGCTCAGAAATAGCTGAAACAGTTTTCCTGAAACCTTGAACATACTCAGCATGAAGCAGATTCCATCAGAACAAAATTTTTTCCACCTGGATGATTTAAGTTTGGCAAAATCTTAATCAGATGAATATAGGGATGTAAGGTGGAAAATGCTAAGCTCCTGCCAACTCTGCCTAGAACAATAGTTCATAAGTTGTCCACCCTTTTTTAGACCAAGATTTGTCTTGTTCTGCTACATCTAATGAATGCCTTTAAGACTGACCTGCCTCAATGTTCATTATGGTTATAAATCATTTAGTAAATCAAATCACAATGATGAGGAGAAGGAAGATGTGAGAAGTGAATATCTAACAGATGAGTTATCTGGAAGACAGCAGCACTGACTGACATCACCTCACAACATACGGTGCCTCTGTCTGGAACAGTCTGGCTTCCACAGCACTAGGAAAATCAGAGAGGTGAACTCCCTCGTATTTCCTCCTTGGAAGTTGTTCAAGGCTGTGGCCTCACCTCTCTTGGAAGAGTCTTGAAATATTTTCAGTAATGAGAAGAGGTGGAATGGCTATGGGCTGGATCCTCTTGGAAAGTGCCCTGTAGCATGAGAGGATGACACTGATGAAAGCTCACTCCAGTTGTTAAAAGATGGACTTTGGTGGATTGCTCACTAATTCTGTACAGCCAAACACAATTACTGCAGCTAGGAATGATTTATCTCTGGTGCAACTCTCCTGAAGTCTGCAGCATCACAGAGGGTGCTATTATTGGTGAAACTCCAATTTTTTCAGAGCAGAAAAATGATAGTGGTAACAGATCCCACAAGCCAGGGAAAGAGTTCTGTGCTTCGAGACCCATTCTACTTATGAATTGTATGTATTGTCTGGAATAACCACCCCAGGAATCAGAAATCTTTTGTGGGGCATTTATCTTATTGCAGGTAATTGGTGGAAATACCACCCTGGCATTTGTCACTGGTTTTGGAAGCATTCGTTTCCTGATTTTCTGACATTTGGAGGGGGGGATTGTTTGATTTTTTTTTTTAGATTTTATTTGATTTAAATCCATTTGCGTGAGGACAGATGGGTGAAGCCGAGCTCCCCTCTGCCGCTTGCCCCCGCCGTGCCGCTGTCCAGGTGTTTCACGTTCGTGCCGCCCTGTAAAACCAGCTCACAAACATGGTGACACATTAACACTGAATTAAAGCGGGGCTGCTCCCCTGCTCCGGGGCTGGGGGACGAGGCAGACTCTGCCACCTGCATCTGGGCCGCAGAGTCGGACCCCGACACCATCTTCGCGGGGCTCCGCGGGGCTGCCCGCTCCTCGCAGCACCGGTAGGGAGGCGGCCGGGGGGGGAGGCTCCAGAGCCCCACGTCGTTTGGTAGGGCCTTCTCTTCCCCCTCGCCACCCGTGGGGTGCCGTCCCTGGGGAAAGCTGCTCCGGGTTTCACGAAGACGGGGGCTGAAGGGGAGGGGAAAAGTCTCAAAGCAGCCGATGAGCGTGGCTGGCCCAGGGACATAGCAGCTCGGGGCACCGTGCTGCGAGGTCGCCGTGGCAGTATCACTCGGGGGACATTTGGGGTACGGCCGGCTACTTCCCCTGAAGAGCCTGTCCGACCCTGTCCCCGCCAGCACTTCAGTTTAGGGGTGCACGAACCTGAGGCGCTTTTTCTGTCGGCCCAGTGAGGAGCGCGTCTGCGAGGCCGCAGGGAGCCGAGAATTCCACATTCCGCGCGGGCCTGCCGTCGGGGCTGGCAGCAGGGCCACCTGGAACAAGTGGGGTCCCTGCCTTTTACTGCTTCTTTTTTTTTCTTTCCTTTTTTTTTTTTTTCTTTCTCCCATGAGCTCAGAACTTCTCGAAGGAGGAGTGGGGGACAGGGCCCCGAAGTTATTATACAAAATAATGAGTTCTCCAGCCCATCCCTTCTGGCTGTGCTCGTGCCAGTGCGGGATGCACACATTCCGCAGCAAGAAAACTTGGGGGTGTTTCACGTACATTCCAAGAAAACGAATGTGAAATGTTTTGTTTTGTTGTTTGTTTTTTTTTTTAATGGCGAATGGAGTGTATTTTTTCGCTCTACGGGTTTTTTTTTTCAGATAAATTGGAGTGCTTTCCAGATGGTATCTGGAAAATAATTAATAGAAATATTAAAGCATTATCTTGCTTGCAGTGATCTTGTGGTATCTACAGCACCTTACTTAAAATGCTTGTTAGACAGTAAAATCCAGTCAAAACTGTATTAATAGCAGCAACATTAGTAATAAGGTATTTTATCCAAAGCTACACTATCTCCCTCACAACAGAAACTACAAACAATATATATGTTCCAAAAGAAATGGAAAAGGCTTTATTTAATTCAGAAAATAATTAAAATCTCATGTATTTTTATTGGTTTTAGTATCCAGCAGAGTGAAAATATTGAAACTCCGAAACGCCTTGCATTAAAAAGTCACAACTGTTCTATTTTATTAGTTCTGACTGTGTGAAAAAAATTATAAGGACAACATTGAAAAAATCCGGGTTTTAGAGCCCTGAATGGCCATAAAAACAATAAAATCAACTATAAAACCTGCACTAGTGATATTAAAAAATTATGTAGTTCAATAAATGTGACATTTCATGAATGCAGATTTAATAGTCTCCAACCCATGGAAGGAGGAAGGTCTAACAATTGAATTTGAAAGGGGTGGTGCTGTAGAACTGCAAAATTAAGTGCTTCATTTTTCTTGTTAGGGATTATGCAGTGGTAGTGGAATGTAATAACTGTGCCATTAAATCTTCCTTTTAACAAGACCTATTGCTTGTATAAAAGCCAGAAAAGAATAATCTTTTCCTCTATTTATTTGTTTTCTAATAATACAGCAAAACATATTTTTTTTCCTTTTTGCTTAAACTTGTTCTCAGGATTTTGAATCGACAGCTTGTAAAATATTGTGGGGGCCCTCCACACTGCTGCCTTGTATCATGCACATCGTTATTCCAGAGGGCAACGGGTCATCTCTTTACTGTACATTTATTAAGTAAATCAAGCTGCAAATCCAACACTTCCAGATGAAAACATTAGCTAAACCCCTTGGAAAGAGCAATGCCTGGGAGACTGAACAGAGAGAAAAACTAATCAAAACTGTCAGCTCACTTTACATGTACCTGATATTTACAAGACACAAGACCACGCTCTAAAGGTGAGTTTTGGCATTTGTTAACAACGTAAAGGAAAAAACCCACCAGACCCCAACCTCCCTATATTATTAAATATATATATATATTTCCATTTCACCAACACCCTTTCGTCTTGCTCTGAGCCTCTTAGTTATTAAGATCTTCATGGGTTTGAACTGGAGACAATTTTTTAAAAAATAAATAAATAAAAAAAGGAGAGTTAATCCAGCACCTGCTATTCCTTAACAGCTTTCCGTGCTCGCTGTCAGATCGGGAGGCGTGGGAAGGACATAAGGGACGGGCGAGGCGGCGAGGCCCGTGGACACGCAGGGGGCACCTGCTCCCTCCGCTCCTACAGAGGGGGAGGAAGCGGCGCCACTCGTTACCGTCGGAGCGAATCCCCAGCGGGTGACAGGGCGCGGGGAGAGCAGAGGGTCGCTGTCCCCTCCCCCCCGTTGCCCTCAGTCCGGCTGGGAGCTACGCTCGGCAACGGGCAGCCCCGCCGTGGGGCCGGGAGTGGGAGCTGGCGGCGCCCGGACGGAGCGCACGTCCCTCCCTGGGGGCGGCTGGGCAGGGGGAATCACCCGGCGGGCCCCTTCCCCCCCGGGGCTCTCGAGGAGAGGGTCCCCAACTCCGCGCACCGCCCGCCTGGGACAGCCGCCCCCGCGACGCCCCTCTGTGTACTGGACGGTGGCGGCCGTCGGTGCCCGGCGAGACGCGGAGAAGGAAACCGCACCGCACTGCTCCGCGCCCCGCGAGGCTCTCAGACCTGTCCTGGGGGACGGAGCAGGAGCTTACGCGGCCCTGCCGATCTCCGCCCACGCGGCCGTGGCCGCACTCCCCCGCCCCTTTCCCGGTCCGCGCAGCCAGGCGGAGAGCCCGCGAGGGCCTTTCCAAAAGGAGACGTGGGGTGGGCAAGCAGGTGGCCGCGCATCCCCTTTTCCGTCTCCTCCTCCAGTCCGAGGCCGGGCCATGCTGCTGGAGGGCAGCGCTCTCCCCAGTGGGGAACCCCGAAATCCGGCTGACGAGGTGTCGTGCGCGGATACCGGAGCGGGAGCTGGTGGGAGCAGCGTCCGGCCTGCTGCCCGCTGCCGCAGGTCCCCCGCTCCGTACCCTTGGACCCCCCGCGCGGTGCCCTTGCCCACCCTTAGGAGGTGTCGTCGGGGCCCAGGCAGGCTGCATATCGTGCCCCCGCTGCTTGGGTTCCCCGGGACTGCGGCGGTGGTTGATTGGCGCCGCGGGGAGTTTGCTCGGGGAGGCGGGGGGAGTGTTCGCCGGCGGTGGGTGGTTTCCCCCTTCCTTGGCCGGGCTCATTGGCTAGACGGAGCCGTGGCAGGAAGGGGACAGAGACCACGCGGGCTCCGCCCCGCGCCAATAGAAACCTATCGAAGGGTAACCCGAGCCCAGAGGAACCCGCGGCGGCGGTGCCAGCACCCAGCCCCCGCGGTCGGGGCCGGCTTTCTGCAGGGGCGTCTGGGGGCGCGAGGGGTGCGCGGGCGGCGGCCTCGCCATGCAGTACCAGCCGCCGAGCGCGGCGCCGGCGGCCCTGGGCGTCGGCGTCCCGTTGTACGCGCCCACGCCGCTGCTCCAGCCCGCGCACCCCACGCCCTTCTACATCGAGGACATCCTGGGCCGCGGCCCCGCCGCCGCCCCGGCCTCTCACTCCCTGCCCGCCCCGCCGCCGCCGCCGCTGCCGTCGCCCAACTCCTCCTTCACCAGCCTGGTGTCCCCATACCGGACCCCTGTCTACGAGCCGACCCCCATCCACCCGGCCTTCTCCCACCACCTCGCCGCCACCTACAGCACCGGCGCCTACGCCGGGCCCCTTTATTCCTTTCCCCGCTCCGTCGGCGACTACGCACACGCTCTGATCCGGCAGGACCCCCTGGGTAAGCCATGTCACTCCCTGCCCTCCTAGGCAGCCGTCGCGCCGCTCCCATCCCGTCCCTTTCCCGCCGTCGGGGTCTAGGTCGCTTGAGGAATGGAAAGTGTCTGACATTTGCCCCCTTTGCCGCCCGCCCTGCCGCCTCTCTGCACTCCTTGTCTCCCTCCAGCACCCGTCTGATTTACAGTAAATTAAAGACTCGCCGCGCTCCGGCGCTGGCAGCGAGACCACAGTGCGCGGCCGCGGTGACTCAGATTTGTTTTCCTTCAACCAAGTGACTCTGAGAGTGTCCTTAGTAGTGTCGCGTGTGGTTTTGGTGGGGAGTTTTAATTGTGCTGGGAGATCGCATGGCAGATCTCAGCCTTTTCCTGCGGATGACAGTCGGGAGGCCGGCTCGGCTCGCCGGGGCCCTGCGGTGCCCCGGCAGGTCGAGTTGGGTCGAGTCGGATGGGGCCGACGCGGGTCGTGCCGGGGGTCCGGCAGCCGCTTTGCGGCCGGGGGAAGCATCCCTGCTTCAGGGGCTGAGACCCGCGCCCGGGCTGCAGCACTTGTTCGTAGCGATTGCAAAACTGGACCTGACTCACCACATTCGTGCAGTGAAAGAGGCTGACCCTTTCCGTTCATACAGGAAACCTTGAGCTCTTGATAGGAGTAAATCTGGTTTCAGAAGCTGTTAAGTGTTTTCCTGGCCGCCTGAAGCAGGCTCTTCCCCGGGAGTCGTGCACATTGCTGATTACTTTATCGACATCCTCAATACAGACAAATTCAGGAAACACTCGACTTCTGATAGCCGGGATCCGTTTTTCTGATATTGTTCATTTCCTCTGTGTGGGATGTGACTCTATGACAGCTAAAATAACCAGTTGCTTCCTATTTTTTGAGTCTGTTTTGCACCAGAATTACTAAAGCCTGACGCAAGCAAAATCTTGAAAAACAATGCAGCAAATTTCAAAGGGTGCAGGCAGCAAGGCAGAAGGACAAACAGAGTGACTCAGTGGCACAGGCCAGAGCCTCCGGCCCCAGGACTTGGGGCCGCTCCGCAGCGGGACTGGCTCCCCGACGTGCCGCTGCCCGCACCTCCTCGCCTCGCCCCGCCCCGCTGCTCTGGGCCCAGGGCTGAGCTGGTGGGCATCCCGCGGCCACGGACAGGCAAGGCCCAAGCCGGGGTAAGGGACTTGGGGCGCTTCTTGCTCGAAGCAGACTGGGGCTCCGTGCTCTTGCTCTCGTGTTGGTGCATCAGTCCTGCCCATGTCCCCGCACTCCACAGGGAACCGGCACTGGGGCACTGGTGCGGAGAAGGGGAGACAGTTTCTTTGGGGCATCGCAGTGAAAGAGCAGAAGGAAGCAAAGGTCTTTTTTTTTCTTTTTTTTTTTTTTTTTTTTTTTTTGCGAGATAGACCAACAGGAAACACATTGACGGAAATGTTGCCAAAGCCCGCAGAGCGGTTTTAGCTGGTCTCTGTTCGGCGGAGGTGAAAAATCAGAGGAGGCGAAAGATCAGACTAGAACTGGGGGAAATAAAGTCAGACGAAGGAAATTAGCAGGCCCTGGACCCGGCGCGCCTCCAGGCCCGGGTCCAGGGCTCTCCGGGCACGCGTGTCCGCGGCCGGCCGGTGACTCTCGGCGCTGTGCCTCTCTTTGAAGGGAAGCCGCTGCTGTGGAGCCCCTTCATCCAGCGGCCGCTGCACAAGAGGAAAGGGGGGCAGGTCCGCTTCTCCAACGACCAGACCATCGAGCTGGAGAAGAAGTTCGAGACTCAGAAATACCTCTCTCCGCCGGAGAGGAAGCGCCTGGCCAAGATGCTGCAGCTCAGCGAGAGGCAGGTGAGGCGGTGCCCGCGCCCCGGGAAACCGCACCACATCCCCAGGCATTTCGCAGGATGAGCGGCACCGGCCCCGCACTGGCCCGCGCCATGCGCCTGCTGTCGGTAGAGCGCTCCCGGGAACCCAGCCGGACTCGGGGCTAGGGAGAGGCTGGCTATTGCTTTCTGTTTGTGGCTCGGGTAAGGTTCCTGGCACTTACCGACTCCGAGACTACCCTGTGCCTTCTCTTGTTGTCGTTGCTCAGGTCAAAACGTGGTTTCAGAATCGCAGAGCCAAATGGAGGCGTCTAAAGCAGGTACGGGGATGTTTCCGTTTCTATAGAAATAACCATTTTAATTGTCTTATCTTATGCTGTACTTGCCTATTCCAGGTTGTGTGCAGAAGTCATCTGAAAGGCTGTTTAACCTCTTCACCTTGATTAAAAAGACAAATAGTCATGCTGGAATCCATGAGGGCTCGTTCAGGCAGCACTAACGTTAAAAGCTCCTAATGTAGTTCCTATATCAATTATGCCTGGCTTTCACACACCACCTATTAAAACTCCATGCTAATTGTTTTGTAAACCCATATGTTGTTTAGCCTATTAATGTGGAGAAGATAAGTAATTGTCAGTAAATTACTTAGGCAGTTGTTTTGGGAAAGAATATTTTCTGGTCTTTTAAATCGTTCTCTCTTAATAAACACAAGTTGATTTATTCTGCAAATGTTGGGAGAGGCAGGTACAAATGCTTTGTTTGTTTTGAGGAGCTGCATGGAAAATTGAGTAGCTTTTACTTTTCGTTTACAAATAGTTACAGTGTATGAGGCTGAGGTTAAAGTGGCTTCCCTTCCCTTAGAAATTTTGCTCAAGCAGATAAAATACATTCCCCCCTCCCTTTTTTGTTAATGCCCAGAGGACCTGATCCTGCTGAGCTCTGCCACATCAAGCTCCTTTGGCTCAAAGAGTTGTGAAAAATCACTGCACTGTGGCCCAAGTCTGGCTTCAGTAAGTGTGACATGGATGGCTGAGTTTTACTGATAAACCAGCCTTTAATATAAAAATAGTAAGAAAACTAATCACAGTTCCATGCTCTAAATTTATTTGTTCTGTGACCTTGCCCTGAGTTTGACCCATATTTCAGTTGATTTTTTAATAAAACTCCTTTACTCTAGTAAGAGCCAGGCTGGGTCCCTGGTGGTGTCTCCTTGGCAAGGCCCGACCTGAGTCCAGAGAGCTCACATGGGATCTCGGCCATTTTAAGTAATTTCCTCCTTTTCATTCAGTCACATCAATTTCTCTGAGCCCACACGGTTATATCATGGGTACGTGTCTCTGCCTGCTTTCTCGTAAGAGTATCATTTCATGCCCCCTTAGGGGACTGGGCTCCCCAAACAGCTGCCGACTCAGGGCTACTCCTGTCTTCAGAAACTGAGTTTTGGTTTGTTTTGTTTTTAATGGTGAGATTTAGCTTAATTAGTAATTTTTTTCCCATTTGCTTTTGGGCCACTGATAGCTCTGACCTACCTGCTTTTGACGTTGGGTGTAATTAAAGAAAGATCGGAGCAGGAGGAAGCTGTGTGTCGGTGTTTGTAGACTCATAATAAACATTTGCTTTGCTAAAGACAAAAGTTCAGAGGTTCCTGGGCTCCAGCAGCTCCTGACTCTTTTGAAGTGGCTGTGATAACCATCGCCAAGGAGCCTTATTCATGGCAGCAGCCCCTGTGGCTGCTGGGGAGTGGGATCAGAGCCGAGGCACTGCATGCAGCTGAGCCTTTGCCCAGCCCTATCCCACTTAGGCATGTTTATAGGCAGGAGGCCTCAGAGGTAGTGGGACACCTGCCTTTTCTAGCAAGAAATCCAAGGTGGTTTTCTGACCCAGCAAAGCTTGAATTGCAACCCTCCTGGCTCCATGGCCCATATTTCTGTATAAAGCAGGCTTTTTTTGTTGCAGGAGAACCCCCAGGCCACCAAAAAAGAAGTGGAAGGTGCTGATAGTCACAGTGACCAAAGGCCCCAGAGTTGCCCAACCCCTGAGCAGAAGGGTAAGGAGGTGTCCCTGGATGGCTCGCAGTACACCCCCTCACCAGCCTCACAGGAGGACTTGGAGTCAGATGTCTCTGAGGACTCTGATCAAGAAGTGGACATTGAAGGCGATAAAGGCTATTATAATCCTACCCACTAATGGCCCCCTACAGAAAGTGGACCCTAACTCAGCTTGTATTTTACCAGGAGCTGGTTTGGAAGAATATTACGCTACAGGAGAAAACTTTCACTGTTCCACTGAAAGAAAAAAAACCCCAATACCAAATAGACTCATTTTATAATAAGCAGAGAAAGAAAGATGTATTTTCCACAAAGAGTCCATTTTTGGCAGATCTCTAATTTGGTTAAAGGAACATGGTTTATATTTAATTACTTGTAAGATATATTTGTACATTAATTGATGTTTTAACTGAAATATTATACTGTACCCTGTCCTTACTCAGAGGGGATCTGAATCAGCTGCTGTTGGTGATCAGGCAAAACTCCTCTCTAGCTAGTGTGGAAGTGAGTGTGAATTGCAGGACTAAGCCCTTTGTATGTGTAAACAAGTATAGTTTAAATAGATTAATTTAAATACCCTTTTCAAGCAGAGAAATGTGTTCTGTGAAGTAGGGAGAGATTTTACCGTCCCATCAAGTGCCTTATACTCACACTGTTTTACCTGCTGTGGTACTCTCCACCAAGACATCCCTCCATTTATCAGGTAGATTCTTTGGATAGATTCATTTTTGCTCTTGTGTGAGATGAAATGTACTTCTCAGATATTTGAGCACTTTGCCCATCTGGATGGTTCCATTTGCAGGAAAAAAAACCCCCAAAACCAAATCCCCATAGTTTTCTCCTTGGAAATGTCTAGTGCTTTTTTTTAGATTTTGTATTTGAGAAGAAAATGCAGGGAGTGATAGGGCCCTGCTGCAGGAGAGAAACTGGTATCAGCTGTGGGATGATAATACCTATTGTATACATATCTGCTTCTGTACATACTAGTTTTCTTTAAAAGTCTTGCAGTTTTATACCTCACATTGTTCATATTTTGTACATACTTGTTCAATGTTAAAAAAAAAAAGCAAAACCTGGTATTTAATTTTTGATGGACTTGTCTGTGAAATAAAACTAAACTCTGCACCACCTATCATGCTCACCGTCCAGTTACTGGCAGCAGAAATCCCAAACCTCCGTGCCACCAGCAATGACCCTGGCACGTTGTAATTAGGATTTTCCCTCCGGTACTGTGCCAGTCTGGTCACTGGCCACCCTGCCGCCTTCTGGGTACTCTCAGGTTGTGGGGATCTCGTGTGGGCTCATGGATTATTTTTTTATTGCTGTTTTCCAGCCATCCACCCTGTGTTTTGGTTTTGTCTGTAACTGTGTTCTTCAGGAAAGAGAGGAAAATCTGGTCTGTGAGCCCCAGCTGGACATACAGGTGTTTACCCCTGAGTTGTCCCGACCCTGGCGGGGAATCAGGGGCATGTGGGCTGGAGGAGGAGCAGAGCTGGTAGTGCCTGCTCAGGACCGGGCATCGACCCCAGCCGGGGCAGCTGCTGACCCCTCTGAGTCAACAGTGGATATTCATCGGCCTTTCTCTGAAACGATGCTTACCCGGGGGCATGGGTAAGGAGCATAGAACCCGAGGGTGTCGGGAAATGCTTACTGAAGTGAGCATCCCGGGGGTGGACACCATCCGGCGTCATCAGTCACACCCGGGCACTGAAGTAAGCAACTGGGGAACAAGCACCTGCCCCCGTCTGGGTACTTCGAAGGCTTTTAGTGCCAGGAAAGGATTTTAGGCATCAACAAATCACTATTTTGACTGGGAAGGAGGGACGGCCCTTAGAGTAGCCGGTGCGTCTCATCTGAGCGGGTTAATGCTTCGAGAAACAGCAGCTGAGATTTCTAAATAATTGAGTGGCTTTGGTTTATTCCTTTTAAACTGAACGGGGCCCGAAAACATAAAGTAAAAGGTGAAGTTCCGTTGCCATCTGTGCCCGTTCGCGCTGGGAAATGGGCGAGGCCTCTAGCCGCCCCCGGAGGTCCCGCACATCCCGGTGCGCGCAAGGGATGGGGTCGCCGTCGGGAGCAGATAGCGTGCGGCGGGCTCCACTGAGGAGGAAAACGCTTTTCCATCGTTTCCATTTCCCCCTCCTTCGGCGTCCCCGTTTCAGATCTCAGCCCAGGTCCCGACGGGGACGGGAACATCCAGCCGTGAGTCTCCGGGGCTGAGCCGCAGGAGCTGAGGGGGATGCCGGGAGCAGGGCGGTGGACGCTCGGGCAACGGTGTCCCGGCCCTTTCCCTTTCATTTTTGCTCCTCTTGTCTATCCCGACCGAGATCAGGGAGCACGAAACTGGCGTTACCGCTTCAGAGTGGCTCCGTCTTAGGGCTGTGTTTTGGCGCGGGGACGGGAACAGGCGTGGGACAGAGCCGCCGCAACGGGCGGGAGGCAGGAGGCTGCCCGAGGGTGCGGGCACCTGGTTGACCTCCGGTTAACCTCATTTCCACGCGGGGCGATGCCGGCATCCCCCGGCCGGAGCAAGCCGGGAGCCAGCCGCACTTAAAAGAGCCATCCGGCGCAATGGGATGGCAAGTGTGGGGGCTCTGCCCGAAGCACAGCTCGCCTTTGTGTCCCGGTCGGTGTAACGTGATTCCGGAAAGCCAGGCTCGTTAAGCCCCGGCGCTTTCCCAGGTGTGCCAGGGGATTTTGGCGGCTCCCTACAGGCGGAGAGAGCGGATACAAAGTCTGCAGTGACGGAGTCGGAGATGTGGATTTCCAGGCTGTCGGGACTGGTGACAACAGCGCTGTCACCCAGGCTCGGCTGTGGAAATGCCCTTGCTCACCCAACTAGCCCACCTACCCACCTGGGAAAGGTGTGCGAGGGGGTGTCACCGCTTCGCAGCATCTTGGCAAAAACTACCGGCAGGCGTGAGCTGAGCTGCCGGTCAGATATACCCCAGCGGCCCTCCCGGACACCCAATATCTTTTTCCTCAGCTGGGGAGAGCTGCGTGGGGATGTCCACGGCGGGAAGGAGAGCGGGTCTCCCCTGGGTCGTGGTCTTCTCCTTGGCAGGAGAAAAACAGCCAAAGCACTTTACACCATTCGGTAAAACCTTCGAGCCCCTTCCGTGCCACCCTGCTTTGTCTTATTTGTTTGCCTGTTGGCTATTTCATGCCGAGCTAACACGTATGACCTTTCCAGCACAGCTCTCGTCTTGTTTTCGACTTTTTTATCAGCCGATTCAACTTGAAAATGGTTATCATTTAGCAGAAAAACAAACAGAAAAGCACATTTTTGTAAGCAAAACGTTAATGATTGGAAGAATTGCACCAATTTCATCTTGACAGTGTGTGATTAATCCGCTGGGTCAGGTACTTATATTTTTAGTCATTAGGTTCGTCGGCCTTTGATATGCAGAACTGTTTCTAGCCTAATGGGGTATCGACCCAGCCCCCTATGTACTTTGACTCCGTACACAGCGCGGCTCCGGGGGCCGCCGAGGCCCGCAGCGGGCACAGCCGCCTGCCCCGCGGAATGCCCGGGATGATCACAGCCGGGGAGAGCTCCGGGGTGGGGGACCCAGGGTCACTCATGGGAGCGGGCAGAAGCCCCCTTGGCAGGACGAACCCATCTCCGCGGCACACACGGAGCCCGTCCGCGGTCGCCAAAGGAGCCTGGAGGGCTCCCGCGGTATGTGTGGGCGAGGGGAGGAAAAGAGTGGTTGCACGATATTTGCAATCCTGGACACTTTAATCCTTCAGACTGAAATGGCCAGAACCTCTTTTATTGCACAATAATAGGAAATAATAACTTAGGGCTCCTAATTGTTTGCTTTCACGAAAAAGGACCTTCCTCTGGTCATATTGGATAAATGAAGGGTTGACCATGCACTTTAGCAGGCAACAATAAATTACACTAGGACCTAGAGTGATCTGCTATTAGATGTCTTCTCAGAGGACAAAAAAAAATCATATGGACAAAAAAAATCTGTGCATGAGTGTTACTACTTTTCAGCTATGCATATATAAAAATGAGGTTATACTTTAGAGATATTATTTTAGCGCATGAGAAACTTTCAAGATAAACAGGGCTGAAAACCTGAAATAAGCATCAACAGCAGGTCAGATCAACTTCCCATTAATGCTTAATGGTGTTGTGGGCTTAGCAAGGACAGAAAGTTTTGGTCTAGGTATGTAGATGACAACAACTGCTTACCAAAGAGCCTTTCCCTAGTGTGGAGTCTCTGACATTGCCAGCTGCAGGCCTCAGAAGCATAGGAGATTTGTTTTATTCCTGTTTATTCAAAACAGGAAATTAATGTGTATTTCCAAAATATTTCAGGTGGTGCACACCAAATGTCAGATACCCCCTCATGCCATAAAGGGCTAATTTCTAATGGGACTAATTGAGATGTAGATTTTTTTTTCTACCAGATGTATACCCACCCATGTCATTAAGCCTTGATAATAAATAGAATTAAGAGTCTCCTTCTCTCTCTCTCTCTCTTCTTTTTTTTTTATATGAAAGAGGTCTTGACGTTAGTCAGAGAGGCTGGTCTCATGCTTGTTCTTCAATTGTGGTAGTGACTTTTCCCCCCTCTAAAAAAATAAAAACTAAAAGAAATTCCTTTTCTCCCTGAAAGCATTTAAAATGTCAAAGATATTAGTGCAGTTCTGGGAAACACTCTAACTTGTTCACTCTCCAGTCAGCTTGGTAGGAGCAAACCAGTGTAAGGCTATGTATTAATGACTAAGAATTTCTCTGTTGATTTTGTAGAAGATGGCAATTATTACAATGGATATGTGTGCATGCATGTGGCCTAGACATTTTCAAGTAGCTGTTTAAAGGAGTAGATTAAATTGAAGGTTTTGTCTGAATATATTTCAGTAAAAACTCAAAATTTTTACTGTAGAAAAAACTGCTGTCTGGTGGCCTGTAGGAAATGAGTTGGTGCTTGTAGTCATCTAGAAATACTAATGCTAAAGACAGATTGAATTTTGTGTTTGTTGGTACAATTTAGGGACATTATTTGGGTTAAAGGATTCAATGGGCATGGAAAAGGAGGTGCCATTTCATCAGCCTTAGTGAAGGGAACATTTCCAGGAGACCTAATTCAATCAAGCTTATTTAAGGACTAAAAATCCCACCCGACAAACATGTAAACCTCAATGACTTTAACATGATTTTAACAGGGTGAGTTACAGTCAGCTAGAAGCCCAGACTATGACCTGCTAAAACTGAGCAGAAGATTATCTTAATAGACTTTTAGTAGGTTTTGCTTTTGAAAAAAGAAGGCTTGACTGAAAAGTCTACTGATCTTTTCCTCTTGTTGTCTAGACGAGGCCTTCAGGGTCTTACCACATGTCAATCTGTGCCATTGCTTTGAAGACCTATGTAGAGAAACCTCTTATTGACGCTTCCCATGTTATAATTCTCCTTGGCTGTTGGAGTGGGACTTTCCATGAGCATGGCATGTCATTTTAAAAAGCATTCTGTCATTGTCTAGACAGGTATAAAAGTTGTATCTCTAGAATGACTTAGCAAACACTTTTTATCACATTTTAGCATCTGGCTTGTCCTATCTATGCAAAGTTTCAAAAAGTGTTAGTTAAGCTGCATTAGCTAATATCTTTAAAAACACAACTTTTATCTTAGTCTAGACATACTGAGAGTACTTCACAGTATCACAGTATAGATTAGGGGTTGGAAGGGACCTAGAAAGATCATCTAGTACAACCCCCCTGCCAGAGCAGAATCACCTAGACAAGGTCACACAGGAATATGTCCAGGCAGCTCTTGAATGTCTCCAGAGAAGGAGACTCCACAGCCCTCCTGGGCAGCCTGGTCCAGTGCTCTGTCACCCTCACTGTAAAGAAGTTTTTTCCTCATGTTAATACTAAACCTCCTGTAATCCAACTTGCTCCCATTCCCTCTTGTCCTAACATTGGATGACATTGAGAAGAGCCTGGCTCCCTCCTCCGGACACTCACCCTTAACATATTTGTAAACATTAAAGAGGTCCCCTCTCAGTCTCCTCTTCTCCAGGCTGAAGAGACCCAGCTCTCTCAGCCTGTCCTCATAGGGCAGATGCTCCACTCCTTTCATGATCTTGGTTGTCCTGCGCTGGACTCTCTCCAGCAGCTCCCNCTCTGTCCTTCAGCCAGTTCCCAATCCATCTCACAGCACAGTCTCCCAATCCACACTTCTCATTTTTGGCTATGAGGATGCCATGGGAGACAGTATCAAAAGCTTTGCTAAAGTCAAGAAAAACGATTCTATCCATCTAGTTATGCCATCATAAAAGGCTATCAGATTAGTCAAGCATGACTTCCCCATACGAAATCCTTGTTGACTACTCGTGATAAGCCTCCTCTCCTCCAAGTGCTTGGAGATGGTGGCAAGAACAAGCTGTTCCATCACCTTCCCAGGGATGGAGGTGAGGCTGAATGGCCTATACTTACCCAGGTCATCTTTCTTGCCCTTTTTGAAGATTGGGGTAACATTTGCCTTCCTCCAGTCCTCAGGCACCTCTCCCATCCTCCAGGACCTCTCAAGGATTATAGAGAGCAGCCTAGCAATGACCTCTGCCATTTCCCTCAGCACTCTCAGGTGTACTTGTCCTGGGATACACCCACATGAAGATACAGCTGTTTTAAAATGAGTGGGGACTGTCCGCAACCATGCAATTGTATCTCAATCTATTACCTAATACCCTAAAGCTATTAGGGTAAAGAAAAGGGGAATAAGTAACTTTGCTTTATACATACCAGTTCTTCCACTTCCTTCTCTTTGTAAGAAGGAACCCTCTTACCCAGCCAAAAACAGAGTCAGAGAGCAGCTCAGATCTGTTGTAGACTTACGGTATAGAAAGACCTAGTTCTGCAAAAGGTTGGGCCAATGGCTGAGGTTATTCTCAATGGACTTGTTCTCCCAGCCATTACCAGACCTCTTTGATTCTGCTAGGGGAGCCTTTTCCAAACCTACCTTGAAGGAAAATAGCTCAAGTTAGTGTAAACAGTTTAAAGGATGGTAACACTTTAAAGAAAAGGTCTGCACTAACTTGGTTCATTTTTGGTGATGTGGTTGCAGCTCTGCTAATTTGCTAATTGAGAGAGTTTGGTTCATTGTTTCTGGGCTCCTTGGGTAGTAAGGCCTGGATTTAATTTGGCTCTGAGCATGTCAGTGCCAGTTAGATGTGGGCAGGAGCTGTGAATCAGTTACTCTGTTGGCTGAAAACAAACACAGAGCTGTGTAATTCAGGGTGGGAACAGCCAAGGAGAAGCTGTGCTGTGAGTAGAAGAGGCTTCAGGGGTTCAGAGGCAATGAGAATGGGGTGGGAGAGTGGCTTTGCGGCCCTGGTAGTACCCTGGTGCAGGCAGTGGAGCAAACCACTTCCTCTGAAGTCTGCCAAATGACAAAGACAAATTTGCCAAATGATTGTTTTGAGTAGAGTGCAGAAACTGTCATAAAATCATAGAACAGTTACAGCTGGAAGAGACCTTGAAGATCATCGTCCAGCCTTTGTCCCAGCCCTATCAACCCGCTAAACGATGCCCCCAACGCAACATCCTGGCTGTCTGGCAGGGATCAGACTAGCTTTCCATGCTGTAAGATTTTGGGATAACCTAGTAGTACAGCCTTCTAGGAGATGGATGGTGTCTGCCCTGCTGAGCTAAGCCCATTTATCTGGCTTTGGCTCTGGAGGCTGACACAGGCAACACTGGCTCAGTCACAGGTATTGTGCCCGGTACAGTATTGTCTCCTTGATGCAATAACACCACCTCCCTCATCTCCCAAATTTATGAGCATCTTACCATAGCAGCAGCAATAGTAGCAGCAGCACAGTCAGCTGCTCTTGGCAGGCTCTGTCACCTGACTCTTGCCTCTGCGAGCAGACAGATGTACAGCATTTCCCACAAAACCATACCCCTTTACAGTAACTCTTTGGGAAGCTGAGGATGAGATCACTAGTCACTTTTGAAAATCTTGGTCAGAACTGCATGCAGGTAGTCCTCATGTTGTTCACAGTTTCCCATACTGTGGTACAAGAAGACAGTGCTGACACTGCAATAGCTGAATAAAAGAAACTAATTTTCTGCCAGTGCTACTCTCCCAATGTAGGATGAGCTCATTAGCCTTCTGGCAGTCATCCTAGGAGAGGGACAACTCTGATTCCAAACCCGGGCAGATGGAGCTCGTTTAGCCCTGTAAGGCCTTCCATCTAAGAGGTTAACCCTCTGTCCTAAGGACTTCGCTGCCAGTGTCCAAGCTTGCTAGGCCCTGGCAGATGAACCTTAAGACTAAAGGGTGGGTCCAGCTCTGCACATGCTGTGTCTCACCTAAAAAAAATCCATTGCGCAGGCTTGAGGGTGCTATCCACTATCCTCTTTTATCAGCACGCTTGGAAAAGGCACTGATGAGGAGCATGGATGGAGTCCTCCCTGGATCTTCGTTTGCAAAGCCTAGCCACGACGACGACGGCTCTCCCAATGAACGCTGTTCATGTATGACATGGGTTGGCTCCACCAAATACCTCCCACTTTAACCTTTGGGAGTGTATGGGGGGTCGGGGGCACTCACAGGAAGTGCAGGTGGTGAATATCAGCATATATTAGAAAACCCAACAATACAATGGAGTCACCAATTTGCCTGTTAAGATCTCCACATTGTACTGCAGTTTTTCTCCCTTTTTAACCATTGCCTGATTTTTTTCTGTAACAAAATACATTCTAGCTGCAGATGGAAACAAACATTTTTGCTAGAGAAATATGCTACAGATGCCTGTGGATGACACGTCACCAGGACTTCTCTGAATGTAATGTGTGGTGGGATAGAACTGCATGATTTCAGAATCTTTTGCAAGACAGCAGAAATTTCCTACACTTAAAATAATAAATATCTTACACTCATGGTTGTGGTTGGCGAGGGGGCAGTTTATATTGATTCATTATCTACGACTTCAAAATGAGATTTTTGTGTTGTCATAAGGGGTTTGCAGACAAAATTATTTTATGTTTTTGTGCATTTTTTCAAAGATGGTACTTTTACATAAAAAATGTCTCCTGAACTATCAGTTGCATGATTCATTAACATGACTTGTACAATCTTATTTCCTATATATAGAATCAATGTATCTAGCACTACCAACTGAAGCACACTTGATAATATTTTAATATGTAGAATATTAAGGTTTTGTTGGTTGCACCAGAACAAATGTAAGATAAATAATGCCATTAAATAACAAATGAATTAAGGCCTTATTTTTCCTTAGCTGCTTATGGAATCTGCATTACTACATACTTTCCATTATTTGCAAATTACACCAGACTGATTGAATAAATGCTTTAAAATGGGTCCTGAACACTCGTTTAGAAGCACAGAGGAAGTGGTTTCTTAGACAACTGGTACCCACATATTGATTTGATAACAGAGAGGTGGAGGGGCGAAGATGGTTATGTTGATGTATGGAGCTGTTGATTGTTTAATTGAAGGTAAAATTTTTAGCTCCACTAGTCAATTACCTGATCTCATTAAGTTCTTAAAAATCACTAAAATACAATTCTGGCTGCAGCAATTGCACTTTGCTACTGTATTGTCTAAAGCATTAGGAAAATCGTTTGCTAATGGTGATTTACAAGTGTAAACATGTGTTACCTTTAGCGTCTGAATAAGCTTTCTCCCTATTAGAGATCTTGAATGACTACCATGAACCAGGTATCTAAAGACAAAGAAGGATATGAAATGTGTTTTTATGTTTGCTTAAATGAGCTGTAAACTTCTAAATATTTTAAGGCTTTGTCTAAATATTCAAAACTTTATTAACAGAGTAGAAGATGGAAGAAGAAAATCACAATTTCTTGACATTAAAGCTGTTTCAAATATAAAAATAAGGAGTTGTTCAGTGCCTGGCAAAAAACAGAGGTTTAAGGATAAATATAAACTAAGACAGCATTTGGCATCACTACAGAGGAAGAAGCCCTATCCTGTGAAGATGCTATAGATGCCAACATATCAGCACAGGTGTTCTGGAGACACCAGAACAGTAAGGATGACTTGTCCTGTGCCTGGCCTCCTTACTTTTGAAGTTGCTGGTAGAGAGCTTTATATAGCACCTGTCAGATTCTAAATCCCACAATGGATGCAGTACTGACATAAGGATTGCTAGTAATATGTGGCATTTTATGTATTTCCAAGCATCACATGAACACATACTTTCAAGTTAAAACATTTTCATTTTTCAGGATGATTGTCCCAGGAAAAGGTAGGTGATCAGTTAATGGTTACATAGCGATGTGAAAAGCCCTTTCCAAAACCTACGTGGCAAGAGTTCTGCTTCCCTCTGTACTTTTGTTTGCTTGTTTTCTTTCAGATAAGTTCATAGAAAGCTAGTTTCCTTGCAGAAGAAGGAGTCTGGGATGAATTTCTTCATTCTTGCAAGCAGTGTGACTTCAGTCATAGGAACTTGATGAATTCTCAAAAAGACCTAGACTTGTTTTCCACTCAGTGCAAAAATGAAACAAGAGGTTACGAATCAAGTCCTAGAACAAGATATAAAGGAAGTACTGCCTTTCCCCTCCTCCCTGTCCCTTATTGATTATTCCCATTGATGGCTGTTTCTGGTCCTGTGCCAATCCATGTACTGTTAACAGTCTCTGGAGTCAAAGATGACTGTCAAAGTATGAACAAGGAATAAAAGCACATAGCACTGATGAAGAAAGGTGCCAGTATCCCAGCCTTAGAGCATATGCCTCCAAACTTCTCGGGAAATTCAATTATCTTCCAATAGTTATCCAATATAACTTTAAGTTCCCATACATCAGTAGCACATAAACAATCTGTATGCCTGTTACCTAAGTGTTTAGGTGCCTGAATTGAAGTGCAAAATGCAAGGCAATTAAACTACTAGTGTTGCATTTTAAGGTTACGTAAATTGACAACCAAATTCTGCACACGGCATTGATATCAGTTATGATACCAACACCAAATTCTAAGGCATTCACAGGGAGCCTTCCTTAATGTTACAGTAGGTGCCAGAAGGTGTTTTATGTTGTAACACAAACAGTGGCATGAAAAAAAAAGAAAAAAAAAAACCACTTGGCCCCCCCCTCCCTGGCTATTGCCTTTTTAAGGTGTGGGTGCTACACCACTCTGTATTGACAGTGGAACTGGGCAGAAAGAGTAGGAGCTCTGTAGAGCTACTCTGTGGATCACTCATATTGTCAAGCCAGACAAATCTATTATGCCAGTGTTATGGTGACCAACCAGTCTGTCCAAAATGTTACTGAGAGCTTTCTCAGTTTTAAATAGCATAAACCCATTTCTGAAAGACACAGAGCCAGTAAAACTTGGTTTACCATCACGGTTACTAGAATGATAGAAAATTTGTCTCTGATTTGTTTACAGGAATAATTAAACCATTTAAAACACTGATTCAAAGGCATTTCTTGGTGATAACTGCTATCAGCAGTGGATAGATTTCCTTCTTGGTAAGCAGGCCAGGAGAGCCATGCTGGTGGAAATGAGAGCCTGGGAGCTGTCCTCTGAGCAGAGCCGTGTAAAATAGGATGTCCTTCAGAGAGAAGCTTTGGGAATAGCTAGCTCAGGAAAGTGTTCAGGGTCAAGTATTTGCAGAACTGTTCTGAATTATCATTCTGCTTAAGATCTTTGTGGTTTTGAGATAAGAAACTGAGGAAACTGAATAAAAACAACTACCCACCAAAACAGTGAGTAGTATAAGAATATCACTTCTCTGTGCAATCTCCTCCCCCTCACAGACCTGTGTACTGGAAGGGGCTGCCTTGCTGCTATTGGTAAACAACTTTTGAGATGTTTGACTGACATTAAAGTTCATGCATTTTCTTAAATACCAAATATCTCCTAACTCAAGCCCTGAAGGGCACACACTAGTACTTGGTTATACATTTACAAGAATCCTTTGCAGAACAGAAAGGTGAAGAAGAAAGAAAATTCAGGGAGTAGTTTTCTTGAAAATAGTAAGTATTTAATTCTGTCTCTCCTTAGTTTTATGTTTGTTTGTTTGTTTTTCTTCTGTGCATGTTCTCAGTGATATGAAAAACTATTTCTATGGTAGCATGAGCTATACCAAATCCTACAGGTTGCACTTAATATTGATTTATATGGCAGACTTAGAATCTGGTTTGGGTTGGAAGGGACCTCTGGAGGTCATCTAGTCCAACCCCCCTGCAGTGGGCAGGGACATCCCCAACTAGATCAGGTTGCCCAGAGCCCCGTCAAGCCTCGCCTTGAATGCCTCCTGGGCAATCTGTTCCAGTGTTCCACCACCCTTGTGGTGAGGAACTTCTTTCTTCTTTCTTAGCTAGCAGTGTCGGCCTAGAGAGCATATTTCTTAAAAAGAAGGCAGTAGGTGATTACTTACTTTGTGTCTTCCATTCATTTCTCATCTGAGTTGAGCTCATGCTGTCTTATACAGCACTTGATTACATTTAAGCATTCTAAAACATGTTCTCTAGAAAAGCAGCAATTGCATTGCAGTTCATTTTGAAACCACAGGAGTCTGAAGTCATTGTATTTGACAGTGAAACACATTTCTCAAACTTCTGCCTTCAGGGAATCAGCATAAAGCATAATGCTGGGAATATAACGCATAATGAATGAAGATATTTCTGTGATTCATGAGGGTTTGTGTCATCTATTTGTAGGTATGAGTAGGTAATTAACTAGCCTATAAATCTATACACATTTAAAAGCAGAACTTCCTCATGCCCATTAAGATCAGTAATATATGTTACAAAACCGCTGAAATGTTTTATCTCAGCAGAAATCTTTTCTCTAATTAGGTACATTTTATTCCCAAGATAAGAAACTTTCTGACAAGCCTTTTCATATGATCACTCACAAATATTAAGGCTTTTAATAGTCATATCGTTCAATGCTTATATTGCCTAGCCAACTTTTACTGTGAATCTACTAATGTTAAGCTTTTAATTCCTAATGATACTAAAATTAAATTAGCTATGTGTTCTCTTACAACGTCTGTCTCCAGATCTAGAAGACTGTTTATACAAGCAATCAGGGAAGTTAGCTGTTCTCTGGCAGAGCAAGTGTCTGCAAATAGTCTCTGCAATAACATACTAGCCACTGCAAATGGAGGAATATGAATTAAGTATATAGATTTTGCACTTGTTTGCCTCCTCCCTTTCCTTGGATGTTTGCTAATACATTTGTAATGTCAGAAAGGGCTCCAAATGTTGAGCATTAATTAGATGTGGGAACTGGAGCATAAAATGACATCTACATTTTTTCCTTTTCAATCAAGAGGAAGTGCTCTAATGTTGGATTTAGATATAATGCAAAACTAAATATTTGACTCATTATATATTATGTCAGGACATTAGCTGGTATTTATCACAGTTTTCAAAACTAGGGCTTTAATGCCTCATTTGACATGATTTTGTCAGTCCCTGGGCAGAAAGCTGATAAACCATCCGTTTATGCTGTACATACAGCTGCCTCTTGTAGCACTGTGCTGCTATGGACAGGAGTCACTTGTCATTTCCTTAAAACCTTTGGGTTTGGTCATTTTATAACAACTTGATCTTTAAAGTTCATTTGGCTCTATTACAGTAGATACGTCCCAGACTATAAAACAGGTTTTGATGCTACAAAAATAGCTTAAATTGACCAAGCACCCAAGTTATCTAAATACTGCACTCTTTCTGTCAAAGTAGCTGAAGCTGGAGTTAAAACTACCTGAACTTCCATTTCTTCCCTTGTTTTCAGTTTCTTCTCTGTAGGGATGTTTTTTTTAATTTTGCTTTTTTTCCCCCTCCTTTTTTTTTTTTCAGTAAACAGATAGCAAGAAAGGAGGTTTTCTACACAAAATGGCAAAGCTGAAATGGACCAAATTTTGTTGTCTTTATTGACCACATAAGATGATTCCAGAGGATACTCTACCTCTAAAACCCTCTCCGGATGTGTGCTATTACCCAAGTGGGCTTGTGAGAATGGGTAACATGTTACACTGCATGCCTGCTCTTATAGAAGTCATGGATATGCCAGTGCCAAGTACTCTGGGCTCAGAAGATCTGCACTGGGAATGTAATTAGTCCTACTGACTTGTGTTACTTGCCATTTCCACTGGGAAAGTCTGATATAGTTACAGGCCCAGCAATAGATGTGTTTGTGATGATGAAAGCCATCTCCATTGTCTGAAGTGAAGGGAGTCCAGGTATGAAATGGCTCCAATCATTCCTCCAGAGCAGGGCAGATCCTCAAATTACACAAATGTTGCACTACACTCATCTCGTAATGTCCAAATTACATCAAGTCTTGTTATAAATGCAGTAAAAGTATTTACCATTAATTTCCAATTCATCTTCTTCTTTCTTCTTGGTTTTAGAAGTGGATACTGCATCACTGACCCACTGCCCAGTCCAGCCTTTGTCCCAGCCCTCTGTGACAGCCCATGGAGTTAAGAAAAGAGCTGGAGATTGTTACTTCTTTCACTTCACCAGGCTCTTCTCACAGCAAGAATAGCTACTCCAACATGCAGTGCTCAGTCCCTCACCTGCACTAGCTCATGACTGGCTTCCTACAGGACTGGCTGAAAGTATACTGGATAATTAGTGAGTTAGCTGCACAGAAGACTTCCTGTTCAGTGTAGTAACTCCATCAGAAATATGAATGTGTATCTATTTAGGAAGCTTGCACATTTTCACCATTATCTAAATGAAATGAATTGCAAAATTTCATGTCAAACTTGAGCTTTGTCCTGTCTCCAGAAGTGCAAGAACAGTTAAGCCACTGACTTGGAAAGAGCACAACTCATCTTACCCATTCAATTGGCATTGAAGCCAACAACAGCATTTGCACGAGCAAAATGAGCATTTGCTTTTGGTGACTGGCTTTTGGTAGGGAAAGCATGTGGAAAACAGATGCTCAGGAGATTTTAAACAATGCTTTTTAGTTTAATGGCATAAATGAATTTTTCCCCCATCAAAACAGAAAGGAAAATAGTTGCAGCGCTGACAGCTTATGTTCTATGGACATGTCCAAAACCTGAGGATACAATCTGTTTTAAGAACTTTAGTTGCCACTTATCTCTGTTCCTGGCCAGTACTATCCTTGCTGACAGTGTTCAGCCTTCACCGGCCTGAGGGTACAATAATTCTTCACTGTGACCAGTGGCAATTTCAGCAACAGGGCTTTAATTTCACCCTCTGCTTTGGGGACAGTAAAACACGGGGAAATGAAACAATTTCCTCAGTAAGACCCACTAGAAGGTGGGAGGAGAGTTATACATATTTGTGCCTACTTGCAGTCCACCCACTCCTTCCTTCCCTGGGCCCACCCTTCCGCCCTCCACACTGTCCCCAGGGGCACAGAGGCTCTGCCCTAACTGGATGGGGTGGCAACAGTGTGGCGGTGGCAAGGCCTGGAAGTTCTGGAAGGAGGGGAAAATACGCCCAGAGTCCTTCAGTTCTCCTCTGGCTAGGAAAAGGAGTTGTCTGTACATCTAAAAGTGATAAAAAGATCTTCCCTCCTACCTATGCCAACTTGCATGGTATGTGTTTGACAAGTCTAAGTTTCTGTGCCCCAGGTCTGCCAGTTAGAGCTATCATTTCTCTAAAATAACTCATGTTGCTGGGTCATTATCAAGTCAAAACTGTCTGAGGGATGTGTCGAGGTTAACGCTTAGTGTAGAGATTAACATTCTCACGGGAACCTGCAGAGGTGGCATCAGCTTCTGGGACCACTGCAACAGCATCTTTTGTTTGTTGACCTGACGTGAAGGCAGCTCTTCTGTGCTCAGCAGTGCCAGTCAGCAGAGGTCTCTGAGCCTGTGGGATCAGTACTTTATTCACATGAAAGACCTGACGCCTTTGATACAGTTCTTCTGCCTTTCCAGGATGATGACACCAAAGCAAAGGTCTCTGTGATCGCACTGTCTCAGCTGTTTCATGTGTGAGGTTGGTACACAGAGAGTTGCCCCTCTGGCATCTATTTGCTCAGTGGAAAGGGTGCAAAGAGACTTGCCCAGCATTGTATAACAGAGGTGTCTCCAACTCTTCATAGTGCACTTCTTACTGCACCAGGCATTAGGGTTCATTTCAGCCTCAATTCTCTCTGTTGTGTGATAGATAATCACACATAGCATGATAGGATGGAAAGAATCAGAATGCAAATATTCTTTTCTCAATTTTCTAACTTTTCTGGAGCAGGGGAACTCATAGTTTTAAAGTTGTTAATAGAGATGATGAAGGTTGTGCTTTGAAGTCCTCTAACTTGCTGAAGATGCTGCTGTTTACAAGCATGGTTCTAAGGGTTACCCTGGCCACAGCTTTAATGGGACAATGATCTGGGTGGAGGTACCCAAAAAAACCATAAACCGAGAGCAGGAAGAACTCTCCTAACTCATCAAATTTAGCCTTCTGTTCTCAAGCATCATGATCTCCTTATATAGATCACTAGAGGGGGTAAAAGTAACCGTACTAAAGTTACACAGCTCCTTTTTCCATTCCTTGCTCCTTTTCATTTCCCACACAAACCCTGCTGCTGGTGGCATACTTACTGGTTGAGGAGCCAGCATGTTGGACGGCCAGTGTATTATTTATGTAACTGCCGTTTAGATAGGATAAGTGCAGCACAAAGCCCCAAACATCTATGTACTCACTTAACAGAGCAAAACACAAGATGAAATGCCCTGACTAGTGCATGATTTTCAAAAGTATTTGTTATTGACTTAACTGCATCCACTGAATTTCAGAACAAAATCCTTCCCTGCCTCAGTGGTGGATAAAGCCATCCTGGCTTGCTTCTAGAGATGTGATTATCAGCAATGTCTCATCCCTGATATAATACATCTCAGTCTTCCAATCAGGAAATCAGAGGAAGAAACATTCTTAGATTAAGATTTAGATTAAATTTATAAACCTAGATTAAGGTTATAATCTTAAGCATACTTAGAAGCAGTCATCATTCTATTTTGTAAATTTCAATTAAAAAACCCCCAGATTTGTTCAAACTTTAAAGCCAATCTGTTTAATGCACAAAAGTTAATTTTTACTTTGCTTTTCTAATTAAACAAAGAGACACTGCTCCCTACATGCATTCATCTTATAAATTCTTACTGTTTACCCAGGCAGCTGGAAGGTCTAAGAAACAGATATGATTAAGTCCTTGTCATCTTAGGCTGAAATAAATGAAATAAACCATGCTGGTTTTGTAACACGGTGAGATTTAGTATGGTCCTCTGATACAGTGTAAAGTAGCTCCAAACACTGCAGATTGAAATCTGCAGGTCTAATTTCTGCTGTGTTTAATTTTTTAAATATCAGATGCTAGTAATTCAGACCTAGAGTAAGGGTGAATAACTATGCAAGTTGTGTAGAGTGATGGGAATTATGATCTTTGTACTCAAAATTTGTCTGATATGCCAAAGACTCCTCTTAACCTTGCCAATCAGAGCAGAAATAGCTTTTATACTACAGTGAATAAAATAAGCTTAATTTTAAGTGCTACTTACATATTCTAAAATTCTGGGAAAGCAATGAGCATGTTTTATTTCCATTCAATGTCAGATTATTCAAATGTGTTGGATAACTCTGTTAAACACTGGCTTCAAAGGGGAAACTGCTGTGGTTTTTAACCTACTATGTAACATCAGAACTGCCAGATTTGTACTGATTTAAAATTAGAGAGGCATGACGATAGCACTTTGCAGTAATATGTGCAAGGTCACAACCATGGACCCTAGAAAATAAATTTGCTAAGTATACAGTGCAGGTGAAGTATGAGCATCTAAAAATCTCCTCATGTCCAAACACAGAGAAAGGAAAAATCTAAGCTTAATGATGTTACAAACCCCATGACTTCTTAGAAATCATGGTCTGAATCCTGCCACAAGAAATGACAACCCTACTACTCACCTAGCAGGAACAAAAATAAGAAGCACCTGTTGTCTCTTTGTTCTTGATTTATTTCCTCTGGCCCAGTTTGCTCTTTCACCTTCCTTCTGGACATCTGGGAGGAGCAGTAGGTAGGTTCTTCTTGTCCCTTAGGATTTCTGATGAAATGAATAGGGGTAAGTGTGTGCAGTTGTAAGAGACTGTTTCAACTTTGCTTTTTTTCATTCATTGCTTTGTTCTTACACTCTTCCTTAATTCTCCAGCACAGTAGGTAACTGCTGGAGGGTACTTGCTTATGCAGACTGTTGGTCTGACCCAATACAGCCATTTTTATGTTCCCAAGTTATTACTGTCTTATGAGAGTATAAAGTCTAATCACTTGGGCAAACTTAATTGTTTTGTGGTTTTTTTTTTATCCTCTTGCTATGACAGATATATTCCTCAGGAATTTCTCTTCTTTTTATGTTTGAGTCATAAACAATCATGTAGATTCTTTATAATTTGGGGGTCAGGATAATTGAAGACCTGTGTCTTCAGTCCTGTGGTTGACCGTGTTTCAGCTGGTGATACATTGGGTTCTTTTCCTGAAAAATCTGTTTAAGGTTATGAAATAAAAAGGGTGGAAAGTCCTGTCCACTGCTTATGATAGCTTTTTGTAAAATAATTCAACTTCAAATTTAGAATGAGTAATACTTCCTGTTATGATATAACTGGCTTAAGAAAAATGGAGCTATCATGTATCTGTTCGTCTCTTCTATCTGGAAAAAAACCCCACCTGACTTGGCTGCTTTTCTTTTTTCTAAGAGAGCATTCACACATCCTAGTGGTATTTTTTATGGTCACTTAAAAATCACTGTAATTGTGTAAAAACTATATATCCTCTAGTCAAGAAGAACAAAAGCCTCTATACTTGCTAAATATTGTTTTGTTCAGGAAGTTATTCTTATGTGTATGTTTCCACAACTGTTATCAGTAGAACTGAAGTGTAGCAGCAATATCCACAAGTTGTCTGATTTCCTTCCCACATTATCAAAGATTCAAACAACAAAGATGAAAGTGTTGTGGGAAATGTCTGTAACTCTGACATAAATTGCTTTCCAGAAAAGATATAAGGAAGTTGCCTTTAATGTATTGTTTATGACGTGGAGGAGGCACTCTAGCCTGAAAGAGTTTGGCTGTGTTGGATCTTCTAAGCATTCTATAGGTCTGGCCTCAGGATGTTCTTCAGTGGGTTATGTTCTGCTCTTGGCCATGGTAGTGGAAGCACAAAGCTCCTCTATTGTTTTTAGGTTGTTTATTTTGAATTTGTGCTAATGCATCAGAAGTCAACCTGAAGCAAATACCTGTAAAAAGTCCAGTTCAACCCACTCCAGAAAGTTCAGAGGATAAAATCACATAGGAAATTATTACTCCTACAGTGTTTATTTTTTTATTTTATAAGGTTCCATGATTAATACAGATTTTTATTTTTTTTTACTATTGTGACTTTGTTAGTGATGTTTGCTAGTGTCTGTGCCTACAGTGGGAAGCTTAAAGAAAGAGAGCAGCTGCTAAACCCTGTGGCACTGATGAGATATTGGAGCCTAAATTTCCAGCTCCTGTTCCTGTCTGGGAAAAGCCCTCCTGAGGGACTTCACTACCAATGGAAATTCATGCATAGTGAATGGTTTTAACATCACTCATCTCCCTTTTATGACTTTATTTTGCCTAAGTGTCATGGGTCAGTTTCATGTCTATCCTTGTATGGGAACTGAGAGGAAACACTTGGCATGGCAGCTGGTTGGAAAAGGCTGTCTAGCATTAAAATCAGACCTCCAGATGCTTCCTTGATTAGGATCTCCAGACTGGTGTTACCCTGGAGTTTGGGAAGTGGTGAAGACCTGGGCTGATGTCTGCCCAGGCCACAGGCTATCCTTCTCTTCCACAAAAACGTCTGTTCAATCATTGTCACTGCTCCCACCCCAGGGCTTCTGCCAAGGCAGAAAAGGAATGACCACAGAGATGTCTCTGCTGTAAGCCCTTCTGACATAGCATCAGCTACACAACTGGTGAGACCAGATATGTAAGATACCACAAGCAGTAGTGGTCACATGGGGGAAGGTCTGCCAGCAGAAGCTAAATGCTGGAAATTAAATCTGTCCCCAGTGTTAGTGAAAAAAATCTGGATTGCACTTTTTTAGATTTAGATACCTAAGTCTTACTGTACATGATGGACATTGCGAAGTCTGGAGGAATGAAAATTGGCTTATTTAGAGCTTTCTGAAGGACAAGTTTGGGCCTTTTTAAAAATTAAGCATGTGTTAGAAATAACTGCATTATCAGCTGGAAATTTTTGACAGGTGAAACCAGAATTCAGTATACTTCAGATTAGGATGACTTCTCCAAAAAGAAAAAAATTACTTATAAGCACCATTATTAGTACTTAAGACAGGTGAAAATGAGTCAGTACTCACCAAATCTTAGTAGCTGGACCCAATTGCTTTGTGCTTATCAGCTCTTGCTGCCTCTCTGATGCCACCTCAAAGGCCTATGTTAACACTGTAGTGTTCCTGGTTTCAAGGGCAAAGGTATCTTGTTCACTTCTAGTGAAGGCTAGAAAGCAGCAAGATAAAAATACCTAACAGCCAACTAGCAACTTCCTTTTGAACAGGTGAGATCTGAATATCCATTACCCCACAGTGTGTGCCATCATTCATGTCAATACAAAGTGGTGTAAAAGAAAGTCAAAAGTGCAAGGTCAGAAACCATGCTAAATTGGGTGTTAATCCGAATTTTACTACTCTATTCAGTTCAGTAAAGCAGTGCTTTCTCTGTAGGACTCAAACAAATACCAGAGGCTTCAATATATGTTTTTTTCTTGGCTTTATACAAGCTCTGAAGCAATGACAAAGATTTCTGTGCTATTATGTTGCACCAGGGGAGGTTTAGACTGGATGTGAGGAAAATCTTCTTCATTGAAAGTGGTGTTAGGCATTGGAACAGGCTACCCAGGGAAGTAGTAGAGTCACCATCTCTGCAGGTGTTTAAGATATGTATAGATGTGGTACTTAGGGATATGGTTTAGTGGCATGGTGGTGATAGGTAGATGGTTGCACTTGATGATCTTAGAAGTCCTTTACAACCTTAATGATTCTGTGAGTCTTTGTGCTTTTTAAATGATACAAAATACAATGCAATAAATACCTCCTCCTCTTTCACTAGCATTATAGTTGGGTATTTTTCCTTGTCTGGGAGTGGTATAACTTAACAACAGGCACGTGGGGCTATGAACACCCTTCTTAATTTGCTAGGGATGAGAAAATAGTAGCTCCCTCCTGTATCTCTTGACTAGCAAGTACCTGTGCATGATGCAGAGCTCCGTCACAGACAGGACAGGGTCAAGACCAGTGAACAGCCTACACCCTCAAGAACCTGTTGTTAAAATTTGCTGGTTTTGTATCTATGTCTAAATCCTATACTGTGTCTTTCCTGAGTTGCCTACCCTTGTTTGGTCTCACCAGACTTTGAGGCCACCTCCTGCAGTAGAGCGCAGAGCCCCTTGGGTGCCACTCCTGTGTATTCTGCTGTTCTCCCCCTGTGCAGCCGAGCAAGCACTGGTGTGGCTTACCACACCACAGCTGCTCATTTGCCTAACTCACTAGCAAATGGTCAGGGGGCATTTCTTAATGTTCTGCATGTTGATCACAATTGATTTATTAATTAACATACTGGTGGGAATCAAGGATCAGTGGGTTTGTTTTTCTGTCTGTCTTTCAATCACTTGCTTATTGCTTCAGGTAACTGATCCAAGCTCTGTCCACATCCTCATTCCTGTAAAACAGGAGTGCTAATACCTACCAAGGAGCTGTTTGTGAGCTTTGCTGAGCTCTTTAGCATCCTCAGCAGGAGGTAGCATAGAAACACATGGCTAATGTACTGTTTCAAAAAAACTTCATTTTAAACCATGCCCCAAACCTCCTGCTAGACCCACAGTAGCTTGCAGTCCATTCCTGATGATTCCACCATCACTTCAAGAAGTTGCAGCCAGAAGGGTTTTTCTGCCCCTTCTCTCCCCAGTCAGAGCTCCCATACACTTTGTGAAAACTAACCACCTTAGTTGTGTTTTTACAGGTTTATTTTCAGCAGAGGTTCTCTGATCTAACTAGCCACATAGTTCCATGACTGCTCATGGTCAGAGAGGAGGCACAGTAAGGGCACACATCTGAGTAGGGGCAGGGCTGCCTCTTTTGGTCCCAGTGTGAATTTTAGGTGAACTTAAATTTATTGGGAAACCCAAGTTTCAGCAAAGCCTTTCCAGGTAATAGTAGGTAACCTCAGGAAGCCCATTGACACACCTAACCTCACAGTGTTTCAGTTAACCATGCATCTTAACCCTTAGCACAGGTAAACATCTGATGTTATGAGTTTAGCTGAAATTCAGTGACCCACTGTGTTCAGAAAACAATGATTTAGAGAAAATATATAGTCAGCTTTTTCCTGGCTATCTGGCTGTAGGTAGCAGAAGGGAAGAATGTCTAGCTGGTGCTCTGACATAGTTGCTTTTGCATCCTTGCCTGTGCTGTGGCCTTCTAGGGGAGGAACAAGCTTGGTATCTCAGCCCTGTGCTCTGCGTAAGCTCATTAAAAGCTACAAGTCAGCTAGTATCTTCTGCAGTCTCCAGGTGAACTGGAAGGTAAATGAGATGTATACATTTGCAAAAGCCACAGAGTTAAAGAACTTTTCTGGGACAGTGACAGACTTCACTTAACACCTTGGAGACATAGTAAAGTAAATTAAACAGAGTATCAAGAATGTCTCACGTAGTTTTCTCTACTGTTGAGGACCACACTCCCAGATAACAGGGTAATATAAGCTAAGTGCTTGAGTCTGCATTCCTGGCTGCTAAAATAAAAATCTAGTAATAGTTCCCACTACACGAAATGGTATTTCTATCACAATAGATATAAAATGCATTAAATTGCCTCTTTTTATTACTGAAGTTTTGTATGCTTTCAGACTTTTTTGTTTTATAGAAAAGTGTATATCCCAACAACGATGGGCTCTCTGTATCATAAAGTAGTGCATAATTAAACATGTACGTGTAGAGAAAAAAAATGAAACAAATGTTAAGAGATTTCTGAAAATTAAATTGATATGATGGGTTTAATAAGTAAGTGTTCTAATCCAAATAAGACGTTAATGAACATTTCCTAGTAAAGTAAGCAAGAGTGCTAAGGATTTTTTTGTTCCAAATGAGTTGTGTGTCCTTTAGGTGCCCATTTGTGTGGTGCTAGCTAGCTTTCCTTCAGCATACAGCTCTGAATACAACTATTCACAATAAAGGGAGAAACAGTTCCTTGTGATTAAAAAAAACCTACTGCAGATGATGTTGTTCCTGATAAAACAGTCCTTGAGTAGTGATGGCTTTTATTTTCATAGTTAAGTATGTCCATTAGTGTGCATAAGGAGGAGCTAAAGGCATTCAGTTACATTGTTGAGGGGCTAACCTTCTGTGACAGGACTAATGTGGTGCTTGACCAAGAATTAATTTACTTCAGGTTCTCTTCAGGTTTCAAAAAAAGAAGTAAAAAGCTCTTATAGCAAGAGTTGGTATTTTTTCACTGAAGTTTAAAGAAATTACACTTGACTGATCAAAGTCCAGAGAATCTCAGAACATTTCAAGCAGGAATCAAAATTAAACCCTGCCACTACTTTTGGCTTTACCAAGTAAGTCTGTAGTAACATGGCTAAAATCACTGCTTAGGAAGTGCAGACAAGTACAGTCTACTGAGCATATTCAGTTTTCAAGTATGCTTTTCCACTGTGCTGAATAATTCTCTAAAACCACTGAAATTACATGGGCCCAGATGTTTAGCTTACTTGAAGGAAAAAATCATAAAATCATCTTTTACTTTGTAGTTATCAGGACATCCTGACAGGTCTCCCCAAGTATGTGAATCTTACTCAAATTTATTTTTATAGTATTTTGTTACTTTTTTTAGTACCTATCTGATGGGAAGAAAGTATACTCAGCTCAAAGGTCACTTTTAAATTACCTTTGGAAGGGTGTGAGATGCTCTTATTTCTTCGCTATGATGTAATTAGGTTAGGGTTTAGTACTGAATGAAGACAGTGAAAAGCCAGTTTGTACCTTACTTGTTTGCATTTTTCTTTTACTTTCTTGATGGTTTACTTTCTCGCTTAGGAAATAGAATGTCACCTCTGGGAGCTTCAGACAGAAAGTGTTCTGATAGAAAATACACTGAAGCTTGTAGATAGTAGATGGTTTTTTTTTTGCACAGGTAAAAATATGTGGGGAGATGAATCACTAGAGTAGTTGATTTATCTTTTTAAAAGAGAACTTGTACACAAGGCACAGGTTTTCTGGCTTTTTTTTTAAAGCAGCTTATTCAGCTGCAAAGATGTTGCTGTTTAATTAGTTTAATTAGAATTTTACACTTTGCACAATCACTGTTTGCACTCGAAGTAATTTCAGTCTATTTGTCACTCAAAACAATCTAAAAGATGAATCATACTTTCCAATTTCTTTTCATTGCACTGAAGTTTTGAGGTAACTCTTTCTTCCAGGGAAAGACATGGTGACTTCTTCTTGATCAGTTATTATTTCAGTCTTGTACACAGTCTTATCTTTCAATTAGAGTTTCGCATATGTGGAAGACAATATATTCCAAGATGAATAGTTTGACTTGAGAGTGGTGGAAGCAATAAGCCTACTCTACAATATTAAATATAAAAAGTCAAAAGGCAGACTGATACATGAGTATGCATATGAGCTTTTCATATTCAAGATTTTCCCATATACACACACACACACACACACACACTAGTGTGTGTATTCATGTATGTAAAACCTTCTTAAAAATATTTTGTACTGGTTACTTTTTGCACTGCAGTAGGGTGTAAGAATGCTTGTCAAAGTTATTGTTCTGTTATGCTAGAACAGAAAATGAATAATATTTTTCCAAAAAGTTTTAAATGCATACAAATCTTTTGTAACTGATAGCATAGCTAGCTTCATATTATCAGCATTTCTCTGGCATTCCCAGGAGATCTCAAATATGCAATTAAGATTAGTGAGATAGATATTGTAGCTTATTCTAAAATCCTCTGCCAGGGGAGTTTGGACTAGATGCCCTTTAAAGGGCCTTTTGGACTCAAACCATTCTATGATTCCGTGGTTATATTTGAAAGAAGAATCTCCATAACTGTAAATGCTGACCAAAACAAGCTGGAGTGTGATGGGCATTTCCAAGAGATATCCTATCAGAGTCTGCCTTCTGCCACCCTTGCATACAGAGTCCCTCTTCATGCTCTCCTCTCCTCATCTCTCTTTGTCCTTCCAGACTCATCCAGTGCCTCCTGCTCTGTCCCTTCCTCCTCTCAAGTGGGTAGCAGTTATGAGATTTGTGCC
Organism: Bucco capensis; assembly: GCA_013396975.1. NCBI lineage: Eukaryota > Metazoa > Chordata > Aves > Piciformes > Bucconidae > Bucco > Bucco capensis. Next base: position 12,925 of record VWZO01013317.1, on the reverse strand, counting down.
TGACTGCCATCTGGTTTGTTCTTGGTAGGGTTTAGGGTACTGGAATTTTCTGAAGACGTGGACTGAGGCAGGTATAGGGGTGGTATTGGGGTGCAAGCACTTCCAGAGAGGTGCTCATAAAGTTTGCAGCAGTATTCCTGGATTCCTGTTTTGACTGTTTTCTATAGATATTGATGAAAAGCTCCTTTCATGACAAAGGCAGGAAGCTTTTAACGTGAAAACGGTCAAACTGTTGTCACAATTCAAAGCAAATATGAGGCCTGGATAGAAACACAATATAAACATTCCCAGGAGAGGTTCTTGAGACTTGTTACACAGAGCAAATTTGGCATAGCATCTCATTTGCAACACTAAAAATCAAATGGTTTTTTTGTTTGTTTGTTGTTCTTACAGTATTTAAGTGACATTTCATTTGTTTTAAGAATTAGTTGCTGACGCACAAGACTTTTCTGTCTACTGAATCACATCAGATGAGCACTCTTTCTGTAGTCACAAGTCTCTGCTTTGCAGACTTGTTTTTGCAAATGAAAACTCTGTAATTCATTCACAGCCAAGGTAGAGCGTGCAAGCCTCTTGTGAGATTACCTCCACTGTAAAGATTTTTTTTTTTTCTTCATACTAAAAGAGGAGGAGACTGAGAGTGTTTGCTACTTATAGTTTGGTCTACTACCTACTTTTGTTTGTTCTAAGGTGCATATCACTGGGCTATCTAAGCAACAATAAACTAGTCACTCAAGTGTTATACTAAGTATTGCTTTCAAGATAACTTAGTATAATGAAAATGAAACTTCTTTTGATGATAATAAAAATGTTTGTTCAATAATTTATATGATAATTCACAGGTGAAAAAGCAGCCCTGAAGTTCATGAAAAGTGATTTAATTTTTATTCAGTAACATCTTGCAAATGAAAAATATAAATAACTATCTAACTGATTATCTTAAAGAGGAAGCACTCTAGGGGAGGGAATGTACAAGAGCTTAGAATAAAATTAGGAAATGTATGTGAATAAAGGGAAAGAAAAAAATTTAATTAGATTACAAATGAGCAAGTTTCCATATTTGCAATGTATTGTAGAAACAAGGGAAATAGGTAAAAATTGGCACACATTTGTGTATTTTATAATTTCTTTTATAACTTTTTACCTGCTGCTGCCATGATGATAGTTACTGTCTCAAATCATGAGAAGCCTATAATCATCCATAGCATTTGGTTTTTGCCCAAATGTATGGCTAAGAGGCTGTCAGAAAAATTATCATTGTTATCTCTTGCTATGGTGCACCTACTGAGCGTGTGAAAGATCATAGTTTTAGGCCTGGTATTTTCTGCATAGTAGATGGGTGAGTGCATAGCTATAGCATAGTTATCAGCAATCACTGGGCTGTGTTTCAATTTATAATGACTTCAGAGTCAAAATTGATTCTCCTCTTCTCCTTCCTGCCTGACAGAGATTGTGGCTGTGGCTGCTCCCTTGCTGATGTGGCTGTGCTCTAACCCAGCTTTCTGAAAGGATCCCATTAAAAAGACTGCTGAAAAGGTGTTTTGATTTTGCTTTTAATAAATTGGTATTTCACAGACGGAGAGCATGGTGTAGCTCTGGTTTGGTTGCCTGGGTTCAGCACAGTTGTGTGAGTGGTGTCTTCAACACTGCTCTGGTCATAGCTCACTGCATGGCTTGTGGTAAGGTTTAGGTCTGACCAGTAATGTATGGGGCCCAAAAGGGGCCAGAAGAAATGCTGATATTTTGTCTCGTTATGTGTCAAGAAACACTGTACAGGGCAAATCTCTGGGAGTATCACTACAGAGCTGTTATATTAATTAAATCAATCACTGTTATTCTTCTACTACTTCACAAACTTGCAAGAGGAGCAGAAGTTTTAGAACTCCTCAACAATGGGTAGCATTTGTTTGCTTTTTAACATATAGCAGTTGCTTCTCTCCAGACTTGTTACATAGTCCAAACCTCTCAAAAAAATAATATTAACAGAAAGTACAAAAAGAAATGCACAGAACAGGCAAAAGTTAACAACAACTCTTTATTTATATCAGAACAGGTTGTACTGCCCTGTGCCTGGAGCCCTTCTGGTATTTCAGGAGGACTTGATGTTGGGGCTGGTTCTAGGACATCACCGTGTGAGGTTAGAGTAGGTATCTGCACAGTATATGAGCTATTGTAAAAGTACCTATGGAATCTCTTCCAGGCTTCAGTGATTTGCTTATGCATTTGACAACGAGTAAGTCTATTTTGCACATGTTACTTTATCTCTCTTGGCCCTACCCATTAACAACTGGTGAACAGTTTATTATTAATTTTTGATATTTTGGATTAAAAATTGCATGTGCTTCAGACCTTTAAATTCCATGAACTTTTCTTTTGTGTTCTAGTCAGTTTGTATATTAAGAAATACCTCCATATATCAAACATTTTCTAAAATGTAATTAAAAGAACCAAAAAAAACCCCAAACCCAACACCTTTTTGGTGCATCTTAAAAATATTTGAAGCTCATTTCCCCTATGACTTCCAGTGTGAGGAAAACGCAAACGTTCACTGTGTGACTTCAAAGTAATTATAAATATATTACATGACTTGGAGTTTGAGGTGGCATTGATGTAAAAATTAGGGGACATTCCATAAGAAGAAATTTTTACAATTTTACAATTTTCCCCTTGTTGGAGACACTCTAGCCTTATTCTTTAAACAATAGCTCTTTATTCCTTCATTGGATTAAACTTTTTAGTTTAGCTTTCTTTAGAACATTCTTTAAAATGTATGTAGAAATACTAGCTGGAAGATTTCTGCAGGGCTCCAGCTGTAGCACAGGAGCCTTTGGAAGAACACAGATCTGGAGCTAAGAAGTGTAGTTCCTCAAAGAATCATTTCAGAAATGCGTACGTAGAAATACTCCACTGCATACTGAATCTTAGTCACTCGTGCTTCGGTTTTTGCAATAGCCACGTGAAAAAGAAAGGGTTATTTATTAAGAGCAGAACAGTTCCCTTTTAGTTCTGTAGCAATCATGTCTCTTTTTTTCCAGTCCATGGAAAGTGTTATCTCAGGCAGCTTTGTGCAGGAAGTTCTGTTTATCACTTCCTCACAGTTGCAGTTTGTCTAGGACTTAAATATATGATATCAGATTGCATCAAAATGTGGGCTTTTGTGTGCTTAACTCATCAAAGGAGTGGACCCTCAGGACTTGATAATCACTTTACTGCATATGCAGTCATGTAGCAAAACAAAGTCTATCTAAACAGGACAGAACTATTTCTGTTGTTAGTGTGGCAATGCTAGCAGAATTGGTGTAGTTTCAGGTATCTGCACTGTTTCACTTCTTGTTTTTAAATCTATCACTTTTTAAAAAAAACTGATATGGTTTGCCTGTTTTTGTTATGTAAACTATGATGAAAACCAAGATATTACTTGTACAATGAAAAAACAAAACCCCAACCCAGCTGAGATTCACTTGGAGCACACTGCTGCAGTGCCTGCTTACATTACACTCAAATTCTGAATCCATGTGGTTTTGGCTGGCTATTGTTCCAGTAAATCTGAAATGGTAGATGGTTGTTTAAACAACTACGTGTCAAATGAGCTTAACTGGACTATAGCAAATAACAACAGTTACTGTAGGAGGTTGGCTACAGCTTATGGACCTGCTCCCTCACCTTTGTGGTTATGTTTCTCTTTTCTGTACCCTTGGTAAAGCAGTTCCCTCTTTGGCGTAGCAGGCTGCATTGCCAGATGTTAGTCTTTCTGGGCAGCCACAGGAAGCCTATTCAAACTGTGTAGCAATATTTCTGCTCTAAGCAACAGCTCATCTACACTGACTCTGGTTTTTGATACCACCCTCTCCCACACCCCTTGCAGTATCTTACTTAATTCTATTAGCCCTCTTACTCAACACAAGTTGGTTCTGTGTTAGCTGATAAGTGTCTGGCTGTTGCAGAGCCTGATACTTGTTTGCCAGTCTGGGAAGCTGCAGCTTCAGGTTCATTTCTGCTCCTTCCCACATAATTCTGGTGTGTGTTTTAACCACATAATAGATGTAAAACTGAGAATGTGAAGTTAAGCTAATACCCATCCTCAGACCCATGATGTAAAATGCTCTCTTAATAAATCTGCTAGTACAATAAACAGGGAAAAAAGTTTAAATTGCTCAGCAGCAAAAAAAGAAAGTCTTTTCTCTTGGTATCTCTTACTTTTGGGGGGACAAATGTTATTAGCAGAATATGGACAGAAACTAAGGTTGGGTGTTTTTTTTTCCTGTTTTTAACTGCTGTATGGGTTGGTGAACATGATTAAGAGATTACTTCGAATCCCTTCAAGTAACTGCTGGGGGAGCCAGTTAAAAATAAGACCTGAACAGAGCCATCCCACCTGAAGGAAAGGGTCCCAGAGCCCAGACCTTTAGGGATGAACTGAGCTCCTGGCAGACCCTGCAGTCTCTTTTGTATCAATTCTTTCCACTCTAATTCTACTGTTTTCCACTCTGCTTTAGTATGCCAAGGAAACCCTGAGGGACACTTTGTGTCTTCCTGTCTTCAGTTGCTGACTCCCACTGCTTTTTTCCACAGGCAGGATGATGTAGTCCCTAGCAATCACTCAGTGCAGCTAAGGAAAATTTTGAAAGTGTAAGACATGCTGCTCTGTGCTGTGATTTTTGAGCATTGTCAGCCCTTTGTAGGGAACAAACTCTCACTGCTGGCCAGAAAACAGGAAAGTGCTTAAAACCAAGGATTTTTTTTTTAAAGATGCTGGACTTTCTTCCCCTTCATTTTCAGTTCAATTATATAGGAAAAGTGAAAGTCAGGATCCCACCTCAAAAACTGGCCTGCTGCTCCAAAATAGTTTTATTCTGAAAAGAAAAGTACTTTGCAGGAAGCAAATGCATGCTGTTGGCTCCTGAAGAATACTTCCATTTTCACTGTGGGGGGAAAAGCCCTGGTTTCGTTGGTCAATATAGATAATCAGTGCTGTGAAACAACTTTATAAAGCTATATAGCTTTCACATGCACACATTTGACAGTGAAAACTAGAAGTTTTATTTAGCTCTGCTTTGTGGAACCTCACACTGCCCTAAAACCACGCTCTACAACTATGTACACTACAACTGCCTACAACTCTACAACTGGCTGTTTTTTGGGGGGAAGGACAGGGGGAGAAATGGCAATAAGGTGTTGGCAGTTAGTGCATTGGTAATGTTGATCTTGTCTTGAGGTTTTTAATTATAGATATTGCTGTTGTTTACATTGATTAATGCAATAGGTTGGGTGTTTTTGTATTTATAAAGTCTTAAATGTTCAAGTAAGTGATTAGATAGGACATTAGGAGGAAATTTTTCACAATGAGGATGGTAAAGCGCTGGAACAGTTGCCCAGAGAGGTGGTGAACAGGGCTATGAGCAATATAGGTGTTCCCACTTGCAACAGGGGAGGTTGGACTAGATGACCCCTAAGGGTTCTGTCCAACTCTAACACTTCTATGATTCTATGGGATGATACCCTATGTGAGGATGCCTAGAGGATTCACCTCTCCTAACAGTCTATGGCTTGTGGACTCTATTAAGCATCAAATATCTAATTACTAGATTCAATTTTCCAATTAAGGTGATACTTTTAAATATAAATGTTTTGTTTAGTTTGGCTTTTTTGGGTATTTTTGTGCTGTGGGATTTTTTTTCTTTCTTTTTATCTTTGGTCCTGTTTCAGGGTCCTTGTGTCACTGCTCAGAAAAGCATGTAAAATTGTGTCAACTTTAAAGTTCTGCTTTAATCAAACCAAGGTCAACCAGTATGAAGAAGCAGCAGCAGCTTAATGATTTCTTGGCTTGAGGCTGCTGTAGGACTTCCAGGGATGCTAATGCATGTTAATTTAAACTTCTTATCACTACACTAGCAAGACCATTCACACATTTTCCAGAGACACCACAGGATTTAGGCTGTTGTCCTAATTGCTATTGTTCAGGCTTCTAGCTATTATATTTACCACAAGCTGTTTTCATCTTGTTGGGAGCCTGGTGCTAAACTGAAGAACAACACCTATAGTAGCAATTTGTTGCCTTCTGGAAGCTGAAGTAATTACAGTGTGTATGCAGCCAAGTGTGTAACAATGTGTGTAAACTTGTGGCTGTGGTTCCAATAGATGATAAATCTGATTCTAGGGAACTTTGTTCCTGCTTAAAAATGTAGGAATCCCTGACATATAGCACACAGTGTTTCTTTTATTTCTTTATATTTGATTTTTTAAGATTAAACATAGCTGATTAACCAAGATAATAGTTTTTATAACTGATCAGGTCTGAACTTACCCTACAAGACAGCCTGACAGAGGATCCACAACCTCAGTTTGTCTGTTTTGCATCAATGACTCTGTTAAAGATGAGGTTCTCTATCCCATAGAAGTTCTAGCTTCTCAGATGACCACAATATTTGCACAGTCATGCTGGTACCAGTCTGGAAAAATATTCAAGGCAAGTAAGAGCAAAGAGAGGCCCTTCTTCCTCTCAGTCCAAAAGAAATGGCTACTGTATTCTGTGACCAAATGTTCCTCACTTCGTGTGGTTTGGTATTAGATTAACTTCGTTGTGGCAGCAATCTGTTGCTGAAAAGCATGGTCCCACTTCTCTCGTTGTGTCAGTTTTCTTCTTTTTTCTTGCAGCGGGAGCAGTGGTTGTCTGACCTGGCAGTCAGTCAGAGAGAGCCAAACCAGAAGAGAACTAATTCTATCAAGAAAAAGCATTTTTTTTTCCCTGCCATTCTCATCCCTTGATCCAGTTTGGGGAGGGATCAGAAAACTTGCTTGTATCCTGAGCAGCAGATACAACTTTTGGGCAACAATGTTTCATAAGATTATGGTCAGCAGTAACTTAAGATTGAACCTTAAATGTCTGACTTTGCAGAAGGCTTTATCTATCATATTTTTAGGTACAGTTACTTGTATTTAGAGATTTGATTTGCTTTGAAAAATAGAATACATAAGATTTGTTCTCAATGTAAGTCAAGTTGGAGATTGCAAAAATAAGTTTGGTTATGCTTGTATTTGTTTCGTTTGTCATACTCTTCTCCACTTCCTTCTTTTACTGGAATACTTCCAGCTTCATGAGAACCTAGAAGTACCAGAAATAAACCAGAGGCATCCATTCTTTCAAAGCATGGGTTTGTCTTGTGCTGAAGGTCCTGGACTGGGACTTGGGAAATCTGGATTGAATTTTCTACTTTGTCTCTGATTTGCAGTTTAACATTGGGTAAGTTATTTAGTAAAATCAGTCTATGCTTCCAGCTCTCATCGGTGAAACAGCTGGTATCTCCTTGCCTCAAAGAAGCACAAGTTCATTACATCCTACAGTGCTCCAATGCTATTGGAGCTATTCGCAAGCACCAGAGGTTCTTTTACAACAATAACAGAAAGCTGTCACATTAAAAAAAACCATAGGATTTGTGTTTGTTTCACAAACACTTATTTTTATCTTGTTTTAACTTGCTGGAGAACAAGCCGTTGTGCTTGTTTCTGGAGAAATGTATTACCCCAGTTCTAAGCAGTTTTGTATGTATCTGTCGTGGCAGTGTCACTCCTGGCTAGCTAACCTGGAAGGAGGTGTGCTAGACAGCCCTTCTGGAGTGGAGCTTTTATAGGGAGTTATTGAGAAGATACTATTTTCAGTAAGGAATTCTTAAAATGGGATTTTCTTGTAAGACATAAAGGTTAGCAAATCCTGAGCAAAAAGCATAGTCATGTTTTTTATCTTGCAGTGTGACTTACTGACCAGTGCATGTATATACTATATGTCTGACTCCATATTTAAGCAGGGAAGGATTTGACCCTAAGCTTAGAGATCCTGGCTCTGTAGATCAATTTACCATCCTACATACCCTGTTTCTGATGACCTACTCTGACTCTTCTGCACTTACAGAAAACTGTATTCCCAGTTGCAGAAGAGGATAGTGCATTTGAAAGATGGAACATAAATGAATTCATCTGAAGAGTAGCCACAGGTCTAACCAACCTTGGCTCCAGTTAAGATCTGAAGTCTATGCTTGTTAGGCTGATGAATGGTGAATCAATTCACATGCCAGTTTTAACAAAAGATTTTTACTCTCTAGATCCTTTATTTACAAATGAATAGAGCAAGTGTAGGACAGTCAGGTGTTGACAAGCATTCTTCAATGCTACAAGAATCTTCTGCTGTTACATTTAGACTACATCAAGTCCCATGGTCCTTCTTCAGTCAGAAGATATTAGGAGGCAATGATGAAGCTCATTGTATTATTATAGACAGTAAGTATGAGCAACAAATTATTAATACATTACTCCTTTTCATGACTTAGCACTTTGAATATGCTGCAAGATTTCATAAGTCGTATTTCTGAAGGGGCTAAATAAGTAAAAAAGTTAAAATATTTAGTCCTGGATTTAGCATGTACGCCATTATTCAGAAAGGCAAACCATACAAACAGAAGAGCAAACTATTAAAGAAAGGAAAAATTTCATTACAGCTGCCTTAGAAGCCATGAGATACCAGTTCAAAAAAGACAAGTATTAAGTTTATTAAAACATTACTATGTAACAGTTTACATATTGGCTTCTCCATTGTGCTTAATAGGAACTCATACTTTTAAAGTTATTCTCAAGCAAATGACTAAGCTCTTTATTAAGTTGCTGCAGTACTCACTGACATAACAGTAATTTCCCTTTGCCATTACATAGGGTAAGCTGTTTTTTGAATCATAGCTATATACCTATGTAAATACATTACCATCATATAGTCACTACATTATTTTTAATTTTTCATAGTATTATCTGCTTTTTATATTAAGTAGTCTTTGGAAGACTGTCTACAAACAGAAAGAGCATCTGTATGCACATGTGAGTTTAGATAGACTGAAGCTGAACTCAAAGGCATTTTCATTGTGGTGTGCTCTATGGATGAATGAAAGATTAGTTTGAACTCGAAGCCAATTGGACATCCAAAATTGGGTATTTTTTTCTTGTAGATACAAAAGCTGCAGAATGGAATTGTTAGCTGCTTCAGAAGTACTAAGAAATCTAGAAGCTGAGTAAGTTGGAATAAGAATCTTCCAGTACTTGGCACATTTGTTTTTCTTAGATGAATGTTTGTCAAGGCAGGTATGATTATTGGTTACTATGGTGTTACGACACTGTATACAATTGACACGACTTTTGAAAACATATGAACGTTGGTTTTGGATATGACTGGATATGTTATGTAGGTACAGTTTTCTGAACAGTTGCATTGGATTAACAAAGTAGTGGATGAAGCTCTAAGACTGGATTCAATATTGAATATAAACCAACTTTGAGTTCAGATATAATTTCATAGTTTTATAAAGCTTGACAGTAGTCTTTATCTGAATAAGTTCATGTCTTTAAGTCCTTGTCTGGTGAACTATTTGATAGGCCAAATCTGTTTTAAAGGTCTGATTGAAAGATGATGACTTATGTCTGTATGGTTGTGTAGAATCTGCTTTATTAAAATATGGGGGGTTATGCTAAACAAGAGTTTCTATTCTTCACACCATTCTTTGTTTCAAAATCTTACTGTAAAGCTTTTTTGAGGAACTGGGATGGAAGACTGGTTTTATTTTTGAGGGTGGTTCTTTCGTTGGAGCTGATCTCTACTTTCAGCTTGTGAGTAGGATGCTCCCTAGTCTGTGAAAGCCAGGATACTCTACTAAATGCTCTCTTCTTTACAGCCTGTCTAGACATACAGAAATTGTGCCTAGTGACCTGTTAGCACTTTATTAACTGGTGGCTGACTGTATGGGTACAGGACTTGGTTAACTGCATACATGCCATAGAGAGAGACAACTCACAATCCTCAACTCTGAATTCTTGGCACTAGTCAATGAGTGATTGACTCTTAAGTTAATCAGCAAGTGCAATGAGGAATATCTCACTGGGTCTACTGTACCATGCCATTAGCAGAAGGTAAATACAAGTGCACCAACCAGAATGATGTAACTGTCTTTCGCTATGCTTCATTATATTCAGTGCAGGACTGGCATTTTTCCTCCAGCTATGAGATACCAAGTGTGTCTCCTTGCACAACTGTGCTCAAGAATGACCAAAACACTCTAATTAAAATATGCTCATGAGTTACCTGTAAGGGACTTTAGCAGAGTGGAATAGTGCTGGTATTGTCTAATATATGTCAGCAATATACTTACTACGGACTGTTTGCTAAACTCAACTGCTTTCTAACCTGTAGAGTGTCGAATACCTTTATTTTAATGTCAGGTGCTTTAATAGATTTGAAAGGATATATAAACTTCCATTTTTGGAGTCTGTGATTTGTGATTCCATACACTATGCTGTATAGGAAAGGAAGAATTATGAAAACTCCATGTGCAGACAATGATTTGATGAATCTGACAAGTATGGGATCTGTTGTCATGACTTCATTGTTGCATGAATCATTGCTAGGGTATCAGTGATTCAGGCACCATAAAACTAGGTAGAACAAATTCTAATTATTGTTAAGAATTGTTATACAAAACAGGTAAATGAAGAAAGGTGGTTGATACCACTTATATTACTAATACAATATGAATGTTTTATCTTGGAATTATTTCTATATTTGCAAAATGTCCTGTATGAATTTTAACAGTCGTTCACCCATTTTCAGAAATGTCTCTACGTTATTTTGGCAAAGAAGATCATAGCTGCAGTCTAATATAGTTGGGGTTCTCACAACAGAGTGTAGAGGGAGTGGAGAAATATGACATTTCTACTTCCTCAACCAGGTATTTCTGTATACGACAAAGTGCTTCTATGTTGCCCTCCTAAGAAATTTAAGAATTAACAAGAACTAACCAGAACAGACCAATGGCCTACAAATGTGTATTCTGCTGTCTCAAAATCTATAAGTTCAAATAAAGGAAAGATGAGATCATTTTCCAAAAGAAGAGAACAATAATGAGTATGTTTCTTTGCATTTGGTGTCCTGGTAACACTGATGAATTTGCGTGTCAAATTTCGGAAGCATCACATGTGAGAAGGCATGCTCCTAAAGCACTGAGAGGTCATTTAGCAACTTTCTGGCAGTCACACAAAATCAGAAGGCATTATGTCATTGTTCTTCATGATAGAAATCAGAAGTGAACAAAAATTCATTTTTTCAATAGGAAAAGCTAGAACTTGTCCTAATGTACAAAATGAGAACATCCAGGAAGAGACTCAAGAGGGAGAACGCTTTCTCTATTGCCAAGTCCTTCAGCCTAGGAAAATCACACAATTCCCAAATCTAGCTCTAAGGCACACACTGCCCAGGCCACGGTGATGTATTGTAGGTGGCCACTTTAGGGGTCTGGCTTCCCTACCAAGCAATGAGGGGCCTGTGATTCTGCTATGGCTTCCCTTTCCTGCCCCTGCCTCACAGGTGTCTCTCACTGTTGAGTGGGGTGTTTTTAAATATAGTTGCACAAATACGTTCTTTCTTTGCATGGCTGGACTCCGTTTTGGGGGGAGGTGCCTGTCAGTGGATTTATGACTTTCTGACCCTTTGAAAATTTGTACTTGTGGGGGCAGGTGGGTCTCAGGATGGATCACAGAGCCCACAGTCATCTGCCTGTCTGCATCCATCAGGGTGAACACTGCGGCAAGGTGCAAGCCTGTAATGTCTGTTTTGTTTTATTGGCAGTTGTCACCTGTAACAATCAGCTTTCCTCAAGGCAGCACCTTGTCTTGGCATGGCAGAAGCTACCTCTTGGTTTCCAGCAGTCAGAAAGAATGAGGAAATATTGTTATACAGCAGGAGATTGTCTAGACACATGAATCATAGAATCATAGAATGGGTTGGGTTGGAAGGGACCTCTGGAGGCCATCTAGTTCACCCCCACTGCAGTGGGCAGGGACATCCCCATCTAGATCATGTTGCTCAGAGCCCTGTCAAGCCTCACCTTGAATGCCTCCAGGGATGGGGCCTCAACCACCTCCCTGGGCAACCTGTTCCAGTGTTCCACCATCCTCATGGTGAGGAACTTCTTTCTAATATCCAGTCTAAATCTACTCTTCTCCAATTTAAAACCATTGCCCCTTGTCCTTTCACTCCAGGCCTTTGCAAACAGGCCCTCTCCAGCCTTCTTGTAAGTTCACTTTAGGTACTGGAAGGTCAGTATGAAGTCCCCCTGAAACCTTCTTTTCTCCAGGCTGAACAATCCCAGCTCCCTCAGCTTGTCCTCGTAGAAGAGGTGTTCCAGCCCCCTGATCATTCTCATGGCCATCGTCTGGAACCGCTCCATCAGATCCATGTCCTTTCTGTATTGAGGGCTCCAGAAC
>VWZO01013316.1:35897-46423 GCA_013396975.1 Bucco capensis | reverse complement strand
AAGGTGCCTCCAAGCAGTTCCATTCCACATGCTACCCACTTTAAACCAGTGGAACTGAAGACTTGTTTAGTTGAAATCTGTGGCTAATCTTGTGCACCTAATCTAAAAACCTGAAATAAAATGTTTATATCCCCTTTGCATCCTTACAGTTACTGGCACGTGGTACATCAACGTGTATGACGTGAGAAGTTGGCTAACCCTGATGTTCCACCTGGAAAGGTATCTGGGATTTGGCTGGGCCATGCACAGGGAGCAGTGACATAGTTCACATCTGCAGCGGAAAGCAGTTTTGATGCATCCAAGTCAGTATAACCCCAGCCATTGCTACTGAAACCCCCTCACAGTCAATGAGCATCTAAGCACTAGTGGAAGGACCTGAAGGTCCTTTGAGGTAAAAATCACCATCTCGTGTTTTGACTTCTCCTTCCCAGCAATAGTCTTTCACACCACTTTCAGCAGCCCTAAGATGGTGTCAGCAGGTCCTTGCAGCAGCAGCTGCTGGTGGATGCTGATATCTGCAGAGGCAGTGCCTGTGACCTCAGCGTGCCCTGTGGGCGAGTGTCCCGTGTGTGCATGCCCATCAGCTGCTGGTGTGTACTTACAGCTCTGTGCTTGGGCTTCAGAGTAGGAGACTTGTAAAAGTCCCACCAAGCCCGTGTTTGCAAGGCAGCAGTGTACACCAACCCAAAAGGCCTGCAGTGGCTGAGGGGTTTCTATTCAGGGAAGCAGCACTCCCTCTGCCCAAGTGCTGTCCTCTCTACACCACGGTTCAGCTGGAAGGACTTGCCCTGTGCTCCATCTGGAAGCATTAAAGAATGAGCAAAAAGCAGAGGTGGCCTCCCCCAGCTGTTCCAGGATCATCCCATCTTCATGCTGACCTGGTGCTGGGGGAGATGTGGGGCTGGGGCAGAACCGTGTCCTGCCCAGCTCTGCTGCTGCCTGCTGCAGACCCTGAGCATACTTGGCTACTGTGACAGCTTGTCAAGCAGCACCTACTGCAGGCATCCCTCAGAGAAAGCCACCCACACAAACCACCCCCTCCACCAGCCACCAGAGACCTGCCTCTACAAGCTGCATCAGCAGACACGGAGGTGCCTCCACCAGCATGTCAGTGCTGGCCACTGAGGTTGCACAGCTGGACATCCTTCCTGGGGCAAACTGCTCCTCTTTGGCACAGGACACACTATGGGTGGCAGAAGCTACTGCTGAGGCTGGGAGAAGAGGCTCACCGTCTCCTAGGGCAGGCAGCGTAACAGGTAAGGTCACAGCTGGGGAGGGAGACTTTCAATCTTGAGGTTTGCTTGTTCTTTCTGGAAGACTTGGATGTATGAGTAGAACAGGGAATTAATCTGGGGCTTTTTCAAGCATCAGCAAATGGAAACAGAAGAGCTGACTGGCAAACAGAAATTATGTCAGAAGAGCCTGGGACAACTCTCTCTTCTGCCCATGCAAGGAAAAGCAGCTAAATGTGTATGGCTTTGTTCCCAAAGAGGTTTCCATTTCAAGCCCAGGTATATCCTTGGCCACAAAAGGTGGACAAAGCAGCCTAGGTTCCTCCATGTCAGAGTGCAGTGGCATTTGACATTCCTTTACCTCAGAGTCTGCTTGCAGAGCGAGGAGCAGGCGGAATGGCAAGCCAAAAGGCTCCTGTCTTTCTCTACAGGTGACAGAAGGTGCCCATGACAACAGCTTGAGAGTGGCTACCTGCAAGGCATTTGGGAGGAGAGGGACAAGCCCCAGGCAAGATACATAAGCCACTGAAATACTCTACAAGTTTGCAGATTACGTGCAGATTGTGTCTGTGGAATTGCACAAAGCTGGGCTGAAAGGTAGTAGGCCCTCCCAATGAACATCCCCTGGGCAGGACAGGGCAGCTCTTGCTGGAGCTAAGCCAACACACATAGACATGTCCTTCCGTGGGGTGAAACATCTCGTAGGGGAGAGCCTGGTAGTGGTTTGAGGGACCACAGCTGGGCTCTTCCCCACCCAGTGTACTTCGTGTCACCCAACCACCCCATCACAACAACGAGGGTGCCCTGAACTGCTGCAGGAGACAGAACATGGCAGCTGTGAGGGCTGTGTGTTGGCGAGCGAGGAGCTTGGCACCCAGATCTGGGCAGCCTTGTCTGCAAAGCTGTTGGTGAACAGCCTGGACAAACTGGTGGTAGGTGCCCACCACATCCACCAGTGCAGCCCCCAGCTCAGGCTGCCTCTGCCTGCAGAGCTGGCAGTGAGTCACCTGGAAGCAGGCTACTGCCAGCTGGACCAGGTGCTCAAACGTCACCCTTAGCACCTCCTGCAGTTCTTTGAGGGGCTGCTCTGTTTTCAGGAGCTCCTGGCAACTGGACAGCAGGTCCTGGGTGGCTAAGCCAAGGGCACCCTTGCTTTCAGCGCCCTGCTCTGCACATTCATCTTGAAGGTGGGATGCTTGGTTCCTAGAGAGCTTCCCTACAACCTCCTGAAGCTCTGTGGTGTAGGCTAGGAAGCAGGAGAAATCTGCAGGGCTCATTCGTGCTTGGTCCTTCAGCTGGCTGAGGGCTTGGATGTGAGGGTCCCACCCTGACACATCTTCAGCAATGGATATGGGGTAACTGCTCACAGGGCTTCCAGGAAGATTGCAGCTGCTGGATGGTGGGGTGGTGAGGGGCCCTAGAAATGTGCTGCACATGGGGATGGTGACTTCATGTTCTCCCTTGTCGTCACGCCCGTGGAAGCAGCTGATATAAGACAGCTGACAACTGCACTTGTCCATCCCAAGCTGTGGTGGAGATGTCTTCTTCAGTGTGGAAAAACCCAAGGACCTGATCATGACAGAGTTGGAAAGCGTCTGCTCATCCTTCTTGTGGTTAAAGCAGAGGAAGGAGTGTTTTGAAGCCCTGTGGTCTTCTGCTCTTTTCCCCAACGAGCCCAAGGGAATTGGGCCGGAGAAAGTGGAAAGGCCAAGAGATGGAGTCAGAGGAGAATCTTTTCCCGTCTCAGTAGTTTGTTTTCCAGGAAGAGAAGGTTGTGGCTGTTCAGGACCCAGAATACCTGCATCTTTTCTGGGCTCCTTTTCATCTAGTCCTTGGCTGCTTACCAACACTGTCTCAAAGGGTGATCCACCCTTTGGGGATGTTGGTTTCTCCCTTCTGACAGCAGCAGCTTCCATGCACCCACTGGTCTTTGGAGAGGTCAAAAGCTCTTGGGGGTTATCTCCCCTTTCCTGAGATGGGCTGGGTGATGCGAGGTCTGTCCTCACCCCAAACGAGAGCCAGGACAGGCGAGTTATAACCCCTGAAGTGCTGCTGCAATCAGCTAAGAGCTGGGTTGCATCTGGAAAACCCACAGGATTTTTACTGTGAACCTTCTGCAAGGCCTCATTGACCACCTGTCTGCTTTGTGCCAGTGACAAGGCACTATCACTGCTGCTTCCAGCAGAGCTGTCACCACTGGCTTTTCTTTCTTGACAGGGAGCTGGGCCACGCCCCTCACACAGTGCTTGCCTCCCAGCAGTGTTCTGGTCACGGGCTACCTCATGTGGGGAGGCCACGCTGGGGCCACAAACTAATGGTGGCAGAGTGTGGTTGTTAACAGGGCAAGTCACCACTTGGCCCAGGAATGGGGGGACATGGCCAGCCTTGTGCTGGGGTACTGTCACCTCACCCACCTCCTCCAGTGCCCCTCGGGCCAGCCCGCCATCAGCAGCCACACAGCTCTCCTCACTCCTGATTACCTCTCTCTTTGCAGAGGAACTTTCCTGGGCAGCTCTGCATTGTCCTTCAGGAAGGGGCACGGCTTCCTCCAAGAACAGGAAAGGCAGATGTCCAGCATGCGCAGGCTGAAGGCCACTGCCCACAGGTGTGGCACAGTCCTCCCTGTGCTCGTCTCCCTGCTGGCAAACAGCTGAGATGGAGGAAACCGCCAAGTCAGTCACTGATTTTGTTTCTATGGTGTCAGGTTCCATTTCCATCGGGTCAGAGGAGGGCTTTGTGCCATCAGGGTCTCTCCAGGCCTGTGTGGCAGCAGGACATCCCAGCTCTGCATCCTTCCTGATGGTGTCTGAGAAGGGTGGAGCGGGTTGTGGAGCAAGGAGTGGGGCAAGTGGTGGCCAAGAGCAGCAGCTCTGCAGAGAGCCTGACAAAGCCGAAGGGAAAGTAACCTGAGAAGTGTAATTGGTTTTCAGGAAAGATCTCCTCTTCCTCAGGCTCTTGGTATATGTCAGCTCCTTCTCCTTTCTGTATTTATCTCTTGCTGTGTGTCTTGTCATCAGGTTTTCCTCTGAGCTGTAACACCTCGGTTTCTTCAGGGTGCAGGAGGAGGTGTCTGTTCCCTCCTCAAACATCGTATGGTAGCCTGCTGGTGAGAAGAAAACCCATAATAATCAGGAAATAGCACCAGGCAGCAGAATATCCATGTGTCTGTGCAGGGGGCCAGAAGACTCTTAACACATGTCCTGCACCTGCAGACATATGTTTGGCTCCCAAGTGCCAAAGGAAGCTGTCTCTTCTGTTGTGATCAAGCACCTACCTGGAATCAGCTCTGTCAAGAAAAGTAGAATCTGGGCCTGTAGCTACAAAGACTGAAGCCCAGGATTAGTAAGGAAGGGCACTGGAGTTGACCGGAGTCACTTGCTCTGACGATAGGTACAATTCCCAGGTTAAATTTGGTAACACTAGCAGAGGCTACAGAGACAATGCCTAGTGCTGTGGATTTATTATTAACACTGAACAGAAACATCAAAAATTCCCAGCCTGGGTATTTAGATTATAAAAATTCCTAGAGATTACAATTTTGTGCCTGAACATAGTTTTGCCACCATGTGTGAATGCAGAAGCCAAAATTGTTCTACCTGGATTAAACAAATTCCTAAGGAGGTCAGTTAATTCTGAAAGAGCTGATTGCTTCAGAAACAAGAACCCTCTCCAGCTACAAGGGGTGTTGCTCAGCCACAGCACTCATCAACCCAGCTAAGTAACATGTCCCTGGTCCCAAAACTGTTTCTGATCTTGAGGGTGCATGAAACAATAATGCTTTAGAGCTTTTAGCTCTCCTCAGCTTGCAGGAAGACAATAGAGAGAAGGAACTACACAACAGTGGGGATATGTGCCAGAGAGCCCCTGTCAGTGCCTGGGCACGTGCCCTTCCCCTGTCCTGTTGCTGGGACTCATTGCTGAAGATTGACCTTACACAGAAGGATGAACAGAACTTACCCCTCCAGCCTGTTGGCTCCAGGATCAGGAACCATAGATCAGTATTCTAGAGAAACCAGGGAACTCTCCAGAATACCAAACTCATTTGAAAATTGACTTTTTCTGTGATCCAGCACTTGGAGGTTATGACAAATCTCCCTGCAAAGCTGCAGCTTTGACCCTTTGTGCACAACCACTACACTCCTGCTGAAAAGTGGCTTATGAAGAATGGGTGTTCAAAGGTCCTTCAAAGATCCTGGGAAAACTATGAAAAGTTGAAAGAACCCTCCAGGAACACTGAAAGCACAAAGGGGCAACACCTCAGCCCCCAGGGTGGAAGGAAGGTGACCTGCACTATGTCGGTGAGGGTTTACCTGCCAGGGCATCCAGAGGGCTGAGCCTGTCTGCAGCATCATAGAATTCCTCCTCAGAGCTGCTATCACCAAAGCCTGGGGGTGGCTCCAAAATGAGATCACTCGCCTCTGCTGTCAGCTCTGCTCCACACAGGGCCTCTTCCTTGGCAGGCCCATCTTTCCAAGGGCTGCTCTGAGAATTATGTCTGGTGTTGCTGCTCTCCACACTGCCCACTGGAGATGTGCTGTAGCACAGGCTGTAATAACACATGCTGTTTCTCTCAGATGACTCGGTCTCTGGCACAGATGCACTGACATCCTTCCCTCTCTGCTCAGAGAGGCTGTCATCACACATAGGCTCCTTTTCACGTGGTACCTGCAAGAAGCAGAAGTAGTCTCTGTTTTCTGCCCTGCTGGAGTCTCCTGCAGCATGAATGGGGAAGAAGCTCTTGTCTGAGCTGTTCATCTCCTGCACTGTTGGTGTGTAGAAGTGGAAGAACTCAGGCCTGGAAGAAGAGCAAGCTTCCAACACGTCTTCCTCCAATGCATCCATAGAGTCACTAGAGCCACTTGTCTTAAAGCCTCGACTCTCAGTGTTGGCTGAATCCGAAGCCTCAGATGTGCTGTCTGTTGCATTGTCACCTCCATCACACTGCTCACTCCCTCCAGCTTGGGCCTTTGTGCTGTGGAGCTCTCCCAGCTCTTCCTCGTGGCACACAGGATGGGCACTGCTGTATGCTGTGTCCAAGCCATGCTCCAAGGAGGAATCAAGCTCCCAGGATTCTTCAGAGTCACTGCAGGTTCGAGATTCGTACCCTGGGATTTAAACACATCTGTTAGCCTGTTCTCTGTGGCAGCAAGGGGGAACAGCCAGACAGGGGTCATGAATTTGTCTGCACAGCAGGTACTCAAAACCCAGAGAGCTTTGCCCTCCTATCAGCAAACAGGGTGAAGATGCAGTGTGACCTACAGGGCCACAGCCTGTCAGTGGAGACTTGGTCCCTTCTGCCTGCTTGCCTGGTTTTGCTGCAGCAGGAGCTGCAGAGCAGCAGCCAGTAAAGCCTGAGCCTGCAACCCCTGTGAGGCTGGAGTCATCCCAACAGGAGACAGGACTACATGGCTAACAGCTCCTCTAATCGAGAGATGGCAGCAGAGGGGAGGTTTTCAGGAGGCTGGTGAAAGAGTGTAAGTGTTCAGAGACAGTTAGTCTTTTCCATGGCAGGCACCCAGGCTTTGCTTCTTGGGAACAGCTGACATTCAATTACTGCTCCTCTGCTTCTGCCTGACCTGTCTGGGGCTGATGGAAGCAGTCTTAACTGGAGTAGTCTTAACCGTCTCCAGATGCCACTGCACACACACCTGGGCTACTGCTCTAACATGATGCTGCTCCCAGGAGGAAGTAACACCCCTAATGCTGGAGGATCCACTCACTCCTTACCCATACTTTGACAAAAAAAAGGCTGTATTTTCAAACCTTCTTCAGCTGACACGCGATGCAGTTGCTGGTTTTGCTCTGCCCAGGTAAATATGGAGGCATTTGCATCCACAAACAGTCTGTAATAGCCAACGATGAGGCAGACAAGATCTTTTGCACTGTTTGATTCCAGCAGCAGAGTCAGCACCTTTTTGGGGGGGGAGTGGAAAGGATAGGGGGAGTGGGGAGAGAAGACAGCAAAACATGTTAGAATAGACAAATATTGCTTGGACCACAATCTGCAGGAACCTGCTGCGCACTGAGAAGACAATTCCCCCTCTGCTACGCTGCCATCACTGCAGAGCACCCTCACTTTGCAAGAGGCAAAGAGAAAGAAGATAAATTGTGTTTCCTGCATTTTGTTTCTTTGACATGTCTCACTAATGGGAGGACAGCAAGGAGAATCACTTCAGTTATTTTGTGTTCTTCCTACAAGCTTCCCCTTCTCAGTCTGATCTAAGCCTTTTGTACTGACAACATCATCAGGTAAGGTGTGAGTGACTCCCTCTCTTCTCTGTCCCTGGCACAGCCACATACTAGCCACACACATTATGGAGGCACCACTCACCTTCAGGTCCTGCAGGTAGATCTTCACCATGCTCACTTTCTCAGACTCCTCTGTGAGCTCCACCCTGCTGATGTTGGCAAACTCTGCCAGACTTGTTACAATGTTCAGCTTATTGTTGATAATTTGGCTCACACCATACTTGGCACCCACCAGCAAGGCAACATAGGACTCTCTGTCCTGTAGCTGTGGAGGGAGAGGTTACAGATGTAGCCAGAACAGAAGCAGGAATCCATTCACCTGTGCAGGGCAGAGACTCCTCAGACATCCAGCCTTGTGTGGTATCTTTCAACACTGGACAATCCTGAAAGCTGGGCTGCACCAACTACAAAGGGAGCTCCTCATCACTTACAGGCTGCCAGGTCACCTGCTCCTGTCCATTCTCCTCTCTGGCTTGGGGAAGGCCAATTTTCCTGTGCTTCCAAGGCAGATGGCCCCAGATATGCACCAGCCATCTAGCAGATCCAAAAGGGTGGTCAGCAGCAGGTTACTATCAGCAATATCACCTGGCAGACTGTGCCAGATGGACCTACAGAGATGTCCTGGACATGGCTAAAAACTTCAGGAAGGCATTTTTGGTTTTGGAAGACAACATCAGTATTTTCTGTTAGGATCAGACAATTAACACTGACAGAATCTGGAAGAAATGTTTCAATTTGCACATAAGTGTAAACCTAGGCATTTCTGCAACCCACTGCTAAGGCCTTCTGGTACAGACCTAGCCACACTGCTCAGCTGTCTGTACACAACAGCTTGTGGCATAGATCTATGTTGGGGCAGGCAAAACAAACCCCAAGAAAGCTCTTGTGAAAAGAGCAGTGTTCTTTTTCACAGTAAGGTTTAAGCGTGGCCAGTATCCTTTCAAGAGTTTTAAAACCAAGTTTTTTATGTAGAACATACAAAATATAGACAGAGCTGTTACGAAGAGCAAGAGTCACAACTTTCAATTAGAACAAAATATGTATGATTCTTGTGTAGGCTGGCAGGTTATTCACTTCAATGGAATTATCCTGAGTTAGACTAGCAGAGTCCCTCACCAGCACTTGTCATGATGTGCCAGAAAAGGGAAAAGTGGTGTGACGGGAGCTGGCTGAGACACCATCACCATAGCTGCTGTTGTATTTTCTATGGGCATCAAAGTAAAGACAGGGAAGAAGGCTCAGGTTGCTAGTCTCACATCAACAAGTTCAGAAAAATGTTTAAACATTTCTGCTTTAGATGGGGTGTGCTTTGGTTACCTGCTAGTGAAAAAAAATGGTTACAGCTGCTTCTTGCGCCCTGTCTTTGCAGTTATAGACCCAATGCCATAAGAGATGCCCAAAGCAGGCAGTAAGACAGCATGCCCAAACCCAGTGGCATAAATAAACAGCACTTGTACCATCAGGGTGGCATTGAAGATCTTCCCATTGTACATCTTCAGCTCTCCCAGTATCTGCAGGTAGCTGAGGCGCACCTGGACCGCTGCAAGCATGTGCTTCCATGTACAAGAGAGGAAATACTGTTAGAAACATGACAGACAAATATGGGGTGGGGGTTTGCCAGCCTGGATGTTCTTTCCATATAGGACTTAGCATTTGGCCAACACACCAGCCTTGGTCTAGATAGGCAATAGGTTGGTGCAGTACCATTGTGCATTACTACACTGGCAATCTGGCAACCCCACAAGCAATCTGCAATACAACAGTGAAAATGCAGGGAAATCAGGGAACACTCACAGCAGAGAAGTTACAATATGAGATAGGAGAAAAGACCCAAGAGAGGAGACCCATAGAGGAAACTGATTGACTCTGGCCCTGAGAGATGCTGCCACCATCCTAGGAGGCACCATGAATCCAGGGGAAACACACTACCTTCTGCCGAGGGTCCAGCAGCACCTGGTTCCGCTTCATGTGGTAGCTGATAGCTTTCTTTATATCCTTCCCCCTCATGTTTCGAAGCAAGGTTGGTGAGATGAAGTTTTCAATTCCCCAGTCCCTCCTGCCAGAAAGAAGTAAAGGGGGTCCCAGCTGTGCAACACGTCCCCCAGCAACCCAGGAATGGGCAGAAGAGGCAGAGAATGGCAGGGGCAACATGCCAGACCAGGACGCCCAGAGCCTCAGGGTGCTGTGACTTGTCCAGATGGCACACGCCACCTGAATGCCTCACTCAGATTTACTGCTAGGTCCATCTGAGACTGATTCAGGAGAGAGGGCTGGAGGACACACACTTTCATGCAGAATGCCTGTTTTTACATGGTTATACTAGAGACAACCTACAAGCATAATGGACCCAATCTGTCTTTGCCACTCATGAGGATAAATTACAGAATCATGAAAGAAACCTTTAGGATCCTCCAGTCCAGCACTGCCAGGTCACTACTAAACCATGCCCCTCAGCACCACATCTACATGGCTCTTAAACCCCTCCAGGGATGGTGACTCCACCACTGCCCTGGGCAAGGTCTTGATAGCCCTTTTCAGGAAAAAAAAAATTTTCCCATTACTTGACAGGACTTATACTGAAATTAGATGTTTCTGATATAGTTCTGGTGGATTAAGGTATACCTCAAGTACTGGCTGTGCAAAGTTCATGACTATCCTATTTGGGGCTACAAAAATGATTAGGGGACTTGTACATCTCTCTTATAGGAAGCTGGGTCTGTTTAGCCTAGAGAAGACTGAGGGGGGATCTTATCAATACTTTAAGGCTAGGGGTCAGGAGGATGGGACCAGGCTTTTTTCAATGGTGCCCAGTGACAGGACTACAAGCAATGGGCACAAACTTGAACACAGGAAGTTCCATCTGAACATAAGGAGGAAATTCTTGACTTTGAGGGTGGCAGAATATCACAAAATGTTAGGGGGTTGGAAGGGACCTCTGGAGATCATCTAGTCCAACCTCCCTGCCAGAGCAGGTTCACCTAGAGCAGATTCCACAGGATGGTGTCCAGCTGGGTTTGGAATATCTCAAGAGATGGAGACTCCACC
>VWZO01013316.1:246-35570 GCA_013396975.1 Bucco capensis | reverse complement strand
GCACTTGTACCATCAGGGTGGCATTGAAGATCTTCCCATTGTACATCTTCAGCTCTCCCAGTATCTGCAGGTAGCTGAGGCGCACCTGGACCGCTGCAAGCATGTGCTTCCATGTACAAGAGAGGAAATACTGTTAGAAACATGACAGACAAATATGGGGTGGGGGTTTGCCAGCCTGGATGTTCTTTCCATATAGGACTTAGCATTTGGCCAACACACCAGCCTTGGTCTAGATAGGCAATAGGTTGGTGCAGTACCATTGTGCATTACTACACTGGCAATCTGGCAACCCCACAAGCAATCTGCAATACAACAGTGAAAATGCAGGGAAATCAGGGAACACTCACAGCAGAGAAGTTACAATATGAGATAGGAGAAAAGACCCAAGAGAGGAGACCCATAGAGGAAACTGATTGACTCTGGCCCTGAGAGATGCTGCCACCATCCTAGGAGGCACCATGAATCCAGGGGAAACACACTACCTTCTGCCGAGGGTCCAGCAGCACCTGGTTCCGCTTCATGTGGTAGCTGATAGCTTTCTTTATATCCTTCCCCCTCATGTTTCGAAGCAAGGTTGGTGAGATGAAGTTTTCAATTCCCCAGTCCCTCCTGCCAGAAAGAAGTAAAGGGGGTCCCAGCTGTGCAACACGTCCCCCAGCAACCCAGGAATGGGCAGAAGAGGCAGAGAATGGCAGGGGCAACATGCCAGACCAGGACGCCCAGAGCCTCAGGGTGCTGTGACTTGTCCAGATGGCACACGCCACCTGAATGCCTCACTCAGATTTACTGCTAGGTCCATCTGAGACTGATTCAGGAGAGAGGGCTGGAGGACACACACTTTCATGCAGAATGCCTGTTTTTACATGGTTATACTAGAGACAACCTACAAGCATAATGGACCCAATCTGTCTTTGCCACTCATGAGGATAAATTACAGAATCATGAAAGAAACCTTTAGGATCCTCCAGTCCAGCACTGCCAGGTCACTACTAAACCATGCCCCTCAGCACCACATCTACATGGCTCTTAAACCCCTCCAGGGATGGTGACTCCACCACTGCCCTGGGCAAGGTCTTGATAGCCCTTTTCAGGAAAAAAAAAATTTTCCCATTACTTGACAGGACTTATACTGAAATTAGATGTTTCTGATATAGTTCTGGTGGATTAAGGTATACCTCAAGTACTGGCTGTGCAAAGTTCATGACTATCCTATTTGGGGCTACAAAAATGATTAGGGGACTTGTACATCTCTCTTATAGGAAGCTGGGTCTGTTTAGCCTAGAGAAGACTGAGGGGGGATCTTATCAATACTTTAAGGCTAGGGGTCAGGAGGATGGGACCAGGCTTTTTTCAATGGTGCCCAGTGACAGGACTACAAGCAATGGGCACAAACTTGAACACAGGAAGTTCCATCTGAACATAAGGAGGAAATTCTTGACTTTGAGGGTGGCAGAATATCACAAAATGTTAGGGGGTTGGAAGGGACCTCTGGAGATCATCTAGTCCAACCTCCCTGCCAGAGCAGGTTCACCTAGAGCAGATTCCACAGGATGGTGTCCAGCTGGGTTTGGAATATCTCAAGAGATGGAGACTCCACCACCTCCCCAGGCAGCCTGGGCCAGTGCTCCACCACCCTCAGGCACAACTAAGGGACTGCAGTCTCTTTGGGTCAGAGGCAGTCTTCTATCCAGAGCTAAACAATGGGCAAACACAGAGGTGATGCCACTTTCACCTGGATCCTTCTTTTGCTAGGCTTGGTCACAACATAACACAGAAATGTGGAAACTTACTCAATGTATTTCAGGGATACTTTCTGTGGCTGAGCACAAGCACAGATCCTTTCCTGGATGTGCAGAGCAGCCAGACGTAATGCCACACTGCATTTCATTTCCACAGCAAATCTTTCCTGAAGCACATCACTGCAGCTCTGGAACAAACAGCACTGAGTTAGTGTGATGACTGTGGCTCAAGAAAAAGTCAGGGTAAGACCACTGATATGACTACTGCACTTGAAATAAAGGGAGCCACACCAGCTCATTTCAATTTTATTCTACAAAAAAGCCAAGCACGTAAGTTGATTTAAGGCAAACTGAATCCAAGTGCTCTGTGTTTTACATTCATGTAACTGAACTGGCCTGAGGCATGCTTTGATTTAAAGCAGAAATGAGAATTAGCTTTTCTGAGCATAGAGTGTCTTGATTTCACCTGCAGGTAGAGGTATTCAAAGGCAACTGGGTCTTCCTGCAGGAGGTCTAAGGGATCCTTTGGGACAAAGCAAACTCTGAAGAGGCACCGGTAGTTGTGAGATTCTCTTTTCTGGACCACCTGCAATGACAAACAGCATCATGGCACAACTACTGCTATAGTTCCTCCCTTCATAAATGCCCAGTAAGACTCTGGCTTGTATGAATGCACAAAATCATTTAAAGCTACTGGCAAGTGGGGTGGCTGCAGATTAGCCATCGTCCTTCACAGACACAAGGAGACATTGCTAGTGTTTGTAATTCTATCTTCTGGTTTTTGCTTCTCCCTGTGGTAACTTGGAAGTCCTTTGACAGAGAACTTCATTAAATATCCATTGATCTCAAATACTTTCAGTATGAACAGGACAGAGGCTTCAAAACCACAGGATAATGACAGAGGAAGGGGCAAGCTTCTCTGCTTTTAAGTTCAGTCACAAGATACTGCAGCCCTAAACAGACACTTGGATCATCATTCACAGGTCAATACAAGGTGATGACCCCTGGGTTACACATTAGCGTAAGTTTATTCTGGGCAAATCCCACACAGGCTCCTCAACTGAGAAAAAGCAGAAATTCTCAGGCACTAAACCATGTCACAAAGTGCCACCTCTACATGTTTTTTGAAGCCCTCTTGGGATGGCAACTCCACAACTGCCCTGGGCAGCCTGTTCAATGATTTCAAGGAAGAAATTGTTCCTACTGTCCAAACTAAACCTCCCCTAATGCAACTTGAGGCCATTTCCTCTTGTCCTATTGCTTTTTACCTGAGAGAACAGACCAATGCCCACCTCCAACCTCCTTTCAGGGAATTGTAGAGAGAGATAAGGTCTCCCCTGAGCCTCCTCTTCTCCAGATTAACCAACACCAGTTCCCTCAGCTGCTCCTCACAAGGCTTGTGCTCTAGACCCTTCACCAGCTTTGTTTCCCCTCTTTGGGATATGCTCCAGCACCTCAGTGTCTTCCCTGTAGTGGTGGGGCCAAACTTACTCTCTCGTGACAACCGTAGAGCTGAGCACCCTCTGCACCTCACTGGCCACAACCCACGGGTGCTGGTGCCAGTCCGCCCCTACCATGGCTGTGGGGGCAGGCACAGGGCTCTTCTCACCTGCTCAATGAGCTCCTCCTCATGCAGCAGGTGGATCTTTGCCACATTGTACTGCTCCTCCAGAGCGAGGGCAAAGTGTCCAATGCTTCGGAGCGATAGCTTCTCCTTCAGGGTGAGAACAATGTTCTGGGAAAGGAAGGCACATGGATCACCAAATAGAGTTTAGACACATCTGCTGAGCACTGCTAGCTCACGAGTGTGCGTGATCCTGAAGTGCCACTGACAGCCACGTGGGACAGCACTGAAAGGTCAGTGGCCAGTCACAAAATTCACTGCAGCCAAGAACAAGCTTTGTGCTGCAATACAGAGCAAAATCTTCAGTGCTGTGTCACAGGAAAGCCGTGCTTGTAAGAGGTACTGCCTGTCCCTTTTCATTGACAGCTTCTGAGCACACTAACCTAGGGTCTCAAGGTTAGAGAAAGCCTGCAAACACATCAGAACTGGAGGCACAGGCACCAAGCAGAAGCTTGGCAGTTAGCTGCTGTGCTACCCTAGATGGATGTCTGAGCAGCAAGAGAAGATGGCAGCCAGGCAGTCAGCAGGACAGCGCTCAGAGCCACTGGTGTCCACTGGCACCAGCCCACCAGTAAGGAAGGGAGTTGATGGGACTGCAGGGAAAGCACAGACAAAGGGAGGACAACACATTTCAGCGGGTGAGGAGAACAAGGCAGGGACACTGCTGCTTGCTGTGTTAAGTGTGTAGCAAGGTGCAAACTTCAAGGTGTAAGAGGCAACAAATCCATTCTCCAGAGTGGCAATTCCTGGGCTGCTTCATGCAGAAAGTTCTGGCCTTACAGTTTTTAGTCTGGTGGTGTTAAGCACTTTCTGCCACCCTTGATCCACATGTTTGCTGTTAACCATTCCAGCTTTCTGGAAATCAGTGACATGTTTTGAAGAAACTGCAAAGAACTGGTGAAAAACACTTCTCCCCACCAATAAACAGTAATTTGAGAGCACACTTGTAAAAATCTTACCAAATTTGACTGAAACTGGTGTTTCAGTGCTATGGAGAATTCTACTGGAACATTAAGTGTCATGGAAATAACTAGGTTTATTTTTGGCAAACAGAAAACATCACATAAGGCTTGATTGAGTACGGATTGAAAGAGAACTCCTTTGACTCACTCAAGCCTCTTGAAGAAAGAGAAATCTTTGGCTCTTCTCAGTTTAAAGCAAGGATTTCTCAAACAGCAGATGAACTTTCTAAAACATCTAACTGAGGAAGAATTTTACTCATCTGAGTGTTTCTGTGAGGTCACCGGTGAGGGTTGCACTAAACTCCAGTACAGCACAATTTGTTCCAGGTCAGAGGTGAGCAACTCAAGTCAAATATGAAGAGCTAATCCATCTTTTAGAAATGAACTAAATCTCTCTTTACCACTCCTTACCTTTCCTTGCTTTGCTTCATTATTTTCTTTTTATCTGCACCCTGCAAGTCACAAGACTTAAAAAGACTTACCCTGATGAGAGACCACAGCAGTTTTGTGAAGTTTGGGTGAACTAGACAATAAACTCCTTTTTTAGGAGATTTTTCAGTTTGATAAATAAAATCTCCTTGCTTTCCCCCTTAATATTCTTTCAGCCTGAAAACTCCAGAAAGCCTGTCCATCATGCATCTTCTCCACAGTAACAGCTCTGTTGCAGGACATAATATATTCTGTAAAGAAATTACGGCTTCCAGTCACTGCACACAGGCAACACCAACACAAACACTGAACAACTCTAAAGAGAGCCTAGAAGAGGTTTGTAAGCCTATGTCCAAACACATCAGTTATGGAAAGTGCCAGATAAGTGGCACTGGGGAGCAGTACCCTGCATTTTGAGGAGAGTAATGATAACTTGTCCGTAATGCCTCCAAGCACACTGACCCTAAGAAGGTGGTTACTGCTCTTCCATCTCAAGGTGATGCCTCGNTAAATTCGCCTGGAGTTTTTCTTCAACTCTCTCTAAGGCAATAAGGGGTTTACCAGTTTTCATGTCTCCACAGGAAACTGTTATTGTCAGTGCAGAAATTAGGCTGGAACATGGACAGGCACTTCTGAGTAGCAAATTACAGCATTCACATGAGCTCCAAACCTGGACTCTACTGTCCAGGTCCCAAGTCAGGAGATGTGTCTTCCCTCTCAGGGATGCATATTGTCACTGCTGTGTTAAATAACCATGTTGTTTCCAAGGAAAGCAACGTTTGTAAGGACAGCTGCTGATTTGCCAGTCCTGCACCATTCTGTCCTCTTGACCAACTTCAATCATACCTCACAAAGCTGCAGTGGTCTCATATAGCCAAGCTCCTGCAAATTCTGTGAAAATCATTTGCTGAGGAGCAAACAGAGGTGAACCAAAGCAAGGCCTCCTCTGCCTGCATGAGGCAAGGCCTCCTCCTCTGGGCATGAGAAATCCAGCATGCTCAGAATCAGCTGGCAGTCCAGTTCCAACTGGCTAGCCAATACAACCAAGAGGCATGCACCTTTGCTACGGGAATGAATTCATGTGGTGGGCCAAAGACAAACAATCAAGCAGTGTTACCTTCACAGTAGTGCTCATCTCAAACCTGAAAGCCTTCGTCTGTCCATTTTCCAAGTATACCTTGAGAACATTGGGCATACAAAGAAGAGAACTCCCCTGCAGAACAAAAGCAACAGCACTAATCCTTGGAGATGAAGCCTCTGGGCACCAGGCTTCTCTACCTGACACAGCACATCCTGGTATAAACTAAAATCTGTCTCTGCTTTCACAATCCTCCTCCATGGCACCAAGTTTTATACCCTGATTATGCTTCTGGCACGGAAAAAGGGGAAGAGAGCATAACAAATGCCTTCACCATCAAACTCCAGCCTGTGCAATAGCTGCACCTGTCCCAGGTGTGCCCACTGCTCAGTTTCCACATGGCATAGGAAGATCTGGCAAATACTGGAGAGACCCAGCCTCCCTGCTCATTGTCAGAAAAGCAGCAATGTCTGCTGGAAAAGACATCTTCTCTTTACTAGTCATTAGCAGCACTAACTCCACATTGACATTTGCCCATTGGCAGCAGCCATGACTTCAATTCAAAACTGCCCAAAGCCTCCATGCTACCAGAAATAGAACTTGGTCGGCATGGGAAGGCTGCAGGATTCAGCTGAACATGCAGTGGTACTTTTACTGAGTATTCCCCTAAGATTCATAACTCTGGGGCTTCTCAAACAAGAGACGACGTCACCATAATTTCTTGAGATAGGTCTCAAATGCATTAGACATGACGATGACTCACACAGCAGGAACACCTCCATTGGGTGCTCTCAGAAGGGTCTGGGAACTTGACCTCTTTCCTTCTGGGGCTGTCTATAGCTGCACCTTTCAGCCTTTCACATTTAGTAGAGCTTATTGGCACCTTCCTTCTTGTTTTCAGCCTTATTCTTCTTGTTCTTCAGTGCTGTGATTTATTCCGGCACCCTTGGACTTCCCATTCATCACACCTTTCTTAGATTCTTGGACCAGCATGTTTCTCCAGTTGTAAAGAGTTTATGTCCTTGTCATGACAGTCTCAAGGCTGAGTATGGCATTTCTAAGATGATCTCTCCTATGTTTCATTTACTGTGCAATCCCTGATAAATCTCACAACTGTGGTCCCTTTTGATATACAGTCCATATCCCCTGGAAATACTACCAGAAGAAACACTCTTAATCTTTTTCCTTGTTCCTCCCCTCCCTGTTTTGTGGAGTTCAAGCTGCCTACAGTCATCGCTGAGAAGTGAACATTGCTTCTGTTTCTGAGCCCGAGTTCTAACTCTTCATGCTAAGTGGCAAGAAGACATCAGTTCTTTGACAGAGTTTGTGTCCTCCATCAGTGTCAGAAAAGTGATGCTGGTTTACACCAGCTGCACATTTTCTCTGATAGCTTCTATAGCCACAGGCTACTACCTGAATGGGGCCCTCTGCAGCCAACATATAGGAGAACTTGCAATGCATATAGAAATTCCTATACAAACGAAGTATTGCTGCTCTCCTGCTCAGATCCAATCAGCTACACAGAACACTAAGGTGGGATTTCTCTGTTCTTGTGCAGGCTCCAAGAGACTACTGTGAATTAATCCTGAAAGCTTCTGCCACCTCCTAAGCAGCAGCACTCCTCCAGCTTTGTATGGGGCAAGGCTGATTTACTCCATGTTACAGCTAGGCCCACAGCCTCTAATAATACACTGCCTGATGCTGGCCTCAGGATCCTGAGGGACCTATCCCTTGCATATCACTCTGTTATGTGGAAATACATCATAAGTTTGCAACAGAAAATGGAGGCTGGATAGCATTGAGGCTTATTAACAATTTATGTTCCCAAACTGGAGTTTCAGGTTTCAGCTGTAGAAGGCAGACTCTGGACTCCTTCCAGTTGCCACAAAGATCATTTAGCAAGGCTCCATTAAGATGACAAGAGTAGTATATTTACTGAAACAGGAGGCTTTGCAGTTTTTCAGGATGATAATATCCATTTTGGCCAATACATCAGTCCACTGAAAGGAGAGCTGTCCTAAAACACTCAAGCACAGTAGATGCTGTTTGTGGTAAAGAGTGCTTTTCCAGAAAGAAGTCATAAATATGCAACAGATTTATTTACTCTTCCTTTGTGCTAACATTTTACTGCTCAAAACAGGGTCCATATCCAACTGGTGAAAAGGGAAGCTAACACCAGTGGGACTCCAATACCCAAATGAATTTTTCTTACCCTTCTGTTCTCAATAAATGAATGGTGAACTATACACTGATTTCATCCCTCCTCTGCACTGGCAGAGGTATGATTAGCTTAGCTCAGCATAATATTGATAGAGGCTTTGTAGGAAGCACAGAGCACAGCATCCCCTCCAGAATTGCCTTCTTTGGACTTTCAGAGACCTACCTTGCAATCAGTAAGTGAATGGTACATATATGAGACCTTCATGTGCTGCAACACCACTGCCCAGCCTCCAGCTGAAACACAGAAGCTGCCAAGTAGATACTACTGTACCTCCAGCTACAAGAACAAGCAGGGACTGCTGGGATCTTCAGCTCTGGCTATACCCCACCACCAGCCTCGCCCAAGGCCTCTCAGTCATCTCTGCTTTGGACTACTTCCAGAGCAAATTGTCCTCTTCCCTGTTCCCTGCCTTCTGAGTTCTGTGGCCTGTGTGTCACATCATCCAACCACATGAGAGGCCCGGTGCTGCCTTCTGTGTCAGGAAGGGTGACCCAGCTGCCCCAGTGCTCAGGCAGGGTCCCATACAGACCCACTTCTTCCCAGCATGCAGGGCCCGTGGTGCCCGCTGCAGCCATGCCCCACTGACCTGCGTATGTCCATTCACCAGCACCTCCTCTGCAAAACGCACTTTCACAGGGTTTGTCTTCAGCCTCGCCCTCTTCTCTGCAGTAAGAAAGGATGACTTGGGCCCACCCTGAAACAACAACAGCAGCACTTGGTCAGCAGCTCTACCCACATGAGGTAGAGTCCTGCAGCAGGGGCAGGGCAGGGCTGCGATTGCAACCCATGCTGGAGCTGCTCACACCTCACACAGGAACGGGTGCTGCAAGAGCCCCACTGCCTCTAGGCTTGACTGTCTGGGTGGTTGCTGCCTTCTGAATCCAAACCAGCTGTCCAGCAAGTGGACACATGCACAACATACCCTGTACAAAGTTCTCATTTCACTGCATGTTGACCAGTTATTGTGTTCAGGCATCGACCCAACTCCTGCAGAGCCAGCGTCCTGCAGAACAACTGCTCATCTGCCAACAGCTGACCTGCAGGGGCTACACCATACCATGGGCCAACACAGGTGGACTGCCATGCAGTGACAGTGTGTCACAGGGACATGTATGTGCAGCAGTTCCCAGCTCAGCTGAGGTTTTCTGGAGCATATTCTCATACTGTAAACATTTAAGAAAACTGCCCAAGGCTAAAAAGCCACCTTGACTTCATTGCACTGTAGTCACACCAACCATGTTTTCACCATGAGAGGGGCCTACCAAGCTCTCAAGACACCACATAAGCCTAGGAACTACCAAGTTCTTGTGCCCAAATGTCCTGCTCTTGTAAAGCACAATACTCCCTAAGAGGAAGAGAGGCTGTTTCCCTCAGTATCCTCCTAGATAGCTTAGAGCTAGAGCAGTTCCTGCGCTCTTGCCAGAGGTGCAGGTGCCTCCCAGCCTGCCACAGTCCCATGTCTAGCATGGGCTGTCTAGCAAGGGCAGAGGAAGGGAGGCAGGCAGCACTCTATGCCTGGCCAGCATCTGCTGGGCTGGGCTGTACAGAGCATCATGGGCTGCATCTGCCCCAGGGAGGGACAAGGCTTCCCACATCCCTTCCAGTGCAGCCAGAGCAGCCCCAGCTGAGGGTCAGGTATCCATGATGGGAGCTGTTACCTCTCAGCTCTAAGCACAGCTGTCTTCAGAATGGGCCAAACCCAAGATCAGCCTTGGCTGTATTTGGAGGTGTACTTAAAATGATGTGCAAAGGCAAAAAACAACAATGGGTTTGTGCCCCATTTGCCTCCCAACAATGCATGAAAGCCTGTGAAGAGAGTTCCAAATCCCATGAAGTGTTTTCCAAGTCTTTTCTCTCTGAAAAACCATTGAATTTTCCCTCTTTGGGAAGGCACTGAGGTCTTACCTAACTAACTCTCATTTTCTCCTTGATCTCCAGAGTCAGATCAAGCTCTGGCAAAGATTGACAGCCAGTGTACTCTGCAAGGGAGATCAGACGAACAGAAGACAGAAGCCACTGTTCAGTGAGTCTGCTTAAAGATTTTCTGGTTACTTTGGCTTTGTATACATCTTTTGGATGCCAACACTTTAGGCAGAAAAAACATATTAAAGAAATATTCTCTTTAATGTACCTTTACTGAATGGCCAAGAAACCTCATGACCTTAAGCCTGAGAGCTCCAGTAACTCTTCTGAAGAAATCATGATTCCTCTTTCCAAGTATAAATCAAATCAAAAGACCTCCAAACAAAAAATGCTCCCAAAATACTTTCTAGGGTAGGGGAGAAACCCCCCTCAGGCCACTTTCATATATCACAAGAGGCCAAAAAGCACGCAAATGTAATTTTTGTCCTTACTTTGCAGCTCAGCTTTCACACACACTGAAATTCGTGTGGAAAAACACACTGTGTTGGCAGTACATCCCTCCTGGAGAATTTTATGCCACAGGAATGGACAATCAGTATCAAGGTTTCACACTAAAACTTTGCTTCTATTCCCAAAGTAAGATCCATGCCCAAGTCAAGCCCTTAACCAGACAGAGCCTGGAGATAAAGGGACACATTTTTCCAGCACTCAGAAAGGAAAACCTCCAAGAGCTTTCAAGAGGCACAAAGGCTGATGCTGGGCCTGCAGCCTTGGCACTTGCCTTTCTTGTCTGGAGGGTCCCCACAGCCCAGACAGCCCCAGAACGTGGGAAGTGCTCCAGGCTGTTCTGTTCTTGTGGACTGGACACAGCTTGCTGAGGAGAGCTGCCTGCATCACAGTCATTGTGGCCTCCCAACCCCTGTGGAGCCCCCTGAGATCTCACAAATCTTGATGGAGCCTCCAGCTCCAGAGAGCATGGGCTCCAACTGCTCAGCAAGCCTCTCTGTTGGGCAGGCTCTGCAAGCCATCCTGGCTCTGCACCCAGGGAATTGTCAGGAGTTACCACCAATTCTCCCCAGAACCTCTTCAAAGGGTGTGCATGAAAGCAGAGGACCCTTGCAGCTCCCTCACGGCTTCGGTCAGGCCCTTGTGTCCTGCATGCCAGCCCAGCCACCCCACCTGCCCTGGCCATGGCCACCTGGGGCAGTGCTGTCGGGAGTGCCCAGAGTGCTGAAGAAAGGCCATTTACCGACGTGCAGCGCAGGATGGTTAGGAGGAGCTCATCACCGGCCTCCCTGTAATAGAGACATGCAGTCAACCAGGGCCAGCAGCTGCCTGCACCCTCTTCCCTAGTGTAGCTGCAGGTGGTGCAGGCTAGGTCTGAGGAAGGGTACAGCCCACCAAGCACTGACATTGCAGAGGAATGCAGGTGAATGCTCTCTCCTGCTGCAGGGCAGACTCGTCCCTCTGGGGCAGGACCCACCTAAGTGCAGCACCCCAGGAGGCCGTGAGGTCCACACACACAGCCATGCTCATTGGCTAGCCAGCCCCCACACCTCTTCTCTCAGCCCTCTGCCACCTCATCCCCAGGAACAGGACCACACCTGATGATGTCAGCTGCTCGCTCAACAGACACATCGTCCACCGCAGTTGAGTTTATCCGGAGGACCTGGTCACCTGGCTGCAGCTTCCCTTCAGCAGTGCTCCCTGCAGGTGACCAGCACATTGTTAGTCGTGACAGTGTTCTACTAGGGATGGNTGGAGCCCTCCCTGGATCTTCGTTCGCGAAGCCTAGCCACGACGACTAGGGATAGTCACTATAACCTCCTCTTCCCATCTGACATCCACCTGCCCCAGAAACTGCCTCTAGACAGCACATTAAAAAGTGGCCAAAGGATGTTTGGGCCCCAGTGCCAGCTGATGCACCACTGCCTTGTGCCTATGCTGCCTCACCCAGGCTGTCCTCTGTCCCCACAGAGGATCACTCCTCTGCATGTCTTTTCCCTTGTTACAGTCCACCATGCAGTCCTTAGATGCTGCCTGCCTGGGGTGCAGCAGAAGGGCTCACAGGCTTTCAGGACTGAGGGGTTGCAGCACTGCCCTGCCCTTTGCCTGCCTGCCCTGGGCCCATGGAGGCTGCCAGGGACTGGCAGCTGTCACAGCACCATGCTCCCTCACTGCAGGGTGTGCCCCAGTCTGATCCTGCAGGTGACATCCCAGAAGCTCATCACAAATGACACATAGGCCATGGCTGGCACTCCCAGAGCGCTATCCAGAGCAAGGTGCTGCTGCAGTCTCTGGGAAATGTGGGCTGGATTCTCAGCATGGTGACTTCCCTTTGCAAGACAGGAGAACATAGAGGAGGTCTGCTAGAAGGGCGCATAAGGGAAAAAGATGGTTTCTGAGCTTCATTTTCCTGGAGAGCAGCAGCCACAGGATCCAAGGGACTAAGGAACAGATGGACCTCTGGGCTGAGAAGAAGGAGCATGCATGCAGCATCCAGCTTTACCAGAGCCAGTCTACTTAGGACAAGGCACACTGCTGAACTTCTCTGCCAGGCAGGTTTGTCCACACACCCACCTAGCACCCACCACCTGTCCATCAGAGAGATCCTGGCATCAGGTATCGTACACAAAAGGTAAAACATAAAGGCAATCATCTGCAATCAGTCACAGGGCTTTTAGCCATGGGGTCCAATGGCAACAAGCAGGACTGAAAAGGACAGGTTTCTTTGTGCCTGTGTTTCAATAAAACGTTGATTCTTTCTGATTGGGAAAAAGGAAAAGCATAATAGAAAATCTCCTTCCCAACTTCTTAGACCCCAAGATGCAGCTAGTGTAGCTACATTTCACTTGGGAAGGGGCATAAAGAGAAAATTTCACTCAAAAGCACTATGAAAAAACAGAGACCTACTGTGTAGTGCCTCTATGCTAGTCATGCCACAGGTATGACCACTTGGACAGGCTGTTCCCACAGGCAGATGGGGGTTGCCACAGCCTACAGGCAAAGCATAGGGCAGCTCTCCAGCCACCTCCCTGCAACATCAACCTGCCATGTTCAGGCATAGTTTTTCTCTGGCTATCACACCCACACCAACAGGTAAATCAGGCATTTTTGCATACCAATTAAAAAAACCCAGAAAGGTAAATAAAAAGCAGAATCAATTTTTCATTCAAAATCCCCAAGCCACCTTAAAGCAGAATTATATCCTTCCCTTTTATAAATGCAGGAGTTGATCTGTTTGACTTAGGCAGAATTTCACCTGGGGTGCCTGTAACTAGCAGTGATTCTCTCTGTGTCACAGGGCTGTCACTGCAGAATAAGAACTCTAAGATTGGATGAAATTCTTCCTTTGCATTTCAGATAAAACACCAGAAAGAGCTTTGCTTTGAATTTTTTATCCCTGGAAGTCAGGCAAAGGATTAACACTGAAGGTGCCACTGGCTTAGATTTGTTCCATGCCATCAGAACCAAATTGATATCCAAGCACTCTGCACCACAGGTACACTGGCTTTTGTCCTCACTATTCAAAGACCACATGCTAGCCAGAGGTACCTGAGAAACCCATAAATAGCTGGCAGTTTATCACTAAGGCCATCTGGGATAGTTCAGGCTTCTTGCACCCATTATGGCAAGGAGAAGGAAACAGCTCTTACCTGCAGTGACAGATGCAATCGTAAGAGGAAGGTTTGGACAAATTTCAAAGCCATAGTGACTGAGGACCAAATCTTTGTACACTGTGACCGTAAGTTTGACACGGCCAGCGGGCTGGCTATTGCCATCACTCGTGCTGTCTGTCATAGAAACTCTGCCCCTGTAAGACAAAAAGCCAGTGATTAATTGAGATAAAGTCAGAAGACTAGATCCACACACCCCCACATGTCCTGACTTTGAGGGGTGCATTTGTACACAGAGAAGTCAGCACTTCCCTGGTACCTATCTGTGGCTCTGCACTGTGCAGGCCAGCAGTAATTCCCCAGGATCCACAGAACGCAGAAGACATCAGACCAGTGGCATCAACTCATTGTGACTACAACTCTTTCAGTCACTCTAGCCCAGTGGCCACATGGAGGGAGAACTCCAGGTGTGCCCCACAGAAAGCCCTGACCTCCACAGATCAACACCAACACCTTTAC
Organism: Bucco capensis; assembly: GCA_013396975.1. Classification (NCBI taxonomy): domain Eukaryota; kingdom Metazoa; phylum Chordata; class Aves; order Piciformes; family Bucconidae; genus Bucco; species Bucco capensis. The sequence goes on along the minus strand of VWZO01013316.1, from coordinate 21,518 downwards.
CCAGCAAAGCAGTGAGAGAATTCACAGCTCTCTGCTTCAGCCAGGATCCAGTCCAGCTTAATTTTGATTCACATACCTCACGACCAAGGGAAGTTTAGACTGGATGTCAGGAAGAATTTCTACCCTGCAAGAGTTGTTGGGCATTGGCCCAGGCTGCCCCGGGAGGTGGTGGAGTCACCATCCCTGGAGGGGTTTAAGAAACATATAGAAGAACATATAGAAGAAACATATAGATGTTCTACTTCAGGACATGGTTAAGTGGCATGGTAGTGATAGGTATGGTTGGACTTGATGATCTTAGAGGTCTCTTCGAACCTCAACAATTCTGTGATTCTGTGTGAAAGTAAAGCAGCTGTGGGCCAGAATCCCTTGTAAATGCGACTTAACCTTTCCCTAAAAACACGGGCCAATGACAAGACTCAAAGAGAAGTACAACCCCATTGAGCAGTATTGTATTTCTGCAGATGTGGCTCACAAAATCAGGATGAATGAAAGCAGGAACATCTGTCCTTGGAAACCAAAGAAGATGTTTAAACCCACTGTTTTTTCTAGGGACTACTGTGTGCCTATTTCCTGAGAACAACTGAAACAATGAGGAAGATCTGGTACTGGACAGATACTCCTTTCACAAAAAATATGTTTACCTTGATGCACCATCACGAGAGCGATGAAGCCATTTTGCCACCATTTGCTCTATTCTACGTGCTTTGCATGTCTGGATTAAGTTAGTCTCCAAATCTTCCATTTACCTGAAAGTGACAGAAATTACAGGAAAACAGAATGATAAAAGATTGAGGAAATCTTCCAGACACTCTTCAGAGTTATCAACATCACTTCATACCTCTTTTGTAATAAAGAGATCTACTGGCACCTTTGGAAGACTGTGCGCTTTAGCAGGGGCTGTAAGCATCTCTAACACTTAGCATTCCTCCTGCCCACCCAGTCACCCTTGCCTGGTGCTTTTGCTTAGTCTATGATGGTGGTCATAATGCTGTAGTTTCTAATGGCAGAGAATGACCTAGTAACCTCTGTATTCTTTTTTCATGGCTTCTGGATCCAGTGATCTGTTTTCTCAACAACAGAAAGCTGCCCTACTTAGTCATTGGGAAGCCCTTCTCTATTTTAGTCTGGGTTACCTGGTGGTCAGTTTGGTAACACCACCTTAACAGTGATCCAAAGTAGATGTGCTTCTTCCACTGACCATCATTTCAGGAAAAAGTACACAGCCTTCAGCCTCAGCAGGCCAAATACTTCAGAGCACAACAGTGAGGTTTACAGCCAACTCCTGGCTGCCTTGGGGAGGCAGAGAGCTGGTGTATTCCCTCCCCATGACAGATTTCCTCTGGGATTAATACAGCCACAGAAATTCTGTAGAGAGCAGTAAAGAAGCAAGAAAGAGATGCCAGTGAAGCTGCTGCACACTGCTGTTTGCACTAGCAGAAGCAATCTCTAAACCAAGGTCATAAGCTCAACTTTGTCTCTGAAAAAACTGGTCCACTGTACTGATATCTACTAGTCCTGGAGCTCTGTGAACATACGTCGTTCCAGCAATCAGTAAAGGGAGTGGCTCATCCTGAATCTTCCATTTAAAAGCTCTAATTCAACCATATGAAAATGGTCACTCACTCAACCTGCCTCCTGTGCCTGTACCCTCTGCTGCCAACAGGATGCTTTTAGTTCTACTGAACTGAAGAACTGCAGTATTAGAAGGTTTTGGCTCAGATCTGGTTAATTCACTGTGACTTTAAAAACATTCCTTCTTTTAAAGATGCAAAGGCTAGGTTCAGTTCCAGACTCCAAGCTGAACCTGCCAGTCCATGTCAAACTGGATCATTTGCCACTTTAACATTGTGCCTTCCAAGATACAGAAAGCCTGAAGCCAAATACTGTTTTTGTTACACTTTCAAACACTGGAGAGAACTGTGGGCTGCACGTGAACCAAACACCAAATGAAAGAGAACCTATGTCTGCATCTACAAGAAGTCATCAAGAATATCAACTTTGTATTTCATTTGTATGTCAGCAAGGAAATAGAATTATTATATCCACCTTTCACACAGTGTCTTCTGATCAGCTGACAAGATCTTTATGTCCTGAGCTCCCCTCTTGTGTCTTCTGCTCAGAGAGTAAGTTCTGCACTTCCGGGACATTGTGTGTTATGCTGGGACTGTGCACAGGACAGCAGGCTTCTGGTCCATAGCAGGAGCTCTTCTGTGGCAGACACAATAGTAAGTTAACTCCAGAATAACAAGACATAAAAGAGAAGGTTGGAAGTTGATGGAAATGAAGCACAAAACAGTCTTGACACAAACTGGATCTCTTGCCCTCAGCACCCTCTCAACTCCCCACACTCTCCCTAATTCCTTTCTTCTAACAAGGATGAGAGGGCAGGACCAACGTATGTTGGTATCTTTCCTTTCCAGGAAGCCATTCTGGCTCATTTCACTACCTGCCTGCACAGCAATAGACAAAAAAGAGGAACATAAAATTCAGCTCTTCAGGAGTTCTGTCACTTAGCATTCTCTTGGCCGTTCTTTCTTAGGCAACACAGTTGAAAACTAACCCAGAACAATGAGAAGTGTAGCAGTCCTGCAGTTTAACAGTCACAGACAGGACATATCAAACCAAGACCTGAGCAGTCATCATCTATGCTTTGCATGTTCTCTTTCAGCCTCAGTACTACACCATTTCTGACCGGCAGCTCCACAGACACTGTTACCACCATGCAATTGTGGCTCCAGTAATCTTCTGACCTAATTTCTCAGTAGCATGAAGTGTTTTCGCTTTCCTACATCCCTTCAAATGCTCTAATGTTCCTCTCTGAGGCACAGGGGAAGTCCTGCTTACAGCTGGCTCTTCCTCCCAATAGGCTCTTTGGATGCCTAGAAGTCACCTGCTTCTGCTACTGATGCACTGAAATCAGTTGTTCCCTGGTGCTTTCTCATCACCCTCATATGCTGCTCCACCCTTAACCCCTGCCCATGTCTTTGCAGAAAGTGCAGTCTTTCCTCTCCTTGCTTCTGCTGGGGTTCACAAAACAGCACTTCTGGAGAAAGTCTCTTAATATGCAGGCAAGGAGGAAAAGCTTGAAGAACAAATGTAAGTGCTTAAAAAGCCTAGATGGAATACTACAAGAGAAGAAAAAAACCACAACACACTGTTCTTTCACTGAACTAGAATGCCTGAGCTAAACAACAGGCATCTTAGAAGAGGCAGGTTTTGGCGGATATTTTTCTGTAACAGTGCAAAACACAAGGCAGCAGCCTTGTTTCTCATGGTGTCCCCAGGGAACACAAGCATCTGCACGTGTACTAAATGGGACAGGATTACCCACCCTTTTCCACAGACTCATTGTCGATGTGCAGCTGGCACCTCCTCCTTGCTCTATCGCTGTCCTACAGAAGCTCTGATCCAAGTCCTTCTCCCACTTGCCCTTTGGCAACTATTTTTGAGCCAAGCCCTTGAGCACGTCACTAAGCAGCTTGAGTGGACTAGGATCCTAATGCACAAAGATCCTTAAACTGTGTCAGAGGAAACTAAGACTTGCCATGTGCTGGCAATGCTAACTGACCCATCCAGACAGCCACTGGTTGGTGTCTCAGAGGAAACCTCTGTCACAAACCAGCTCTGGATGTGGTCCCCCCTTATTTTCACTCATCTGGACTTTTGGAAGCATCTTTCTTAGTACTGCTTGTAATGGATGCCAGCCAATACTGTACATAAAATCCAAATAGCGTATAATAGAATCAAAGGATTGTTTTGGTTGGAAAAGACCTTTAAGATCATCAAGTCCAATCATTAACCCAATACTGCCAGGTCACCACTAAGCCATGTCCCTCAGCACCACATCCACATGTCTTTTAAACCCCTCTAGGGATAGTGACTCCACCATTGCCCTGGACAGCATGTTCCAGGCCTTGACAACCTTCCCTGGCACAACCTGAGGCTCTTTCCTCTTGTCCTACCAATGCACTCTGTCCTCCCGCAGTTCCCAATGCACAGCACAGCAATGATCACTGACAAAGAGCTGTGACACTTCAGTGCTCCTCTGGGTGCTCCTCAGAGGTCTGCTGCTCATGGTTCACTTGCTCATTGCCCACACAGCAAGGCTTCAACATATGGACCACAATGCACAACACAAGCATCCCTGAAAGGCTAAGAAGAGTATCATGATTTGTGGGAAACAATCTTTGCTCTTCTGCTGCAGTTCTTCCCCATCAGTGAAACACATTGCTGAGGAAGTACCAGGCCAAAATCCAGACTTCCTCAGAGTAACCAACAGAAAGAACTAAGATAACATAGGTTGAACGCTGCCTGGCTCTTTTCAGGATACTCAGTATGGTGGCTTTTCTTATTCAGCTTTTTGATTCTGCCAGAGGCATCGGGCAGGCCATCTGAGAGCAGCCAGAACAACAGGCAGCCTAGGGGGAAGCAGATGGGAGGACATCATGGGCAGGTCTGACACCAGCTGTCTGTGCTCAGCTCTGAGTCCTGGGACACAGTGAGAAAGATTACCTGTCTTCTTCCTTCTCCCACAGGCACTGTCAGAGGTGGTCAAGCCAGCTGAGGAAAAGGCCTTTCTTCTGCTTTTAAGAGCTCCCTTGCACCTGCAAAGCTCCCTAAACCTCCTGTACACATCAGTGACTCCGTGGACTTGGCAGGGCAGGACAACTAGCTGTGGCCAACACAGAAGGTGCATCTATGAGATCCTTCTGCAACACTCCACCTTCACATCAGCACTAACAACCCTATACAGCTCAGCCCCTCTCATGCTGATGTTCCCAGAGCCCCTGCTCTAGACCTCTACTGGTGGCTGGAAGTTTCTGATTCACTTTGACTTTTACCATGAGAGTGAAGTCTCTGACCTTTACAAGTGGCAACAAAAACACCCATGGATCACCCTTCATACATGATCCCAGTACATCCTCATGAGCTAAAACAGAGAAGAATTACATTTTTTTGCTTAAAAATTTCCTGAACTTTGGGACCTGATTTGTTCTAAATACTAGTAATTAGCAGCTATGACATAAATACTACTGTGAGAATACATGTATTAATATCAGATGTAAAACAACTACATTTTCTTCTTTAACCTTCTCACCTGCAGTGCTGGGTCCAGCTGTGGAGTCCTCAGCTCAGGACAGACATGGACCTTCCGAAAGAGCTGCACAGAGGTTAGTGCACTACTCCTGCCTTCCGCATGAATTTACTATGGGTGTAAAGAGCCTCTAACAATTCTTCTACTTCCCATCTTCAAGCAGTCCTCCAGCCAACCCTGTAGTAATGCTTACAGTGGAGAAAATCAGGAGAACAGCCAGTTCCAGCCTCTAAGCTCCAGCTAAAGCTGGAAGCATCTCCATGTGCAACTGTGACCATGGAAGACAACCTCTCTTCTCACTTCTCCCAGGTGGATGGACTGCAAGATGAGGAGCAGGGGAGAGAAATCCCTCACACTATAAGAGAAGATGAGGTCCATGACCAGCTGAGGAACATAAACATACATAAATCTATGGGTCCTGATGAGATGTATCCTAGAGTCCTGAGGGAACAGGCTGATGGAGTTGCCAAGCCACTCTCCATGATATCTGCAAATCCCTGGCAGTCAGGAGAGGTCCCTGATGATTGGAAAAACAGAAATATTGCACTCATTTTTCAAAAGGGTGGCAAGGAAAGCACCCTGGGAACTACTGACCTGTCGGCCTCACCTCTGTGCCTGGGAAGATCATGGAATAGATCCTCCTAGAAGATATGCCAAGGCACATGGAGGACAGGGAGGTGATTTGAGACAGTGAGCATGGCTTTACCAAGGGCAAGTCCTGCCTGACCAACCTAGTGGCCTTCTATCGTGGACTGACTACACAAGTGGACAAGGGAAGAGCTACAGGTATCACTTACCAGGACTTTCACAGGACCTTTGACACAGTTTCAGGGTTCTCCACAACATCCTTCTCTCTAAATTGGAGAGAGATGGATTTGATGGGTGGACTGTTCAGTGGATAAGGAATTGGCTGAATGGTCACATCCAGAGACTAGTAGTCAATGGTTCAAAGTCCAGATGGAGATCAGTGACTAGTGAGGTCCCTCTGGGGTGCAGTACTGGGACTAGTGCTGTTTAATATCTTTATCCATGACACAGGATCAAGCACATCCTCAGCAGGTTTGAAGATGCCACCAAGCTGAGTGGTACAGTTGACACACCTGAGGGATAGGATGCCATCCAGAGAGATCTGGACAAACTTGAGAAATGGGCCTGTGTAAATCTCATAAGGGTCAAAAACGCCAAGTGCAAGATCCTGCACCTGGGTCGAACATCCCATGTATCAATACAGGTTGGGAAATGAAGGGATGGAGACCAGCCCTGTGGAGAAGGACTTCAGGGTAGTGGCGGGTGAAAAGCTGGACATGGCTGTCTTCTGGGCTGTGAGTGCATATTGGCAGCTCATGTCCTGGGCTCATCCCCAGCAGTGTGGCCAGCAGCAGGACAGGGAGGGGATTGTGCCCCTCTGCACAGCTCTGGGGAGAACTCACCTGCAGTGCTGGGTCCAGCTCTGAAGTCCTTAACACAGCAGAGACATGGACCTGCTGAAACAGGTCCAGAGGAGGCTACAACAACGATGTGAGGGCTGGAACCCCTCTGCTGTGACGGCAGGCTGAGAGAGTTGGCATTGTTCAGTTTGGAGAAGAGAAGGCTCCAGGGAGACCTTACTGCAGCCTTTCAGTACTCAAAGGGCCTATCAGAAAGATGGAGACAGTCTTTTTATCAGGGCCTGTTGGGACAGGACAAGGAGTAATGGCTTGAAACTAAAAGGGCAAGATTCAGACCAAAGAGAAGGAAGAAGGTTTTTTACACTGAGGCTGATAAGACCCTGGCCCAGGTTGCCCAGAGAGGTGGGAGACGTCCCATCCCTGGAACCATTCCAGGTCAGGTTGTTTGGGGCTGTGAGCAAGCTGATCTAACAAGTCCCTGCTGACTGCAAGGACAGGGGTTGGACTAGACGACCTTTACTGGTGCCTTCCAACACAAACCATTCTGTGATTCTATGATTTTTACCTCCTGTGTAGCTGGTGACATCCTCACAGTGTGCAGTTTGGAGACACAGCAGGGCAGGTGCCTGCCTAGGTAACTCTAACTTGTCAGGCATGGTCTTCCCCGGAGACTGGTTATCTTCTTTGTGGTGCCCTCACAAGCTGTGGAGAGCAGGAACTGCAGCAGCAGGGTGTTCTCTTTTGACACATGACCAATTTCCTTGGTTTGGGTAAGAGCACAATGAAGCCTTTCAGCTCACACTCAGCTTCTCTGATGTCAGAAAGCCACATTTTTTTCCACCTGCTTCCAGAGATCAGAGGGACAGCAAAAGAAAGGTTCAGACCAAGTTCATGTTGAAGTCCTCCCCAGCCAATGAACACTCTTGACTTCAGGAAAAGCCTAGGCTCTTGTTGGATTAGAGAACCAGTTTGTGGTCACTCAGCCAAGGAAAGTGTGTTCAGCTTCCACAGCAGAATTGGGTTTTGGAGCTGCTAGACTCAAGCAGATGCAGGTTCAGGAGAATGGGCAGTTTCTAAGAAAGCTGAACACATTATCTTTGCTGACCAACCAGAGCAATTGAGTCATGTAATGGGTCAATTACAGGGTAGGGAGGTAGTGATGTTTGCTCCTTCAGCTGACACTCTCATCCAAGTACCACCAGAGGGTAAGCACATTCTTTGCTTCCTGCGCAGACAGCAGGACTAAGGTACTTCTTGACAAACACAGTTCATTGTGGGCTGGGATACATTTTGGCAGGACTAGGCATCTCCGCAGCAAAGCCTTTGAAGGTCAGCCAGCCCTGACAAGACAGTGGCACAGAGCAGTAACTTATGGGTTTTCCACATGGTAGCTTCTAAAGATGTGCTCTGAGATATGGTCAGGGGAAATAGCTGGTCCAGAGGACCAGGATCAAAGCTGCCATGGCAACCTGCACTCCCACCGGAACATGAGAAAACCCCAGCTGGGAAGCTGAGACTAGAAACTGCTGTAAGAATGTTTCTGCCTATGTAGCAGCTGGCTCACAACAGCTCTCCTCTCCTTAGCAGACATTTCTACATAGGACACCAAACCTGGAATGCTCTACTGAGGTGCCAATATGCAGACATCTGCAAGTGCAGCCCAGCAGCAAGCACTTGCCTTTTATCTCCCAGCTTCCACATCTCCTGGGACTGTCCCCAGGCTCATCTCCACGCAAACCCAATGAAGGCTGATAGGCTAGGCCTCCTTCCTCTGCCAGTGGTCAAGGAGATTTTACAACACTGCAGGATTGTTACAGGCTCCTGTCACCTCCAGGGAGGCAGGAGAGCAGCTAAAGAAAATGAAACATGAGCACAGGGGCCGGAGTGAGCCATGCTGCTGTCATGGTTTGGCTGTGATTGAGCTGCTGCTGCTACTTTCCACAATCACACAAATAAAATGACACTTGAAAAAAAAAAAAAGAAAAAGAAAAGAAGAAGAAAAATCCCTACAGTCATCCTGTCTGTCTCGTAAGTAAAGCAAATACAAGCACGTGTTTTGCCTGAGCAAATCCATGATGTTTCCCTGGCTTTTGCGGAGACAAATTGCATTCACACCAGGCTTGCCCAGATGAAAGGTCAGCCCAAACTGTCCACAAATGCTTCTGCCACAGGAGAGTCATGGGCCCATCCTGCTGCCCAAGAAGGCTCCAGATCAGGATTCTCCTCATGGCCACAAACATCCTTGTTCATCAAGATGTCAGTCCTCTCACTCGTTACATCAGCACTGCTTCCCTTCACAAGGAAAACACCTCCACAAAGATAAGCAGCTTTGACTCGGTTAAAAGGGGAAGGGGCCCTACAGCACTAGCCAGTGGATCAGCAAGCTGGAGACCTAGTGCTATGCAGAAGTATGGGCCACATCCCTTCAGGCTGCTCAGGAGGCAGCACATCAGCACAATCCTACATACTCTTGCATACGTTCATTCTCTCTGGTTCATCTACTGCCACTGAGAGCCAGAAAGATACAACTGTACTTATTAAGCAAGACCATGTGGGTCCAGTGCCATCTGATCACACCACCACTACGCACAAGCCTTCTCCAGCCATGCAAGCAAGCAGTTGAGCAAGTTCTGGCTTGTCACCTGTTGTCACCAACTACCTTAGGAGACAGCACCAATTTGACTTCATTAGTTTTTCATCAAGCCACCAAAACATCTTGGGTTTTAGGCTTTTATTTCTACAGAATTAAAATACTTTGCACTCAAGCAGCTCATCACAGCTCAAACAACAAAGTGGCAGACACTACCATGCCCACACTCATCAGCCCATCCTCAGAGCCAGGACAGCTTCTGATCTTGGGAAGATGGACACAGGCTGTGTAGACCAGACCAACTGTAGCAGACCCAGAAAGCGTAATTTCTGATGACTCCCTGCCGCTACTTCACAAGTCACGGTCCTTGACTGGCCTCCTCCCGTGATGCACTATATCCTCCAGTCTTAAAGGAGGAAAGGAGCACATCATGTAGCAAGAAAACCATGAGTTGTTGCAGAAGGCGCAACCCTTGTCAGAAACATCATGTGGCACGCTGGATTCCCACAAAGAGCTAGAAGTCATAGCACTATTTTATTACCATCCAAAATGGAAATACCTTTGACGTTCGCCACTTCTTTATAATATCAGGACAAGAATTACTTCACTACCACTCCCCTTTCCCCACAAAAATAATTTTAAAAATCATTGTTTTCTTTATAAGTTATTGGAAACGGAGGTTGTCACCTACAGACAGCTGCTGTGAGAAAGAACAGGGAAGAAAAGAAGGCGGTTTCCACCTGCTGTAAGTAAAGAAATAGTCAGCAGGAGAATTTTGAGCTCTTGGCAACACAGGAAAGACAGGAGAGACTCTGCTTCAGGCCACAGTGCTGCTGGACCCTGCCTGATGCAATTGCTGCACACAGATGAGGCTGCCCAGGAGCAGCAGGGACACAGTTTGTGTTGCCTGTGCTTTTGACTACCTGAGTCCTCTGACCTTCCTCCTTCCCGCAGTACTGGTCCCCTCACTCCAAGAAGGAGATTAAGGTGTTGGGGTGTGTCCAAAGAATGGCAAGGAAGCTGGTGAAGGGTCTAGAGTACAAGTGGTGTGAGGGGCAGCTGAGGGAACTGGAGTTGGTTAGCATGGAGAAAACGAGGCTCAGGGGAGACTTTCTCACTCTCTACAACTCCCTAAAAGGAGGCTATAGCCAAGTGGGAGTTGGTCTCTTCTCCCAAGGAACAAGTGATATAACAAGAGAAAATGGTCTCAAGTTGTGTGTGTAGTTGGATAGCACTGAAAAGACATGTAGATGTGGTGCTGAAGGGCACTGTTTAGTGGTGGAGTTGGCAGTACTGGGTTAGTGGTTGGACTTGATCTTAAACATTTTTCCTAACCTAAACAATTCTGTGATTCCATAACTGTAAGGCGGCTCCACTCGTGGTACCAGAACAAGGCCTTGTTGCAGCAGAGTGAGAGGAAGTGACCAGTGGCTGCTGGCCACCTGAAGGGTGCACCTGAAGCTCCAAATGAGCTACAGCCTCCACAGCAATCACCTAGCACTTGCCATCTTCCAAGAGTCCCAGAGAAATCTGTCATGTGGCATTTTTAAGCAAAAGCCAAGTGACACCTGGCCAGACCCAGGGAGCCTGAGCACATCTTGTCATTTGCTGGAGAGCAGACACCGACTCTGGTGGAGCACAGCGATTTGCGCTGCCAGACACTCATGAAAATGGTCCCTTTGTCTCTTTTAGTTTGACCAGACGCTGGCCAGAAGTCATTAGTGACCACGAGCAGAAGTTAGCCATTCACTGCTGCTCTCCCTAGCCCACCTGCAAGCAGTGCCGGCCCTTAGCTTTCTTTTTGTAATGGACTGACCATTACACCCTGTCTGTGCTCTGGTTTCCTGCATACATAAGAGTCTTCACATCCAAATGATTTTTAAAATATGAAGTTCTGGATAGAGCATGCAAAGACTTCAGGCACCAAATAAAATCATTTCAGCCAAGGACCCACATCCTTGCCTGGCTCATATATTTAGAGTAGATGGGCAGAACTAAGAATATCTTTGTGCACGGTCCATTACAAACAAATCGAGGAAAATGATAACAGAACATTCAAGGTGGAAGGAGAAAAATCAATACTTCTTCTGAATAGCATTCTCTTCTAAAAATAGACTTGTGTAGAAGAGTGTGAAGACTTTCCTCCCTTCAGCTCTATCTCTGTAGACAAAAACTGCCAGCACAGAAGAAATATTCACCTCTAATTTACTGACTTAGCTTTCCAGGAGTCACTTCTTCTCATGGTGGTGCAAAGAACTGCCTCTGTGTGTGCAAATAAATCCTCTTTCCCAGCCACTGTATGGGTAATACCATGAAATCAAGCAGCTCACCCCATAAGCAAGACTTTGACACCACTTGCTATTTGCACAACAGAGAAAAAAAAAGAACCAAAAGATTCTGTACAGAATTCCAAACATTTGCACTGATCTCCATGTTCTGGTACACACCTGGAACCAACAAACATGCCTGTAAAGCTGGGCACTGTGGAGTATTTCCAGTGTCTTCCTAGGATTGTTCACACAGAAGAAAACTCAGCTGAGCATATGCAAGCTCAGGGCAGCAATGCAACAGGTTCCTCCACACCTTTTGGTAAAGATGATCTTTACATGTGCCTCAGGTTTCAACAAGCATGAAGACTACATGCTGGCAAACAACTTCTGCATAGCCTTTTGGCAAGGGCCAAGGAGGGAAGAATAAAGAAAGGGAACACATGCACTTTAACAGTATTGATTTGGGATTTTCATGCTGCAGACACAGAGCCATTTCACAAAAGCCTAACAGCTTCTCTTTGGCTCTCTGCAAGTGTTAGAGCCCAGATTACCTAAGCAGCATCAAACACTGCTCCATTTGCTAGCAGCTTACTTAGCAAGAATTTAGAGGGTAACGTACTAAAACTTAGAGGAGTGAAACCCAGGATAAATTAGGTGGCATTGCATTTTGAAGTGTGCGCCATATGCTTGCTACCAATGGCTAAGGTAGAGAATCACAGGAGTTTCTACCTTGCTGCAAGCCCAGCTGCACCCAAATTCTGTCGTTCCTGCTGCTGAGATGTTTTTTCTGCCAAAGCAGTTGCAGCCAGTACAGGATGTGACTGAAAAGCTTTGGGGAAAGAACTTCACTTGCCATTTGCTGGAAGGCTTCATTGGCTTTTTCCAAGCTCTCTGTGCATTCAGAGCCCTCCCAACCCCTCTACTCTTGTCCAAGAAAGATCTGTCTCCACCTCATCACCTCCGTTATCTCTTTAGCACCACGGGGCTAGACAAAAGGCCAGCCTCCTCCTTTGAGTTGTATTCCTGAAGTTGTTCGAGAGCACCCTTGCTTTTGGCCTTCCCACTCAGCTTGGTCCCTGAGCATACTCATCAGCCTTGCCAGAGTGGCACAGGCTAACTCACAAGCGGAGGGAGCAAGGGTTAGGTTCCCCAGCTGGAATTTAGACAGGGAGAATGAAATGCTGCCCTGCTGACTTCCAGATGTTTTTATCTTTTCCAGCTTGGATTTTTTTACAGGCCTCTGAACATTTATCTCTCTGCCTTGCTGCATAAAAGCTCATATGGAAGTGGTAACAGCAGCATAGAAAGAGACAAAAGTGGAGGAAATGGTTAACTGAAGGCTTCCTATCTAGCATGACTATCATTTCCACCACCAGTTCTGCAGATTCTTCTGGGCCAGCAGGACTGCTCCTCCAGAAGATGATCCCATGGCTAACGGGCTTCCTAAAACTTATTGTCATAGACCTTAGACTCTTTACATCATTCAGTCTTATCTCCCACACCTCAATGGCAGGTTAAGTGCCAGCCTAATCTGCCAGGAAGGAGAAACTTCAGATAGCTTCCCACTACTCTAGTAAAACCTTCTTCTACAAGAGACCCACAGGCAAGCTGTTGTAGAGCATTAGCAAACACATGTGCTCAGGAGGTGCAGATGAGCATGCACAGCCACAACAGGTTACCTAGGTAGAAGTGGGTAGGTGTGCTTTCAGTGGTTAAATAGACACCACAAGCACATACAAAAGGAGAAAAATCCAACCCCTGCCTGCAACACAAACCTGTAATACCTACCAGACAAATAGGCACTCTGCTCTTCAGAATTCTGACCTCTGTGCTCCAGCTGCCCTGCCTTTGTTCAGCCAGACCACCGTCCTGGGGAGGAAGTTCTCCACAGAGTGCTGCACCTGATCATTACATGGCAGAGCCACTTCTGCTCTTTCAAGGTTAGGTGAAAAATTCTCTCACACTATTTTCCCATTGAGGTTAAAAAGCTGAAATCACAAAGTGTGAATTCCAGCACAGAAAGGGGCTGCGTTTTTTGTTTTGTTGTTGTTTGGCATGTGTGGGGCTGTATATATGTATGTGTATAGCTTCCTCCCATGAAAAAGAAAATCATCTCACAGCCTTCTGCAAGATCAGGACAGAAACCACCCCACAAATCACCTGATGAAGAGAGGGCCACACAGAACTCGAGGCCATGAACACTTCATTCAGGTAAGACACAGCTGAAGCAGCTGCCCTCCAGCCAGGTGGGAGTTTCGCGAACCCCACGGACCACGTTAGCCCGGCCACAGCCTCTTTTGGCCCGGAACGCACCTAGGGGCTGGCTGCGAACTCCCGGATAAGAAAACACTTCTCCACGTGGCTTTTAAGAATCCGCCGACGCGAAGCCAAACCGGCAAACCCCCTTCCAGTCCCAGACCCACCGGGTCCGACCGCCCGAGACCTCCGTCTTCCCGTCCCACGCCATGCCGCGCGCCCCTGCCCGAAGCCGGTCTGCCCGGGGAGCCCCCCGGCGGAAGCGGCAGGTCGCGGAGCCGAGCCGGCGGTAGGGATGGGGGTGTGGGCAGCCCGGACGGTCCAGGGTGGCCGCGCCACCGCCAGCAGCTACTTAGGGCAGGGAGTCCCGCAGCCTCGCTGTTCCGGGACAGGAGGGGCACCGCCGAGCCGCGGAGAACAGGCTCCCCGTTACCTGATGCCGGGAACGGAGTGCGAAGCTGCTACCTACTCCTGGGATCTGAGCCGGCGGCCGTGTAAGCCGGCCTCTGCCCGGGGTGGCGGGACACGCCCCTGCAGCCGCCCCCGCCCCCAGCTTCGGCCCAGGCCCCGCCGCGGTGGGCGCACGTCATAGGCGCACAGGGATTGGCTCTGATTTGATGCACGGGAGTGGATGCGCTGTTCCGTTCCAAATCCATTCTGTTCTATGGAAAGGTTCGGGCTGGAAGGCACCGGTAACGGTCATCTAGTCCAAGCCCTGTCTTGTAGTCAGCAGGGACATCTGCAACTAGAGCCGCTTGCTCACAGCCCCAGACAACCTGACATGGAATGGTTCCAGGAATGGGACATCTCCCACCTCTCTGGGCAACCTGGGACAGGGTCTCATCACCCTCAGTGTAAAAGAAAACCTTCTTCCTTCCATATGGTCTGAATCGTCCTCTTTTAGTCACCCCTTGTCCTGTCCCAACAGGTCCTGACAAAAAGACTGTCTTCATCTTTCTGATAGGCCCTTTGAGTACTGAAAGGCTGCAGTAAGGTCTCCCTGGAGCCTTCTCCAAACTGAACAACCCCAACTCTCTCAGCCTCTCCTCACAGCAGAGAGGTTCCAACCCTTGAATCATCTTCATGGGCCCACAGAGAAACCATATGTGGAACTGACACAACCACACTGATTGTGTCAATTGCAAGCAATTCAAGCAGTCCTGTTTGCACAGAAAAGACACATTTAGATCAGGTGTAAGGAAGTTCTTCACAGTGTGGGTGGTGAAGTACTGGAATAGGCTCTCCAGCTGTGGATGCACCATCCATGGAAGTGTTCATGGCCAGGTTGGATGAGGCTTTGAGCAACCTGGTTAAGTGGGAGGTGTCCCTGCCCATGGCAGGGGGATTGGAACTAGGTGATCTTTAAGGTCCCTTCCAACCCAAACCATTTTTGATTCTGTGACACTATGAAAACCGGACAGCTGAGTGATGCTACCCATGCCCATGGCTCCTGCCAGCCTGCCCCCCTCTCTCTACAGCTCTCTCACAGGTGAACTTACATTTCCTGCTGTACCTGCACTGCTTTTTCCTGACTTCAGACCATATTTCCAAGGAAGTCCCAGGTTTTCTCAGCCTCTGCAGTGTTTTAGAGAGGCCAAAACTGGTAGCCTGATAGAGGCAAAGCTGATGCACCTCCTTGTCCCCAGGTCCAACCAGCAACAAGACTGACAACGTGTACCCCAAAGGCACATACAAAAACACACCTACAGCACATGCCTACATGGCTGTCCACACGTAAGAATACTGATATGCAAGCACAGAAATAGGAACAGCAGCATCCTTAACTTGTTCTCCTTTCTGGTTGGTCACTATAAAGGTCCCTTAGCGGGAAGTCCACACATATATATGTGTGGGTGCATATACAGCATGGCTTACTCCAGCAGCCATGCACAGGCATTGCAAGCCTAGTAGGTGGCCCTAGGTCCCAGTCTCTCCAGTTGCTAACACCTACAAGTATATCCAAGTCCCTGAGACCACAGCCCCAGTCCAGCTGCTGGATCAGACTCCCTTGCACACAGCAGGACAGACACACAGATATACAGAGCTGCCCAGGGCTGCCCTGGTCCCCCCAGCAGCCATTCCGCCCAGTGGTCTTGGCCTAGAGACCCAACGCCCTGGCCACACACATCTCCTCTCAGGTTGTTGGATCACCTTCAGCACTCACATCCTCTGTTGCATGCCCATGCTGCTCCTTGTACTGCAGCACAGACACAGGGGCTGCTCTGACACATACCTGCACACCAGGTCCCTCACTCAGGAAAATTGCTGGAAGTGGAGCACAAGAGTGGCAGGAAGACTGTATTGACCCTGCACAGAGCACAGACAGACAAACATCCTGACCAGAAGAACACTTCCATGCTGCCAATCCTTTTCATTCCATTTTCCCCACATTTGTTCTCCCTAAATCACGTCCATGACAGAGAGTTGTGGTCAATGGCTCTATGTCTAGGTGGGGACCAGTGATGAGTGGTGTCCCTCAAGGCTCTTGTCTTGCATCCAGTGCTCTTTAATATATATCTTTACCAGTGACATAGACGGGGGGATTCGGCGCACCCTCAGCAAGTTTGCACATGACACGAAGCTGAAGAGTGCAGTTGACACCCCAGGAGGACAGAACGGCATCCAGAGGGTCCTGGACAAACTTCAGAAGTGGGCCTATGAAAACCAAATGAAGTTCAACAAGTCCAAGTGTAAGGTCTTGCATCTGGGTTGAGGCAACCCCAGACATGAGTACAGACTGGGAGAGGAACTTGTGGAGAGCAGCCTTATGGAGAAGGACTGGAGGGTCATGATAGACGAAAAGCTGGATAGGAGTCAGCAGTGTGCACCCACAGCCCAGAAAGCCAACTGTGTCCTGAGCTACATCAGGAAAGGCACCACCAGCAGGTCAAGGGAGGTGATTTTGCCCATTTACTCTGCCCTTGTGCAGTGCTCTTGCGCCTGGTACTCTGGGCACAAAGGGCTTGATGCCATGAAGGACAAAGAAAGTGGGTACAAGGCTATTTGGACACTGCCTGGCACTGTGTGACTTTCATCAGGTACTGTACAACTGGGGACACAGGAACCCACATCCACTGTGTCAGCTTTTCCTTTCCTTCTGTGACACCCACCTTCACTGTAAAAACCCTGCTCTTCATTTAATCTTCTCTGTGACCGACTGCAGCTCTTTATTTAGCACAAGGCTGGTCAGGAAATGAAGACTCACCTACTGAAAGGTATTGATTTTGTATGTTTTGTGCCTTTCTGGTTTTGCTTTTTCATAGTCCCTAATTAGCCAGAGTATTTCTGCACTGCAGGTCCTTCTGCCTTTACCTTTACTGCTCCTTCTTCAGGGATTTCTCTGCTCCAAATCTCCACATTCACAGAAGCTATGGTTATTTTTCTTTTCTGCTGAGTTTGTCTGGCACCTTTCATGATTAGTACTATTTCGTGATCACTGGACTTTACAAAAAATGAGGTTGGGGCCCAACATCTGTAATTAATACGATATTAAACAGTGCCCAGCAAAAGGTTTTACCTCAACTGCTGATTCATGCAGCTTTCCCGGATAACCTGCATCGCATTTGCCTTCCTACCAGTGCTCCTCGATGCTGTTTGCAGAGCACTCCATGCAGGAAAACAAAACTTAATTAAAAAAGAAATGAAGCCATAGTTCTTTTTCCTGGGGATGAAGAGCTGTATCTACTAATAAGAGAAATCAAAGCTTCATCCCAAGCTTGCAAATGTGTTAGATTTGTGCATGTCTGTGGTGGAACTGAGAACAGGATTTCTTCTCTGATTAGCCTAAGTTTCAAAATCCTGGGGAACATTTCTCCAGAAAGTTATGAGACCTTTTGCCTCTAAATAGAGTTCTTCTTTGCCCATGTTTTCTTCATGTCACAGCTGACTTAGAAAAGCCTTCTGTCTGGGGAAACACTTCCAAGACTATTTGGAAGCTTCCAGCTCATTGCTACTTGCCTGCCAAGCTGTTTCTATGAAGTATGCATGGGCATCAAACCTCTGGGAGCAAATCCTACCCATGAACTGAACCTGTGAGCCCATCTTCATGTCCCATGATCCACATGACTGCTCTAAAATTACTGGGCTTAAGGATCCACAAAGATGCATCTGCTGAAGAACAACTGCAATTCTGTGAAGAAGCAAAAACCTTCAAATTTAACAAATCTGAAAAATTGAACTTAGTGTATTAGTAAACCCCTTCTCTCAGAGTTCCTTAGTCTGAACTACCCAGCCATGTTCGAGTGCCTGTGCACTGCAGGTTTTGGCTTCCACGAGCTTTGCAGGAGCAGCTCAAGTTCCCTGACATTCTGCATGCCCTTCTGCACAATAAATCTGTCAACAAGGCATACCGTTATCCTTCAGCCCTCTCTGTGTAGGTGGCCATGTCCTTTTGCTGCTGTGGCCCAGCCCAGTTGTGTGATGATGTTTGACTTATCAAAGGTCATTGAGCATTATTTGACTGACTCAAGCAACCTTAGAATAACAGAATCATAGAACGGTCATCTTGTCCAACTCTGCTGCAGATAGTAGGGACACCTTAATCTAGATCAGGTTTTTCAGAGCCTCAAAAACCTGACCTGAAATGGTTCCAGGGATGGGACATCTACCACCTTTCTGGGCAACCTGGGCCAGTGTTTCACCACCCTCGGTGTAAAATATTCATTTCTTCTGTCTAGTCTAAATCTCCCTCTTCTAGTTCAAGACCATCATCCCTCATTCTGTCACAACAAGCCCTGATAAAAAGACTCTCCCCATCTTTCTTTAAGCACTGAAAGGCTGCAGTAAGGTCTCCCTGGAGCCTTCTCTTCTTGAGGCTGAACAACCCCAACTGTCTCAGCCTGTCCTCACAGCAGAGACCTTCCAGCCCTCGCATCATTTTTTGAACCTCTTCTGGACCTGTTTCAACAGGTCCATGTCTCTCCTGTGCTAAGGACTCCATAGCTGGACCCAGCACTGCAGGTGAGTTCTCTCCAGAGCTGTGCAGAGCGGCACAATCCCCTCCCTGACCTGCTGCTGGCCACACTGCTGGGGGTGAGCCCAGGATACTTCCTTAAAACAGAACATGCCCTGTGCAATCAGGGGATGATAGAACAGCTCAGAAGACAAAAGAGCTGATAAAGACATGTTGCAGAGGTGGTTGCCCTGAGGTCTATCCACAGCCTATGTTTCCTTCCCAGCCTTTCTGTGAGCACCAGCTCTCCCTCCCTTGTGGGAAGATCATCTCTTTGATTCTTTCCTGTAGAGAGTGAGCATGTTTTGCCTATCTACAGTTCACCTTGATGCTTCTGCTAATAGCTGGCTTCTTACGTGTGGCAAGCCAGGCCAAGACACAGGGCTGAAAAGCTCCAGAGCCTGCTGTGCAGACACTCCTTGCCAAGCTGTTTTCAAGGAAATGCTTTCAGATCCTTTAGGAAGGAAGGATAAATGAACCTGAGAAGTAGATAAACTCAAATACATGACAGCAAAACTACTCAGTCCACTATTTGTCCTTGAAATTTCTTGTCTTCTTTCTTATATCTTTGACAATGTGTTTCAATGACAGAGAGCTCAAAAAGGAAGCCATAATTTTTTATCTGTGCTAGAAGGCAAAAAGGAGAGAGTGTGACAAGATAAACACTTCTGTTGTGACCAGAAAATGCTTCTCTTGAAAGTTCAAAATCAAAATATGCAGACAGGTAGCATAATATTCTTTCTGTTACTACTCAGAGTAGTAACTGCTTTTTAAAGCAATACAGACAAGTCACAGAATCACAGAATCACCAAGGCTGGAAAAGGCCCCCAGGATCATCAAGTCCAGCCTATGACCCAATACACCACAACATCTAAACCATGCCACTCAGTGCCACATCCAATCTTTTCTTAAACACCTCCAGGGACGGTGACTCCACCACCTCCCTGGGCAGCCTATTCCAGAGCCCAATCACCCTCTGCGTGAGGAAGTGCTTCCTAATGTCCAGTCTAACCCTCCCCTGCTGCAGCTTCAAGCCATGGCCTCTTGTCCTGTCACTAGCTGCCATGGAGAAGAGCCCAACCCCTACCTGACTACAACTTCCCTTCAGGTAGTTGTAGAGGGCAATAAGGTCACCTCTGAGTCTCCTCTTCTTCAGGCTGAACAGTCCCAGTTCCCTCAGCCTTTCCTCATATGGCTTCCCCTCCAGCCCCTTCACCAGTCTCGTTGCTCTCCTCTGGACCCTCTCCAGCACCTCAACATCCTTCTTGAAGTGAGGGGCCCAGAACTGGACACAGTACTCAAGGTGAGGCCTCACCAGTGCAGAGTACAGGGGGAGAATCACATCCCTAGTCCTGCTGGTCACACTATTCTTGATACAGGCCAAGATGCCATTGGCCTTCCGTGCTGCCTGAGCACACTGCTGGCTCATGTTCAGCCGGCTATCAACCAGTACTCCCAGGTCCCTCTCCGCTGAGCCACTCTCCAGCCACTCATCTCCCAGCCTGTAGCGCTGCATGGGGTTGTTGTGGCCAAAGTGTAAGACTCTGCACTTGGCCTGGTTGAATTTCATACCGTTGGTCATTGCCCATTCGCCTAGCCTGTCCAGGTCCCTCTGCAGAGCCTTCCTTCCTTCCAAGAGATGGACACTGCCTCCCAACTTGGTGTCATCCGCAAATTTACTGATGGTAGACTCGATCCCCTCATCCAGATCATCAATAAAGATGTTGAACAGGACTGGGCCCAGGACTGAACCCTGGGGGACACCACTGGTCACTGGACACCAGCTGGAAGTGGCACCATTCACAACCACTCTCTGTGCTCGATCATCCAGCCAGTTTTTAATCCAGCGAAGAGTGAACCTGTCCAAGCCATGAGCTACTAGCTTTTTCATTAGGATGCTATGGGAGACTGTGTCAAAGGCTTTACTGAAGTCTAGGTAGATCACATCCACAGCCCTCCCCTGATCCACCAGGCGGGTCACCCAGTCATAGAATGAGACCAAGTTGGTTAGGCAGGACCTTCCCTTCATAAACCCATGTTGACTAGGCCTGATGCCCTGGTTTTCTCGTACTTGTTGGTTGATTGTATTTAGGATGACCTGCTCCATAATCCTGCCAGGCACTGAGGTCAAGCTGACAGGTCTATAGTTTTCTGGAATCTCCCTCTGGCCCTTCTTGTAGATGGGTGTCACATTGGCCAGCCTCCAGTCATCTGGGACTTCCCCACTTAGCCAGGACCGGTGATAAATGATGGAGAGTGGCTTAGCTAGCTCTTGTGCCAACTCTTTAAGCACCCTAGGATGGATCCCATCTGGACCCATAGACTTATTTGGGTTTAAGCTAGACAACAGGTCCCTAACTACTTCCTCCAGGATTTCAGGAGGGATATTTTGCTCCCCATCCCTATCTACCAACTCAGGAATCCAGTTGTCCTGAGGATAGTCAGTCTTCTTGTTAAAGACTGAGGCAAAGAAGGTGCTCAGTATCTCAGCCTTTTCCTTGTCTTCTGTTACTATGTTCCCTCCTTTGTCCAACAAGGAATCAAGATTTTTCCTGGCCCTCCTTTTGCAATTAATGTATTTATAAAAGCACTTTTGATTATCCTTGGTAGAATTGGCCAGGTTAAGTTCAAACAGAGCTTTTGCATCTCTAATTCTCTTTCTACAAAACCTTATAGTATCCTTAAACATCTGTTGATTCACCTGACCCTTTTTCCAAAG
>VWZO01013311.1:40752-84446 GCA_013396975.1 Bucco capensis | reverse complement strand
TCTGTTTGAGGGAAGGGAGGCTTTACAGAGGTATCTGGATAGGTGGGATTGCTGGACCAAGGCCAATACCATGACATTCAATAGNAGCCTGGAAAAGAGAAGGCTGAGAGGAGACCTCATCGCTCTCTATAACTACCTGAAGGGCGGTTGTAGGGACTGGTCTGTTCTCCCTGGTGGAGAGTGATAGGACAAGGGGAAATGGATGGAAATTGCGCCAGGGGAGGTTCAGGCTAGACATTAGGAGGAACTTCTTCCCTGAAAGGGTTGTCAGCCATTGGAATAGGCTGCCCAGGGAGGTGGTTGAGTCATCATCCCTGGAGGTGTTTAAGAGACAGGTAGATGTTGCATTGGGGGTCATCATTTAGCAAGTTGATAGGGCTAGGACAAAGGCTGGACTTGGTGATCTTCAAGGTCTCTTCCAGCTGTAACTGTTCTATGATTCTATGATAGCTTAAATTTTTCACCTTATTTCACTGATAGCAAGAAGTCACTGTCCCTTTTCCAGTCGTACTGCATTTCTACCTATACAAATAAACTTTCAAGCAAAATGACATCCAAATGCTATTTGTGCCTATTTAAAATGATCATGTAACTCCTTCATTGTTACTCCTTTTAATCTCATGCAGATTTTCTTGCCAGCCACTCTAGAGATGAATTCAGATATTTATTTAAGGTGATGCACAGAGAATACAAAAATGTGTACTTCTGTTCCATGACTCTTCAGGAAGCACTGAGTCCTAATATATTTCTCCCTACTATAATACATATTAAATAAAAGGTCACATCCATTAACCTCTTTTTATGTCCCTTTGGCTCTCTATTTCCTATGTCCTTGTGTCTTCTTCTCCATGATCTCAAGATCTCAGGAAAATCTCAAGACTCTTTTTTTTTAATTTTATTTTTTTTTAAATAGTCTCTAGAGGATTTGTCCCCAGTACCACTTAAAAAGACAGTGACTCTTGATATGGTATAAACCCTGTTGCACTGAGAAAAAACAAGGAAGTGCAACTGTGCTCACTTGAAATAGCCTCCTAGAAAACGACTACCTTCCATCCAATTTTCTAAAGAGCACCAGTTAACTTTCTGATACTGCAGACAGGCTAGGAGGTAGGCTCTTAAACCTACAAGGCCAGCTTAACCACATATTTTTTTAAACACTCTCCAAATATTATTTAATAAGATATGCTACCACCTCTTAAGATTATTGCAGAATTTCCTAGAAGAAAGTACTCCAAAGGCTACACTAGACCAGATCTCTGATTAGGTAGCTTACTCCATTCTCACTTTAATAATTCAATTTCCCTTTCTGTACAGTGGTAAAGCACAGTTTGGTATCCTTTGTGAAGGAAAAGAATGCTTATTCTTCTAGGCCATTTTGATTGTCTTCTGTTTCTGC
Organism: Bucco capensis; assembly: GCA_013396975.1. Taxonomy (NCBI): domain Eukaryota; kingdom Metazoa; phylum Chordata; class Aves; order Piciformes; family Bucconidae; genus Bucco; species Bucco capensis. Next base: position 83,050 of record VWZO01013311.1, on the reverse strand, counting down.
CACAAATCTTTTGTTTCTAGCAAGAAAAAAAAATCAGTCCCATTTGAGGGATTCAAAATCAACTGCCATGGTCAGAAGGCACAGAAAACTTTACACAGAGAGACTAAATCTCAGGTCTTTGAGAAAGGGTCTAGGCCGTAAAAACTACTTATGCAGGTTTTGACCAGGGTTGCCACAGATCTTACAGAAGAAGTACTTCCTGTGTCAGTTCCTTATAGTTTCTCTGCTGTGAGAACCAGCCCAGATACTAACTTCGTAGCCAGATTCTGTTGAAGGCAACAACCAGCTGAGAAGGATTGCTCAAAGTGAAGTTACGTGTAACATATGACAGGTACTTTTTGTAAATCAAGGCATTCTGGTAGCCTATCATACCTCTAGAGGAGGAGGGGATATTTTCTTCTTCTTTTTGACATGAGCCTTTTATTACATAAATTAATAAACAGCCCAAATGAGCAGTTGATCTTACTCTAGGATATTAAAAAATAAGTAATATGATAAATTAGAAACTTCTTTATGTCCACAGGATAGGACCATATTTGATTAGAGCATCTCTTTTTCTCTGATACTATAAGACATTGGATCCCTCTATTTCTCAACAATTTCAAGTATTCAAAAACTCCATAAGATCTACTTAACCTTTATTCAGGAGTGCTAAAGTATGTATTTTTGTTCTTGGCAATGCATAGCTGAATGCTAAGTGACATAATAGGATATCATGTTTTAAATGATTCAGAGGCTCTCAAAACCAAAATTAGTTCAAAATTAGTCATACATGTCTTATGGTACTAAAGATCACATCTTCAAAGGAATTTGTTAAATCTTACATTGTTACATTTTTTCCTCATTTGTGATTTGAGACTGCAGAGTATAAGTAACAATGCACCACTTTCACTTCAATGAACACTTTTGTGCTCCCATTGTTCTGACCAATTGCCCTTCCCTTGGTACTATTACTATTCCAGCAACAATTCCCTTTCAGAATAATCAGTACAGAAATAAAGCAGAATAGCTTTGGTCTCAAATTCCTTGACAATGTTCTGCCTTTCCTTTTAACACCTGAATACATTAAACAACATTAGTAAACATTAAAAAAAATATTGCATTTTTAGATGTTATATTGTTTATGTACAGAGGAAATCTGTTTAGAGATACATTTTGCCTCCTTTTTGGGAGATATGGAAATGTAATCGCTCATTTTTGCCATTAAAGATTATGAAACACCGCTTAATGAAAGAACAGCATCGCTCTAAATTTTTAAGTGCTTGTTTCAAAGAGTGAAAGCATTAGACCTGTTCAACAAAGCGACAACACAAATCATTTAACACTATGAAACAACAGTAAATATTTGTTTCAGTGTCATCTGTGAAGCATTTTAATTTTTTTCCAGTAAATATTTTATTGAATCATAGAATCATAGAATGTTAGGGGTTGGAAGGGACCTAGAAAGATCATCTAGTCCAACCCCCCTGCAGGACCATGATCACCTAGACGAGATCACACACATCCAGGCGGGTCTTGAGTGTCTCCAGAGGAGACTCAACAGCCCTGAAGTAAAAAAGATCTAACACATCACCTCCTAATGCCAATTAGAAGCAATTTGCAAAATTATTTTCTCCTTGCAGATTAGGTTGACTAGAAGTAACAATGTTCAAGAAACCCGCACATTCTCTAAGATCCCGTCATAGTCATTTAAACAACTCTGAAAAATGTTAACCTGCTTCTAGCCACCGATGACAATCAGAATTGCTTGTAAGTCTATAAAATTAGGAAAATAAATAAGAAAAAAACCATTAGTATAAGCAAAGTATATAAAGCTTTTATGTGATCTTAACAAGTAGAGATAATGCATTACGGGCCTGTGTAAAATCAATAATTATGCAAGTTCAAGTCTTATCTCAGTGTAATGTGCCAGTGGAGTTTACTGGGCTTTATATGTAATACAGTGCAATTACGTAAAGCCCAATCACACGCAAAAAGCTTTTGACCATTACAACAGAGAAACAACAGTGGAAGGAATGAATATAGTCTAATAGCTTAAATTAGGAAGTTTGAATTTCAGAATTTAAATTTAGGTCCTCCCTTTTTAAACAGACATTTATGTAATAATGCATAATACTAAAAGATAAGCCACTAAAACTTTTTCCTACAATTTTATCACCAAATGTAGAGTATACACCAATTCTCACAAAGGAAAAGAAGAATACTTGCAAGATATTTTAGTCCGGTAACTTAGAACATGATGCATAGAAATATGTAAAAAAATGAAATTTTTTGTTGTTGTTCTTAGAGAAACACGGCTGGTAAATAATTGTTATTTGTATAGGTAATGTTTTTAATCTTGTTTTTGTTTTTCTCTTTTGAGGAATTAATGGGGGCATACTATGCATAATGCAATTAATGAGGCAATATTGAAATGTACTTTATCCAGGTTTCTGCTTCCCTATTCCTTAAAATCAGTTCATAAGAAAAGCTACTAGACATTGTGAAAATCCAATTAAACTACCTAGATTTTTTGTGATTTTTAATCTACAACAAAAAACTGCACTGGACAACTCTGTATGGCTAGGCTTCGCGAATGACGATCCAGGGAGGGCTCCATCCACGCTCCTCATCAGCGCCTTTTCCAAGCGCGCTGATAAAAAGAGGATAGCGGATAGCACCCTCAAGCCTGCGCAATGGATTTTTTTTAGGTGAGACACAGCATGCGTAGAGCTGGACCCACCCTTTAGTCCTAAGGTTCATCTACCAGGGCCTAGCAAGCTTGGATGATGGCAACTAAGTCCTTAGGACATAGGTTTTATTAGAGTGTCCTTCTCTTAGATGGAAGGCCTTACAGGGCTAAATGATCTCCATCTGCCCAGGTTTGGAATCAGAGTTGTCCTTCTCCTAGGATGACTGCCAGAAGGCTAATGAGCTCATCCTACCCATACAAGGATTATAAGAACATGGGTATCACTCCCCACACTTTCCTCTGGGCAATGAGTTTAATGCTCCCTCTGCTGTCGGCACAGTTATCGCACCAGGGGCCACAGGAGACCCCAAGTGATTTTCAGACTGTGCCTGACTGGACAACTCTACACCAAACAAATCTGTACCAGGCAACTCTACACCAGGATAACTCTACACTGGACAATTGTGCACTGGATAACAATACATCACACAACTCTATACCAGGACAACTCAACATTGGCCAGGTAAAAATTTTGCAGGTTCAGAATCTTAGCACTCCTAGGTTTTCAGTGAATTTGATGAATTTTACATTTGACTTTTACATGGAGGGTAGTAAAGGCTGGGGGAAATGGTAGGGGTATGTAGCCTTTTTGTTTCAGCATAGACAATTATTCTTTTTTCCTAGTGTTTGATTACACTTTTCGAACAGGTATTATTTAATACTATTGAATATAATCAAAACAGCTTTACTGGATGAGTAACATGGTAGTTTCTGGGATAGTCAGTTTTAGCAGGTTTTTACAAAAGCTAATTTAAAACATAGGCTTTTCTTTCTGCTGTTCCTGTAGGTGATTTCTGCAGAACATCCACTGATTTTCTTTCAAAATGTTATTGAACCACAGGGGTTATTTGTTATGTTTTCATTTACTATAGTGTCATTTTATTTCAGCGTTGTCATGTGCATAATAGGCAATCAGGGCTGAAACTTTTCAAAATTGCAGCCCTCTAGATGTTACAATTAAATCAATTACAAACCCAGAATAAACAGTTTTTAATCACATCAAACATTTCTGCTACATTATACTATTTCATTCTGTTATGATGGAAATCAAAAGTCCATAGAGTACTTCAAGAAAAAATACTACCATTTGTACAAAACTCCCGCTTAGCCTGATTAATAAACTGAAGCTCAGAAAATGATGTGCATGAAAACAGCTGTTCTTGCCAATAATGACATTTTATTTTCAATTTTAGTAGCAACACTATGTCAATCTAAACAATACTTAAGTACATTATGTAAGCATAACAACAGTGACACGACATAAAACAAAATGTACCACATTCAGGAAGAATCAAAAGTAAACAGTGCTGGGAGAAAGGCAATTGTAGCTGTGCAGCAGCTGGTGATGAACCATTGCCATCAGGAAGAGGAATGTGAGGCACAGCAAAAGAGTACTGCCCAATTATGCCATGCAGATGTACTGGAAAGTAAACCAAAAATTGAATATAATCCAACAACATGGCTTTGATGGTAGCAGCATTGTATACATGGGCGGACACAGCCAGCAGAACAGCTTTGTTGGAAACAGATGAATTTGACAAAGCCCTATTCATTGTCTCTAACATGACATTCTAACAGTTTCATCTTATCCACATAGGTAACTGTGTATACAAATCACTGACTTACACTGGCTGTTTTCAAAAACATAGCTCCAGAGATGTAATGTTTCAGATTATATCTTGCTGGTTTTTTCATTTTCTGCTTAAATAGGATTCTGAGTTTTAAATATGTGGATCAGTCTTGGGGGGGAGGGGGTAGTTTTTATTCCTTGAGTATCGTGTATTTTTAGAAAGGGACATCACAATTTTCATTTACCACCATTTGTTGTTCTTACTTAGCTGTATGCAGAGAACAGCTTAAACCATGATCTGTAATAGTAACGCCAATGACAGGCACTTACACTAGGCAGCAGTGAAATTGTCAAAATAATTCCTTGTTTTATTTAAGGATCATGGTGAACACTGAGATTTCCTGTTTGGGAAATATTCCAAAACTCATTGGCAAACTGAAACACTTCACATATATATAATGGAAGTTGTCCTTCCTTTTTCATTCCTTATATATGTGCTTGCATGAGCAGAACTGAGGCAAACCAAACATGATATTTTCCTGTATCCTTTGAGTCCAAAAGTTCGAAAGATTTGAGAGACATTGATAACTGTTACAGACAAAGAGAAACTCACATCAGCAGGATGTCTGTAACAGGTGAATTTAGCTACCTGCTTATATTTCCCCCTTGAAGAGCGAGAATGGAGAACTAATAACAACAGATGAGAAGAAGGCTAAGGTTCTCAACAACATTTTTTCTTCCATCTTCACTGGCAACCTCTCTCCCAACACTTCCCAAGTTAAAAAACCACAAGGTAGGGACCAGGGCAGTGAAGTCCCTCCCGCTATATGTGAAAATCAGGTTCGTGACCTCCTGAGGAACCTGAATATACATGTCTATGGGACCTGATGAGATGCCCCCCAGAGTCCTAAAAGAACTGGCTGATGTAGTCACCAAGCCACTCTCATTAATATTTCAGAAGTCCTGGCAGTCAGGTGAAGTCCCTAGTGATTGGAAGAAGTGGCATGTTACACCCGTTTTCAACAAGGGTGTAAAGGAGGACCCTGGGAACTACCGACCTGTTAGCCTCGCCTCTGTGCCTGGGAAAATCATGGAGCAGATTCACTTAGAAGGTCAGATAAGGCACATGGAGGATAGGGAGGTGATCAGAGACAGTCAGCATAGCTTCACTAAGGGTAGATCCTGTTTGACAAACCTCATGGCCTTCTACGATAGTGTGACTACCTCAGTGGACAAGGCCTTTGACACGGTCCCCCACAACATTCTACTGGCCATGCTCGTTGTGGCTAGGCTTCACGAACGAAGATCCAGGGAGGGCTCCATCCACGCTCCTCATCAGCGCCTTTTCCAAGCGTGCTGATAAAAAGAGGATAGCTGATAGCACACTCGAGCCTGCACAATGGATTTTTTTTTAGGTGAGACACCGCATGCGTAGAGCTGGACCCACCCTTTAGTCCTAAGGTTCATCTGCCAGGGCCTAGCAAGCTTGGATGATGGCAACTAAGTCCTTAGGACATAGGTTTTATTAGAGTGTCCTTCTCTTAGATGGAAGGNTGGAACAATCCCCACTATCAATACAGGCTGGGGGATGAGATGATAGAGAGCAGCCCTGCAGAAAAGGACTTGGGGGTGCTGATGGATGAGAAGCTGGACATGAGCAAACAGTGCATGCTGGCAGCCCAGAAGGCCAATCGCATCCTGGGCTGCATCAAAAGAAGTGTGACCAGCAGATTGAGAGAGGTGATTCTACCACTTTACTCTGCTCTGGTGAGACCTCATCTGGAATATTGTGTCCAGTTCTGGAGCCCTCAATACAGAAAGGACATGGACCTGATGGAGCAGGTCCACAGGAGGGCCACAAAAATGATCAGGGGGCTGGAACACCTCTCCTATGAAACCAGGGTGAGGGAGCTGGGATTGTTCAGCCTGGAGAAGAGAAAGCTTTGGGGGCACCTACTACTGATCTTCCAGTCCCTAAAAGGAACTTACAAGAAGGCTGGAGAGGGCCTGTTTGCAAAGGCCTATAGTGAAAGGACAAGGGGCAATGGTTTTAAATTGGAGAAAAGCAGATTTAGACTGTGTATTAGAAAGAAGTTTCTCACCATGAGGGTGGTGGAACACTGGAACAGGTTGCCCAGGGAGGTGGTTGAGGCCCCATCCCTGGAGGCATTCAAGGTGAGGTTTGACAGGGCTCTGAGCAGCCTGATCTAGATGGGGATGTCCCTGCCCACTTCAGGGGTGTTGGACTAGATGGCCCCCACAGGTCCCTTCCAACCCAAATCATTCTATGATTCTATGATTATCAAACCTAAAAAGAATCCATGTAGCAGAGTTGTTCATTTGCAAATACACAGAATGGTGATCACAGAGCAAAGACTCGAGGACGGAGCAGTTAACTGTGTTTATACATCCAAATAATCTATTCAGACTTTGCTGATACAAAATAGAAGATTGCAGAGATGCACAAAGTGTCCAGTTGGAAAAAAAACCCAGACCCATCAGAATTGACACATTTGATCCTGATTGTCTATACTATGACTCATGATACAGTTTCAGTTTATCTAAACTATGAAAAACATGAAGAAATGAACAGTACTACCATACACTCCTTCACACCTTCAGACATTGAAAAGACAGGGATAGCTGAGAAAGTATTCAGCTCACAAGCTGAAAAAGGTGATGATGATGTATGCAAAACTGTTTATTAACACTGATATACCCAAATGCTAAAACAAGGAAAAGAAAAATAATTCTGAGTCTTCATATATTGCATTGATTTCTTTACCAGGAAACTGTGTGCACAGATACTAATGCAGTTTACCAGAAGAAGTGTAGCCCAATACTATACCACCAAGTCAGGAATACTAAAATTTACATGGCACTTAAGCACCGCTCTAGTAACAAACCTGCTTCTGAATATGTAATTCTTCCACCCACATTCCTGATCATCTCTTTAAATCTATATTTGTCATGGGGTATGTCAACAACTGGTTCCCTCGTTTCTCTCCACCAGGTATCGCAATTTGTAGGGCAGTCCCTGTCGATACCCTCTCCAGACTGTCTAGAGTGTCTATACATAAACTCTTGCAGCTGGCATTTATTACTTGCCAGCTTCAGACAGTAAATCTTCTGATAGACATCTACTGGGGTGGCACCAGTGAAAACACTCACTGAGCAAAGTCACCATCCTCTTGAATAAACTTCATGTGAATCAATATTTTAAACTATAATATATTCTGAGCCTGAGATTATATAAATTAGTAGTGTATTTGTGAGAAAGAGACACCAGTGGACTGGGGAACCAACGTTTTCATAAGCTGGTGCTTGCAGGTGACACTTTTTTTACAGGTTATACTTCTCTTTAGATGTGTTTTGGGCTTTTCAGATTTTGTCTAATTTCCCCTACTTAATATATGAGCAAAGATTATTTCTCACTAGACTTTTTAGGTCCATTTTATTATGTGGGAGATTTTTAACCTAAATTAGGAATTGTTTCTGAAGAATTTTCTGGCATTTTTTTCTCTACTGGAGTTTCCAGAAACATACAGAAAACAATTCCTCAGTTTCCAAGGTACTGGTTGTCTCTTTTAGAATGAAAAATAACTCCAAACTCCACTTTAATTATTTCATTGATTTCTAAAATTATTTCATTCCATGTTTTTACCCAAATAGATTTCTAGAGGTAATTATGCCATATCTTAGATGGACTTTCATATACCATATCAACAAGTAAAAACCTAAGATATTATAGAGGAAAATGTGGAGCATAAAACTGTAGATATAAATTACAGACACTACTTCATTGTCTAAAGGAAGGAAACTGCACTGACACCCTTAAACCTTAGAGAGATACTCAGCCCATATTTCCTTCATAAGAGAGAGGCCTGAGACTAAAATAATTACTGTGTAGTTTCCAGAACAAATGCATAAATTGATCCTACTGTATATAAGAGGTATTTAAACTTGCCAATTACATTACTCTCCAAAAAACCCCCATCACTTCCAAGGGAAAAAAGGAATTTCCAGCACTGTCATTTTCTGTATTGCCCTTGGCCAAGAGGTTTTTTCTATTTAACAATGCCCTGCAGCTTAATATGCTTGTTCTTGCCAGGATGCCATTCTTCCCATTGAAATATACTTTTAAAAACTCTTTTGGCTACCTTAATCCCCTATGCTCTTATTCTTCCTATTAAAAGCAAAAGTGTAAGAACAACTGTGCCATGGTTTTAGGAGCTCTTTGGAATCTGCAGCCAATGAAATGTGGCAGGTTCCTTTTTCCTCAGCTTCTATAGCCCTCATCCACCAACAGTAAAAAAAGGAAGAATACAGTAACTCTTTCCAGTGTAGTTTATGTTAAAATTCCCAATACCTTATACATGTATTTGGAAAGACATAAAGTCAGCTTTGGCATTTACAGAGATACATTATCTGAAAAAAAAAATCTTTAAAAGCCTTTCTAGTTATAGTAGCAAGACCAAAATGAAACATAACTGCCAAATCACAGAGCCATAGAATCACAGAATCATAGAATCAAATAACTGCAATGTTTTGAACAGAAAAAAGGCTAGTATGATTGTGATAAAATAAAAACACTTCTAAGCTAAATTTTTCCCTTAGATACTGTAAATCATGCACAAAATCCAACGGGAGTGGGACCTGTATATGTGAGCAAAGAATTACCCTCTGTGCTGTGTAATAGAAAATTAAGCTGGTTAAAAATGACACCCAAAAGATTAATGAATTTCTAAGGAAAGAAATTGGGTTTGAAATTACTATTGGAGCATACGTATTATACAAAAGATGATGAAATCCATTTCAGCTGGCATATTGTACAATGAGCTACAAGAACATTTGTGACTGATAGAAGTGTGTAGGATCTCATGTATTATTCTTACAATAAAGATTACAGCATGGAAGCCAGCTTTATACTTCCTATTGTGCTCTACCAACCTGAAGGTCATCAACAAGGGATATGACTTGAGCACTTTGGCCAAAATTTTGAGTTACAGAGCCTACCATAGGAGTTGAGATCCTGTATCATACCTATGCAAGTTTACTTTCCTGCAGCAACAGTGTCATGCAAAGTATAATTAAGAAAAGGAATGGAACAAACATTTGCAACAACTGAGAGAGAAAAACATATAAGGCAGAAGCCTTCTTCTACAGGAATTTTATGACTGCAGGGATAAAATAGCCCAAATTTAAATGACTGTATGTTTTCTTAAAGATTCCAAAGGAAAGCAACATATGGATGCTCTATGTTTAACATAATGAAAAACAAACGCTCAAACCCCACAAAATTCCATTTAGAAAAGCTGAAAACTGCACTCAGAATTAAATGCAATATGTCCAAGAAAATACGGACCTGTCATGAGCATGCTCTTCTATCCAGAATTATTAAATCTACATGATGAAACCAACCTTTAGAACACATTTTTTCAAATGCCAGGAAAAATATTATATATATATACATTTTCGACATTTTTATAGGAAGCATCAGCTTGAAAAGGCTAATTTGCTTTAGAGCCAGAAAGGGTAAATGCAGATGAAAACAAGAGGAAGGTTGTGTGGGGTATAACCTCACAAGGTCTGCAATCTCTTTCTACAATGCACATTATTAGTCCAGGACACAGTGACAGCTGCCCTGTTTGCTTCTCTTCGGTTGCAGTCAATCAGAAGCTGCTAACATTAGAAACAGACAGTTTCTTCAAACATGGTGAAGGCTGGAGGTATGATTTTTGAATACAGCTGAGCAGACACAAAGCCAAAGAGCCTGAGGAATGTGCCATTTCTGGTGGTGACAGTGAAGCCATCCCAGCAGAGCAACCTTGGCACTTCCAGCAGACATGCTAGAGCAGCCACTGCTTTTCCCAGCCTGGAATTTCAAATAATTGTATCCAATGCACCATGCATTTGCTTAGCCCTAAGGAGTCAGCACTTCTGTTAGACTGAACAGAAAACAACTAAAAGTACCAAAGCTCAGAGAATATTTGGATCCATTTATTTACCACCTCAGGAAAACACATTGAACTGAGGTTTAAATCCATTTATATTCAAAACAATAAAATCAGTGGGATTTATATGTGTATTTAAAGCCAAATATGAAACAAATACAAAAAGTACAAAAAGTTTAAAAAAAAATTAATACACAGTACAAAAGTGCTTTTTAAAACTCATATTGCTGCTTTGGGACCCTGGCTCCTAAGAGGTTTTTCTATAGCTTAAAGCAAACCTGAGTGTAGCCACACTACAAGTAACGATGTACAGTCTTTTATGCAGAAAAGCTCTATAGAGCAGTTGGGGATTTGTACTTGAGAGCTGCCTTTAGGGCCAGGTCCTGCATCAGAAACTTCATTGATCCTTGACAAAGCTGCAAAACTACTGACAAGTATCTACAATTTCTTCATGTTCATAAAGGAAAAGCCTAGAAAATGTTTTTACAAGTACTCAGTTACTCTAACAGAGCAGAGGATGCATTCAAATGTCTTCGCAGCCTCCTCTGAACCAGGCATATGCAGTTGGAAAAATATCACTTTCTCACTATTGAATATCTTTGTAGGGTAAAGACAGACGGACTTCACTATTTAGAAACAACCTCATAATCCTCCAATATTAGCATGTTGCTCTGGTAAAATCATAAGCAGCATGGATGTTGGACTGGTTGATTTTGGTAATATATTAGTGTGAGGTAACTTTTCCAATTTTATAAAAAATAAAACTACAATTATTATGTGATATTGATGTAATACTAGATTCTCAGGTGCCATCAGAGAAAATTTTATAAATACCAGAAGAAGAAATAAAACATAATATTAAGAAGGTAAATCAAGAGTACTAAACCATTATTTTTGTACATCATACCTATGCTAAAGAATTGACAGTATTTTTCAGAATTTATATTGTAGTTGACAGGCACAGTCTGAAAATCACTTGGGGTCTTCTGTGGCCCCTGGTGCGATAACTGTGCCGACAGCAGAGGGAGCATTAAACTCATTGCCCACAGGAAAGTGTGGGGAGTGATACCCATGTTCCTATAATCCTTGTATGGGTAGGATGAGCTCATTAGCCTTCTGGCAGTCATCCTAGGAGAAGGACAACTCTGATTCCAAACCTGGGCAGATGGAGATCATTCAGCCCTGTAAGGCCTTCCATCTAAGAGGTTAAACCTCCGTCCTAAGGACTTAGTTGCCATCATCCAAGCTTGCTAGGCCCTGGCAGATGAACCTTAGGACTAAAGGGTGGGTCCAGCTCTACGCATGCTGTGTCTCACCTAAAAAAAATTCATTGTGCAGGCTCGAGGGTGCTATCTGCTATCCTCTTTTTGTCAGCGCGCTTGGAAAAGGTGCTGATGAGGAGCGTGGATGGAGTCCTCCCTGCATCTTCGTTCGCGAAGCCTAGCCACGACGATTGTAGTTGAAGACTGCAAAAAGTTCTCTGTTCAGCAGAACTGAATAGGACAATCGAAGGGTAAAGTGGCCATGCTCCCCTCAACTGGGAGTGCAAAACATACTGGAGAGAGGGGAGACATTTCAGTGACTCATTTTCATGGGAATTTTCTGTTTGTAGGAAAAACTGAGTGAATTTATACAAATATGAAAAAATCGTTGGTACTCTTAGTGAAGTGGCTGATGGACTGATGCTGGGTGGGAACAGCAGCTTTTCTAGTCTGCAAGTGTTGGCTTCCTGTACTGCCTAGCTCTCATAAAGCAGATTTTAAGTTATCTATTCTAGGGCTGTCAGTTCCCATTGTTGTCTTTACATATTGGCATTATGGCACAGTCTGAAAATCACTTGGGGTCTTCTGTGGCCCCTGGTGCGATAACTGTGCCAACAGCAGAGGGAGCATTAAACTCATTGCCCACGGGAAAGTGTGGGGAGTGATACCCATGTTCCTATAATCCTTGTATGGGTAGGATGAGCTCATTAGCCTTCTGGCAGTCATCCTAGGAGAAGGACAACTCTGATTCCAAACCCGGGCAGATGGAGCTCGTTTAGCCCTGTAAGGCCTTCCATCTAAGAGGTTAAACCTCCGTCCTAAGGACCTCGCTGCCAGCGTCCAAGCTTGCTAGGCCCTGGCAGATGAACCTTAGGACTAAAGGGTGGGTTCAGCTCTGCGCATGCTGTGTCTCACCTAAAAAAATCCATTGCGCAGGCTTGAGGGTGCTCTCTGCTATCCTCTTTTGATCAGCGCGCTTGTAAAAGGCGCTGATGAGGAGTGTGGATGGAGCCCTCCCTGGATCTTCGTTCGCGAAGCCTAGCCACGACCGACCTTTACATATTGGCATGTAATACATTTTAAGTACATCTCCATTATAAGAGGAATTAACATATACATTTTGATATTATTTGTATGTATACTATTATTTTTACAGAATTACTGAACAGTCATCAGCTGTTAATGCCTCTGAGATAGCAGCAACTCCAGTCAGACCTCAATGAGGAGCTGGAGGTATAATGCTGCATATCAACAGTACCAATGCTGGGTTACTCAACCACTATTATGTAATAAATCTTACATCAGTAACATGCACAATTTATGGCAAACAAATGAGAGATTTCACATGCTCCTCAGATTTGTATATACACCATGAAAGAACATGGCCCATAAATAAGACTGTTTGGAAAACATTTACTGCTGTCATACTGATAACGCATTTGAAATCCTGGGGTTATCAAAAAAGTGGATTTTTTTTTCCTCCATATTGTTTGACAGCTGAAATTAAACAAATCCTATTGAAGTACAAAGCTAATAGAAGGTTTACTATGTGTGTCATTAGCACCATCCATATAAGGAAACAGAAAATATGAGGTGTAGATTTTTAAAATATGATAAAATGAGAGCACTGTTAGATGCATATGAAGGTGTGACTTCAGGCCAGGCATTTTCTTATTAGAATCAAAGTGACTCTATCTTTCATTAGTAAATAATCACTGTTGTGTGATTCAAGTTGACATCTTCCAAATTATTTTATCATGCCAAAAATGTATATTGCATTTGAAATATGTTTTAACTGTTACACCATCTTAATAAAATATATGGCATAAAATGATTATCTTACCATCTGCTGATAAACTTCTTTATGTTCAGGCATGGTGAACCTTAAATGATCAACTTACTTTATAATTCAGCATATTTTTTAGCCCTTGCTTTAATTTAACATTCCGTTATTTATATGAATAAGCTCAAAATTCACATGCTAGATTGTTTAAATCTTGTATCAGTGCTCAGGTTCAACACACACATTCTGCTGTATTTCACTTTGCTTTCCTTTTAAAAGAAAGAAAACCCTGAAACTGAGTTAAATCAAAGAGATTTAGCAGTTTCTGCTCCAAAAACACAAGAAACCATAAATTTCACATGATATCCACATGAAGCTCAGATGACTATGTTTTGAAAACTTAACATAATTGTCAAAGGTTATTATTAAGGCAATTATATGAACGTATCATAATTTTAATCAGAAATCAGAAAATTAGAAAGTGACAAAAGGTTTCGGTTTGCTCCATTAAATATGCAGCACATAGATAGCTTTAAGGTTGTTGATTTTGAAAGGAAAGTATACTTGGTGTACTTGCTATGGAATAGTAGTTAGCGCTAAATTCAAATTAATGCTTAAATATAACAAATTGTTAAGATGATTGTGTTGACAAAGTTATGGACAAAATTATGGACACACATATAAATTCAATATGTATGCAATCTATATTTTTGAAACACTGAAATAAAAAGGCCAGCTTAGAACACAGACAAAATTAGCCCATTTTTTGAGGTGACTTTTTTTCATAATCCCCTACTGCAGGTATATTTTTTCAAGTTTTTTCCAGAATTTGTCAAATGCATTTTAATATATGCTTTTCTCCCATACACATTACTGTTCCCCTGTGCTTCTTGTCACTTTATATCATTTTATCTTAGGTTGACTTTTTTATTGTGTTTCGCCCATGATTATCTTCCATTTGTTAGTTTTTGTTAGAGAGCTGCCAGGCCAGAAATACTTCTCATCTACATAAAGGGAATTTTAAAATGCTTATTTCTTATGGCTAAACTCCCTCACATCTCCAGCTTCTCTTTCTGTGTTTCTGAGAAGCAAATGCTGAAGGCAGAATATGCATGCCGCTTGCGCTGATGCAACCTTTATGAAAAAGGTACAAATATTTTATAACTAGCTAGCTCGGCAGATATTTTCATATGTGTTATTCTCTAGCCCATTCTTGAATCCACTTACTTCAATTGCCTGGAATCAGGAACATTAAATGGTTAAAACTGGCTTTTAACCTTTTTTTTCCTTAAAGCAGTGCAACTCTGTAGTGTATTAACAGACATCAAAAATGGTTACTTGCCGTATAGGTATAAGCTACATATGTGCTTTTCAGAGAAGAAATATTTTCTTTAGTTGAGTTTTCCATATGGAAAACAACTAACTTCCCTCACAGAAAATATAGATTCTCCAAAATTTGTAAAGCTACAAAAGAAATAAACTTTTAGCAAAGTAAAACTATCTGGAAGCTTTGGGAAGAACTGAATGATGTGATTGGCAACCTGCATTCTGTTACTTCCTTTTATGTTTATGTAACTTCTATGTGCCTGCAGCACATAAATACTGTTTGTTAAACTTCTGTTGTTATGGCAAGTGGAAGTCATGGCAAAAAAATGTGTGATATGCAGTATCTGAGTAAAAGTAGCCACATATAATTTTCAAAACAATTCCTTAGAAAGGAAGTGGTGTGCATCTCTACTGATCAGTCATATTTTTCAAAGAAGCTCTGTCTTTCTCATTGAACTACATCTCTCTGAAGTAGATAATAAATTTGTGTTGATATTACTGATGGAGTTAGACCTCTTGCATAAGAGAACTAACAAAAATAAACCCTGATAAGTGGTTGTGGTTTAGCATTTACGTTTTTTATCAAGGAAATATATAATATTTTTCTGCAAAGTAAAATCTAAACCAAAGAGAGAAGCAAATGCATATACCCATACCTCATATAAAATAGAAAGAAATTCTTCACAAACTGTAAAAGAATTTTAAAAAGTCAGGTCATATCAAAGCATTACTGTTTGTAAACAAGCACTTCTAGCTAAAGAACAGTACACAGGATCGAACCACAGGTCCATCTGATCTGACAGTGGCTTAGAAGACATGTCAAAGAAATAGTACAAGAAAATAAATAGGAAACAAGCACATTTCCCTAGAAAACTACCCCAGCTATCAACTATTTCTTTTTAAGAGACTTTCTAAGAAAGAATTACATGACCAATTTCATCCTGACCCCAGATAAATGTCCAGCATCCGCAACGGATTGTACAAAGGAGCAGGGCTGCTCTACACATGGGACAATGGTTCCTTCATGCTTATTCTGAAGATGCCACCTCCTAGATTCTCTTGGTGCCCCTGTTTCTTGTACTGGAGGTGAGAGAGTACAGTCGCTCCTATCCTAGTTTGAGTCAGAACAAGGTATTCCATTCCATAGCCTTCATATTCAGTATAAAACTGCGGGCCAATCCCTGAAACTCCTACATCAATCTTGGGCCTTGAGGTCTCTTACATAAGGCTTAAGACCCAAGCAAGACAGGTGCATGATTAAGCTATTTAGCACCTATTTAACAGCAAATACAAAAAAAGGAGATGTTTGGGTTTACCCTTTCCCTGAAGATTGAGCACCTGAAGTCTGAGCACCTGAGCCACCTGGGGTGTTGGACTGGTAGCTCTCCTTGTGAGGATCAGAAGCCCAGCTCTGCTGTTGCAGGACACTGTCTGTTCTTCCTTCAATCTCAAGAGTTCCTGAATACAGTTCCAGGATTCAGTCCCTGAGTC
Source organism: Bucco capensis (assembly GCA_013396975.1). Taxonomy (NCBI): domain Eukaryota; kingdom Metazoa; phylum Chordata; class Aves; order Piciformes; family Bucconidae; genus Bucco; species Bucco capensis. The sequence continues at coordinate 66,933 of VWZO01013311.1, read as the reverse complement.
TGATTCCCATCAGCTTCTACTACAGCATCATGGTGATGATGGCATAGTTACTGTCAAGGGATATTTGAGTATGGTATTGGTTTTGTATATATTCGTATAGATTTCATTTTATTGTTACTATTTTAATTGAAGTAGTTTAAGTTTTTGTTTCAAATCCACAAGTCTCTCTCTGTTAATTCCCTTTTTTCTTCCTGGGAAAAGGGAATAATAGAGAGTGCCTGTCCACTGGATTGGTGGTTGGCCCAGCCCTAAACCCTGACACCTCCCTTTCCATGCTGCTCTATATCTTACTTTTGTTCAGTCTATACCACACTTAAATCAGTCTATAGATTTTCTTTCTTATGTACTGAAGAGTCCCAGACTACTATGATGCCCTGCAAGAGAAATCTATTCCACAGCCTTGATTGCCCTCCCAACTGTTCCCTTGCACTTCTTCAATTGTGCCTTATACACTGCTGTAACATGGAAGGGATGACAGCTGTCTATGGGATACAGATGCAAAAAATGGATTTACACTGGTCTGTTGTACATTTTCTCCCTAATATTTCCTAAGTTTGACTCCTGAGCACAGATATGATTGCAGTCTTTGAACTGTAACTATTTATTATAACCTTGAGATCTTGCTCTTGAGTGGCAATGGTCAGACAGGGACCATGAATTCTATTTGTGAAGTTAGGATTGTTTTTCTCCCCAGGTACATCATTTCACATTTACTGACTACTGGATTTCGTTTGCCATTTTATTACCCAGTCACTCAGTCTTAGGAATTTCTTTGCAGTTCTTCAGTCTATTAACTACTAATGACCTAGTATCATCAGGAAAATTGCTACCACATTATTCATCTCCTTTCCCAAATCTTCTCTGTGGAGCACAACCGGTTTCAGATTCCAGTTGAACTCCAGTATAATTTCCTATTTACTTTTTTTCATCTTTTTGTTATATTTTTGAGAGAAGCCATTTAATGAAGCCATTCCTGCTTAGAATAGACTTTCTAAAAGCAATCAAGTTTTCAGTGGTTTATGTATTCAAATGCCAGTGGTTTTCTTCCTCAAAAATAGCTGGAACCTGTTTCTGGTTTTGTGTAGTGATTTCAGGTGTATCATCCCCAAATTTTCCCCTGTTGCTTGCTTTACTTTTAGATATTTCATATAAAAATTGTGGTCTATACTGTAAAGAAATGAATTGTCAGGATAGAACAATGTCACACTCTGGGTTAAGGATTTGCGTGGAACTAATACAATTTTCTTGAAGAGCTGGAAGTAAATCTACAGCATTGCTCACACAAGCACATGCATAACTTCTCTAACAATGCACTTTCTGCTGACAACATCAGACAGCTAACTGACCAGCTCTCTCAATGGACGGGTACTGTCACAGAATTTTTTTTCACTGAAACACTTTTGTGTGTGACTATGCTTACAGGTGAGTAATCGTGGGGACTACTGCTCAAGTAAAGTACTGCCAAATGCCATGGTTTATTATTTAGCATCCAAAATGTGTTGTCTAAATTCATCATACAGACATCCTGGGCATTATAGCAGCTGCGTCAGATGTCTCAAAAGGCAGTAAGATGCCTTCTGACATGTGGGATCCTGTCCTGGATGACCTTTCCCTTTAAATCTCATATAAAGGAAAAACAAATTACAGAACAGGGCCAGTTAAAGAGACTTTTTTTTTTTAATATTTCTGCCATTATACTTGGCAAGATTTTAGAAGTGTCACAGATTTCTACTAAATGATATCTTTATGTTCTGTTTTGTCTATATTTTATAGTGTAATACACAGCATAGCATGCATATAACTTCCAAATATGGAAATAATACTAGCAATACGTATAAAATAACATATATATAACTGTCTTGGTTTTGACTAAGAGGGAATTAATTTTCTTCCTACTGGCTAGTGTAGTGCTGTGTTTTGGATTTAGCATGAGAATCATCTTGATAACATACTCATGTTTCAGTTGTGGCTAAGTAGTGCTTATCTTAAATTACAGATTTTTCAGTTGCTCATGCTCTACCAGTGAGCAGGTGCACAAGAAGCTGTAAGGAAGCATGGCCAGGATAGCTGATCTGAAGTAGCCAAAGGGATATCCCATACCACAGGATGTCATGCTCAGTATATAAACTGGGGGGAGTTTGCCAGGGGGGATGGATTGCTGCTTAGGCATCAATCAGCAGGTGGTGAGCAATTCCATTGTGCATTGTCTTTCCTTCAGATCTATTTCTCTCTCTTTGTTATCTTCCTTTTCATTATTACTATTAATAATGATTAAATCATCACAATGACACAAGCAATTATGTATGACATGGCATCAAATTTCTTGACCAATACAATGACAAAAATCTGAATAAACAATGTTTATATGTTAAAACTATTGATATCCAGTTTAAATTTTTGAAGATCCTAAAAAAATTAAAAGAAGAAAGAAAATAATATATTATGAAGCAACTAGATATGCGTAAAGAAAAAGTTTAATTACATCTAAGCATATTTGCAGTGATTCATGATGGCTATTTACATCAAATGATTTTTTAAATATTAAATATTAAGTCCATTCAAATGTAATAACTTGTATGGCAAATTTTCATCTTTATTTCAGAGCACTGCTATTTTAAAATTTGTCATTAGAGCTAATAAGAAATGATATTGAAACTATTCTGTACATTTAAATGAACCATAAATCAATTATTGAAGCAAGGAATTTTTTCATCATTGTAATGATTATTGGAATAAATTTAAACTTGAGATGTTCTATAATGAAATCTGCAATAGTGAAAAAATTACATGGCCTTAATTTTTACTATGTGCTATTTAAAAGTGTTTCTCATTGGTGAAACATTTAAGGGAATACACAAAACCCAGAGAGTTTCCTAGATAGGGAAATATAAAACCTAGGCTAAATTGCCCTAGCATGCTGGAATTCTATATCTGATTTTTCATCAGACAAGAGTAAGAGTATTGATTGCTACTTTTCTTTCTGAAGGCTGTAGGACAGGGAAAGAAGTAAGTACAGGTAACCAAAGTGTCTATAATCAAGTTTCTGATATGAACAGAAAAAAGCATATGAAGATTTGGAAATTTGAAAGTGTGAAACACACTTATCTGTATCTCACTTAGTCTACTACCTTCTTGTCCTTCAAATCTTTTCTAATGCACACTTGCATCACTTGCCGTTGTAGAGGTAACATAATTCCAGATTATTTTTCTACCCTACAATGACCTTTCCACCACCAGGAGTTCCTTTGCAGGGATAAGACTGGACTCATCCTCTACTAGTTAACTGCACAATGAACAATTAGAATCCACCTATGTTATTCAGAAGATGAAGACTTAATATCAGCTTTAATATCTGAGGATTTATTTCTGGTTTTTTGTTGTTTTTTTTCTGAAGAGAACACTGTCTTTAACTGCAGACCATCTGACTTCCTTTAAGCTGGTTTGGTTTCTTGGATTTCTTGGTTATAGGATATAACCATGTGTGCACATAAGAACACTAAGATATGTATGTTTAGGATACTGTTTATTCATTTAATGATAAATGCTAAACCACAATCACTTATCCTCTATAAACAGAATTCTGTAGAACTATTTCTTTAAAAATTTACTTCGTGATTTTTTTTGTGAATGTATCGTTCCTCACTATATTGTCAACATGTTTTGTAAATAAGCATATACAACTACAGTAGAAAAACACAAACAAAGTGCAAATGAATATTCATAGCTACCTTAGCTCTTCTATTCACAGGAAGTCCACAAAAGCACAACGATGCAACTGGGAAACAGAAATCCCTTCTGTCAGAAAAATACAATGTGGAAGTTAGACTTTTGGATACTGACCCTGAGATCTTGACATAGGAAAAACTTCTGGTTTTGGTAGGGATGGTTTGCTTGGAGAAAATGTAGAGGAATAAACCTAGGTTACAGCAATACTTAGAACATAAATAAAAAGTTTCTTCCACTTCAGTGGAACCAACATTTATGTAGTACAATCTCACACTTCTCATTTTCTTTCATCTTATAAATGGAAGTAGTTTGTAATTTTAATCTTGTTTCTTTAAGAAAATATGGTGATCTGATTATCCTCTATATCTGTGTCTGTTTCTCGTAATCATGAATTATTTTTAACTTAGTTTGACCAAATTTTAACTATATTTGACAGATGTTGTGTAAATACTTAGCCAGGTAAAGTGCCTTGCCTGAGGGAAACCTAACATACTTACTTTTGACATGCAGGAAACAGAGGATGAAGCCATTGCAAACCAGTTTCATTATTTTTCTGCCATAAGAATTACATGTTTTTTGAAAGGTGGAGGTTTATTAGGCTGAGCAGTGCTGGGGAATCATTAAGATATGATTTCTAAGTTGGACTGTAATAATTTGATCTATGATGACAGAAACTTCTGTACTTTGCATTTGTTTTCATTCATTTGAATTACAATGTAAGAAGACAGTTGTACCTTCTTTGTACTGGCATGCATTGATTCCCAAGTTTATTTTTAAGAAAAATATTCGTGGATTGTCTGTATCAAGTCTCAATTTGCTGTGTAAAAAGAAAAATAATCAAGACACTTTCAGGTTTTTCAGTCCACTCCCTACTAGTGCTGAATTGCTTCAGACAATATCATCACAAGGACCATGTATTACATTCTTTCAAACACTCTAAGCGATGGCATCCCCATTTTTCCTCTTTATAGAACTATTAGAAAACCCTGGTTTAGTCTTACTAAAACTATGTTAGAGGAAATAAAAGGTTAGGTATACACAACCCTTTTAAAAAGTCCTCTGTGCACTGGTAAAACAAAACTTGCTTAAACTTACTTTTAATAGGTGTGCACGAGTCAGAAGAGTCAGGGCAGTGACTTCCAACAAGTATCTCCTATTCTAGCTTTGTTTTTTTAATTCCTTGTTTAAAAACAGAATGCTTTTTTTTTCCCAACCCCGGGGGGAAAGTGTCTTCTAGAAGACAACAGAAAGAACCTGGAGGATAATGTTGCCAACAGCATGTCAGAGATGATTACAGCAAAAGAAAAGAGAACCTCCTGTTTTGACATTGGGCAGCCAGTAGAGGAGAGCAGAAAGGAGCTCATGTACATAACTCAGATCCAAACCATACAACTGTTAGCCAGTATTCTTCTCTTCTTTGAAAGCATGCTAAAAAAAGGGGGGGAGGGAACACTCTGCATTTCACTATGTCTTGTCCAGTGTAAGGCAGAGTTGTATATCAACATGACAAATGGAAAGATAGCCACAAACGCTTAAACCAAAAGTATTTGTGGTATATATAAGCTACCCCATCAAAAAAGATGAAATTACAGGTCTGGCTCACTGTTGCTGCCCAAGCATTTTTTTACAGCTGAGATTTAAAAGCCAATAGAATGAACATTAACAAACAGTAATAATTTACATAGTATGCCTTGAAAGACATCCTTGGCCTGAAAGGGGGAAAAAATGAGGAAAAGGATAGAGCGTGTCCAGAGGAGAACTACCAAACTTGTGAGGGGTTTAGAGGACAAGCCATATGAGGAGAGGCTGAGGGAGCTGGGCATGTTTAGTTTGGAGAAGAGGAGGCTGAGGGGGGACCTCATTGCCCTCTACAGTTACCTGAAAGGAGGTTGTAGAGAAGTGGGTGTTGGCCTCTTCTCCTTAGTAACTAATGACAGAACCAGAGGGAATGGTCTGGAGTTGTGACAGGGTGGGGTTAGTTTGGATATTAGGAAGAAATTCTTTAGAGAAAGAGTGGTGAGGCACTGGAACAGCCTTCCCAGGGAGGTGGTTGAGTCACCATCCCTGGAGGTGTTTAAGAAACGTGTAGATGTGGTGCTCCAGGACATGCTTTAGTGAGGGCAGGGGTTTTGTGGTTTGTTTGTTTTGTTTTGTTTTGTTGGGTTTTTTTGTTTGTTTGTTTGTTTGGGGTTTTTTTGGACTCGGTGATCTGAGAGGTCATTTCCAGCCATGAAGTCAGCCCTAACTCTAGCTGATCCCACATGTGAGAGTGTCATGGACAATTCTAGTTGCTAAAGAAGTCAGCACAATCCTTCATCCTCTCATACATTTGACTCCATAAATAAGTGCTCCCTACTCATGTACTTGCCATCTCCTAATCTGTGTGCTTCAGAGTAGTTTCAAGGAGGATTTTCATAAATTGTTTATAAACAATTTGCCAAATCTTTGCCGCTAGATTTTACAAAATTTCCTCTGCTACTCTATGAAAGATATGTTTTGGACCTGACTCCATTTCCCGCAAAGTGAAAACATTTCTGTGCAAGTTTCAGGAAGCAAAACAATTAATGAGGCAATCTTACAATCTACACTATCTTTTCTGTGAAATTCATGGAAACATAAGAGTTCATAACAATGAGAAAAATAAAGGCTGATGGAAAACGTGTGAATTATAAAAGATGAAAAGAAAAGCATGTAGAAACACTAATCAGATTTATTGTCCTTACTCAGCAGGTAATAGAGCAGTTAGTAAAGAAGAGCTTTATCTCATCAAAGAAGGTAAACCTCCAAACTGGACATCTGCATTGCTGTATCATGTAATCAGTTTATAAAGTTATGTGGACCAACTATACCTTTAAGTTGCAAAACACTTAATTTATTCATAAAAAATTGAGTGTTCTATTTTACATTGTGTTAATCCAGAGGGATCAGAAAATGATTCTAATAGCGAAACATTTAAGTATTAAGTACTGTATATTTTATTGATTTACATGACAGGTGAAAATATCTCAGTTATAAGGCTGTCAGAATAAAAGAACCTCCCACAATTTTAACTTAATATACATTTGGGGGTGGAGAGGTTGATGTTCATGCAAAGAAGAATAATTTGAGCATTGCCTTTTGCCTTACTTTTAGAGACTGTTTCACTGACTTCTTTATTTCTATAAAAACTAGAAAAAGACTTTCATTGAGTAAAAAGGACAGGTAAAACTCACACTGGAGGCAAGCTTGGATCCACAATTTTTTTTTTTGTCCCCACAAGTGCAGTTAGAAATACAATTCCCACCATGTTTTCTGTACCAGGGAAAAAATGGATCTAATGCAGCAATTACAGTCATCGGTGTTAAACCAAGGTCCTAGCTGGTATCTTTCCATGAGAGCTGGTTGTGAATCCTTTAGAATTTCAACCATTCTGTGGAAAGCTACTTCAATTGACAATTCCTCAAGTCTTAAGCCAAAATAGTAACACTAAGCACCTGATCCCACACAATGAGCATGAGTTTATTGCCTTCATTAGGCTCTAGATTATAGTGAGATGCACTTAATCATGATGCAATGTATTTATGGTAGTGTAACTATACTCTGTTGTTGGTTTGAAGGAATACTATTCTTGTAGCCTTTGCACAAAGGCAAAATAAGTTAGACAAAATCTGACATTAGGTCATTTGTGTATGTAAGTTTGCAGTGATTATGAAGGACCATTCATTTAAAATGTTAAATCTTACTAAAATATTACAATGTTTTCCAAGGTTTTACTCATGTATTCTAAAGTACATAAGAAGTAAAATGTTCCCTGTGCTGTTGACTTCACTCCAAACACAACAAAGTGCTCAAGGTCTTTAAAGCTTTCTCTTTTTAAAATAGTGTTGTGTTTTTCCCATTCCTCCCAGCTCTGGCATGGGCATCCGTTGGCTTTACTCAGACACCATGATGTAGTAAAAGCAGATGGCCTCATAGTGGAAGTAACAAATCATAAATATAAAGAGCATGCACCATTCAAGCTCTGGGTTGTGAATAATTACAAATCAGAAACAAAATCAAATCTCTGGCTGAACAATTCAGACGCTAAAAGAAAAGAAAAAAAAAAGAAGAATAAAAAAAAGACTGAAATTCACCAGCTAAAGTTTTTTTGTAGAAGCAGTTCACCCAGCTCTATTAAAGCTGTTGGAGAAATCTCTTAGAAGAAACCCATTAAGCACTTCAAGTGTGTTATTTTCGCTCTGGGCTCAGACAGTCTTTTTCTGTGTCATTGCACTGGTCCCACTCAGACGAAACAAGCAAATATAGAAATATTGGCAGCTTTCATACTTGCTTTTTGTCCCGAGCCCAGCGGGTGAACAGCACTGTATTTCCTTGTTTGTAAGCTTTTCCAAATGAGCCTAAAGGGTCTTGCTCATCAAGGTTGAAATATCTGGCAAATAGTAACAGCTCTAGATTGTAGCTTAAATTAGAATTGCTTCAGCCAGTTCAAAAACAGTGAATCAAGCCAGAAGCTGCTCCATTGACAAATCACTCCTTGTTAAATAAGACCCTTTACATAATGAAAAGTCTCAAACTTAAAAGTTCATATCCAGCAAAGTATTGTTAGGTTGAATTTCTTTTCCAAAATTAGAAGCCCTGGACTCCAGTCATGGATTACAGTTCATTGGGGGTTATCTGTGAAAGAGGCAGCTTTCCTGGAAAAGTAAGCTGAGAATGACTACATTTTACAGACCTCAGCATTGTGCGTCTAGTTTGTCACAGAGGAAAATGGGTTGGGTAGAGTAGAAACAAGATGAATGTTAAAAGAGGAGTAACTTGATAAAGCTGGATCCACTGAACATCAATCAAGGAAATCAGGGAGGAAGGACTGCATTCAGAATTTTAAAAAAAACAACACAAACCAACCAATCAACCAATCAAACAGGTTTAGGAATATTAATCAAACTGAGGGACAAAATTATGGAGTATCTGCAGAGATCTGAGAACCTAAGCAGGAATTTAAGAAAATGCTATTGAAAAAGATTTTATGTGGTTTGCCTTGAAACATTATTTTTGACTATGAAACTCTAAGAAGCAAAATTACCATCGAACAGTAAGGTTTACAATCTTCTCCCATATGGTCATCCAGTTTCAGTTTAGTGCAACTAAATTTAAAATTAAAATGTTTTAACTAATACATTTTAGCGATAACATTTGTTCCCTGAGTTTGTTCCTCCAAAAGGAAAAAGATAAAGAATTATAATACTCTCCACCTTTGTTATTACATCAACATGGATGATTACTAGATCTGGGGTAAAAACATTCCTTTATCCAAACAGAGCTAAACAGAGAAATTGTGCAACTCAGATGTAACAATATCCTGATACGACTTATGAGGATCAAACACTAAAGAGAAGTATAGAAACTACTGACACAAAGGTAACATAAATCTCCTTAGGTTTGAAAGATTTGTCTAGTTTGTGTCTCATTTCTTGAAACTGGAAATTCAGAAGGTTTTATTTGACTTCTTGTAAATGTTCTTCTTTCAGTTGAACTGGAAACACAATTTTTGCTACCTTTTGTACTGTTTACTTTACAGCATGATATAGAAAGTGTAAATACATGAAAATGACTAGGTAACAGGAAAAAGATAGAATGAAATTGCCATTTCAGGCTCCAAAAATAAGATCTCACCCAGTCACCTTTTGTTTTACTGAAACCTGTTCATTTATTGTTATAGAATTTGAGGCTGGAATCTAGAATAAATGAGTACACAAAGGTTCATTCAAGGCAGACTTCTTAATCACATTATCAGGGTCAGTAATGAAAGATCTCGATGCATATTAATTCCTCATTTGTCTTTTTGCTACACAGTCTTCATAAAACGCCTGTGCTAGTCCCATATACTTTCCTGTTTGCTTGTGGGATTGTGAAAGAGAAAAGATAGATTCCCATTTATATTTTTGAAACCATCTCATAATATAATTGTTATAAGATAATTTACTAATAGATACAGTCAACTCATGAATATTTACAGTCATAAACAGAAAAAGTATATGATCTGTATTATTCACTATTTTCAAATCATGAGGGATAAAACCTTCCAAGAAGCAACACTGCCACTGCTGAACATGGGGTTCATGGTGTCTAGATGTGTTTGAATTCACTTGTGTCGAATATCTGAAGGTACCAGAGCACACAAAGGCCTTGGAAGCACTTGTTTAGAACTGGCTCTGTGTATTTTAATGCCTCATTTACCCCTGTAAGATGCTTTGTGAATTCACATAACTTCAGGCTCTGCTAGGGATGTTTCCTGATCTGTGCTTGTAATCATCTCTAGCTTTCTCATAGAAGATAGAGATGACTGTGATGAAGGACTGTATCCAATTTGATGGCATGCCTGTTGCTTTGTTTACAGCAATAGTTGTTAGCAAGCTGCAGTACCTGCAGTTAAGGGACTGAATAACTCCATATACTTGTAATACAATGATTCTCATCAGCAACAGATATGGTGATGCTAACACTGAAAGCTGAAGCCATCTTAGAAGTCCAGTGGCACATCAGACTGGATCACTGATTTAATTTCCTGCAAAATGTTTTCCCCAAATGCCTATTGGTTTGATCTAATTTCATTTTCTAAAAAAATAGTCAGTCATGAGTCTAAATCCCTCCCTGAAAAATAATAAAATCTAAGGTGATGGGGTTTTAAAACCTTACACATCTTCTGAAAAGTTTGCTGGTGCCTGAGAATCAAGAAGAGGTTTATGGTGAAATCCCATTATAATAGCTGCAGCACTTCAAACAGATACATTGGTAGGAATGGGGAAAGATCAAGCCATGAGCATAGCTGAAAAGCTGGGCAACTTTTCAATTATCAAAAGTAATAACACCTTTGTCCAAGAAATAACACTGCCACCACTAGCAATGGTAATGGTAGTCTTGTAGGGGAACAATGGAGAGAAATCTCATGTCACTTCTAGTCAAGTACATCTTTTTTTTTGGCTAGCAATTTTCTGGACAGTCCTTGGATAAAGAGTATACAAAACAACTCCCAGTCCCTCAGATTGAAACCTCCTATTTGTGGATATTGTCTTCTCTGATCTGGTCTCAGGTGCTTAGGGAAGAAATATTCAGTTCCTCCTCCTGAATAGAGAGTTGCATTTCATATTAGCCGTACCAGATAACATTTAAGCTCAATAAGACTTCCACTGAGTTGAACTATTTTAATTCAGTTGAGCTATAAATGGATTTCTAGCTCAATGGGACTTATGCTTCTCATATTCCACTGGAAAATACCTATCCAAAACAATGTCTGAATGGCAACAATTTGTATGTCCCACTCGAAGTACAGTAGCGAATATAGTTAGAGTGGAATTAATAAATACAATCAAATTCTAGCAGTTGTCCAAGAATAGCATATTATATTTGCTACTGTTGGTGGCACACACAAGGAAATGTTGGAAACAAAATTTAATAGGTATAAAATACAGCAGGAAGCTACTTCTTGTTATAAGTCTCCCATAATACATTAGATAACATGAGCTTTTCAAAACCTCTAAATGAATTCTTGGAAAGACTGATTTGTTTTTTGATAATGTGTAACAGTAAAGCTAATAGTAACACTTACCACATCATATAAGGATCTAGAAGTGCCTTNCTTCCAACCCCTGACATACTGTGATACAAAAGAAAGTAAGTACCGCTATCCGTATGTTACATGGAGAAACTGAGGTACAACTACTCCACGGCAATAAATAGATCAATAGCACAAGAATATAACCTGTGCCTCTTAAGCTTTATGCTCATATTCTTCTTGCTGAGCAACATTACCTCCAACATTTTTTCTAAGCAATCCATAGGTTTAATACATTATTAGGCACTCTGTCTGCAAAATGCTGTTTGACCACTGTCCAGTCACTCACTATTTGCAACTTCTGTCCTAATCCATACGTAATCCCTTCAACCATGACTCCCTCATCCAATTTATCATATTCACAAGCTACTGAAAATTATATTATAGAACAATAAATCTGTAAAAGACATCATACTGTGAATCCACTATTGCTGTGAAATCATGGAACTTTTCATATGAAACAAAAGCTCATGATGATTCCTACAGTTAGTAGAGTGCTTTTTCATTGATAGTGTTGAATGAGAAGGACATCTGAGGTGGCACAAAACATGGAGGGATAATTTGTACAGGAGCAATGCAGAAACTCTCATAAAACAATCACAGTGATTAGCTTTTTCTAACATAGTTCTAAGAACCAAATTATGCAGGGAAATGCTTTGTTAACATCTCTGCAGAACAGGAAAGAATTAAAATTTCATCCGAAAAAGATTGTCATCCTCTTAAGAAATTTCAATATATCTGCCCTGGAAAGCTGAGGTAAATAGCAACACTCCTGTCACTGACAATACCATAGAGACATGAGAAAGAGTCATTTCACTGTGTGATAACTAACAAATAAACATCCTGGCTTGTGGTCTCCTGGATTTTAAATTCTACTGAGAAATAATATTCACTTTTTATCTTTATATCATAGCAGATAAATTCTCCTCTGATTCAGATATGAAATGTCTCTGCACAATTACAGAGAATTTTAACATCACTTAGAATATTGCTTCTTATTGGCTTCTTAATATCTTTTCAATCAGACTTGTGGCCACAGAAATGAATAGATCTGCCATTTCAAATCATAAAGAAGTCAGAGGTGACATCTTCAAAGATCTGTGTGTTTGTTTTTCCTTAATATCTATCTCTGTGTAGTTACTTTTGACATTCTGACTAGAACTGGAACATTCAGATTTCAAGCTGCAAATACCATTTCACACACTTTTTAATGAAAGTTCACATTTAAATGATTTAATCAGTAAGTATATTACATTGTAGGTATGGGAGAACTTACAGCATTGTTGTCTACCAGATAGTGTGACAATATTAGCAACTGTGCAAAATAAGGCAACTTAGATAACTTTATAATTAATCGAATGGCCTATTTCCCTCTTTCAAATATAGATCATTACAGCCATTGGGCAATCATAGCATGATGAAAATTATTTTGTGATCTTATATGGAATGAGCCTTTTCTTATAGTTCTCAAATGAAGAGCCTGGGCAGCAGAGTCTGCAAGAGGAATGTTCTAGGGATATATCACTGTATGCTTGTCCTGCTCTCATACTATTTACTACACATCTACTCGGGGTGACTGCCTCATGTGGGATATTAGGATGAACAGACATTTGATATGATCTGGCACTGCTGTTCTTATTAGAGAACACTGTAACAGAGTGAGCAAATTGTTAAGCAGCATTGACATTGTTCTCTCTGTTGACGATACCAAGAACTGAACAGATGAGAACTAAACTGCTAAAAGTTTGTTCTCTCTATATATGGCTTGAAACATACTGGGAGGAGAGGTAGCTAACATATGCTCTACCATTATCAACACTTTTCTTGTCCTGTGAAAAAATCAAGCTTTCAAACTGTCATTTTGCAAGAACATCAAATACATGCACTTTCACACTGAAAAGGGAAATTTCAGCAGAAGTACTTGGAATTAGTTCTGTCTTTTGTGAGATTGGTTTTGTACATATACAGTAACTATAGCTTTGCAATGCTATAAACAACTGGCATATCATAAAGTAACAAACATTCTCAAAATGAGGCATCAATCTACTCTCTAACCAACTCCACATAAAAAAAGGTAACTAGAAAGACTGGCAATGCACCCAAATGTCAATAAGGTTACAATGTGTCCTACTGCTAAAAAAAAGAAGAATTAAGAATAAGAGATAAAGATAGAATGCTTTTCATCAGCCCTGCATCTGCACATTCAAAGACAATTGGCTCCAACAACACAAATGCCCTCAGCTTTCAGCCTTAAGTTTGGTAAAAGTTGTTTTCTACTAAAGAAAGACCCAGGGTTGGAGCTACAAAAGTGTTCAGAGCTGGAGTACAGGTCCAGTGGCGACGCTGTGAAGAACATGTGCAGAATCCTCTGTCATTACTCCAGGAAATGACAAGGTTTTGGCATCATAATTTAACATTGCAATGTGGTCTCAATCATTTTATATAACATTGTTTTACCATTGTCTTGACACAGTAAAGTGGTCTCCATAGACTTACATTGGCATAATTTTGCCATCGTCTTGACACTGTAATACAGTCTCTATAGACTTGAATTGAATTTTTGTCATTGCCTTGAAATTGTAATGTCCTCTTCCCAGGCTTGTCTTCATAAGCACATCCTCATCATGTACCGATACTATCTCATCCTCATTCTGAAACCATTGGGCACTTTTATTTCTTCTTAAACTTTGAAAAAGATACTATGTGAAAATTAATCCTTGCGTGTAGTCAGTGACTATTTTAAAACTCTTGTTGGTTGTTTTTTTTTTACAGGGTTTGAAAGAATTTCTCAAATTAGAAGTTATTTCAAGAAAACACAAACACAAGTAGAGTGCTGAAAATACATGCAAATACCTGAGGAATATATCTTTTTTTGTTCAATATTATCTGGCTTTTAAGAAGATCTTAAGTTTTGATTCTGTATTCTTTACTTTGTAGGATTACTTAGAACACTTGATAAAATGGCATAAATTGGTTAACCTAAGTATGATTCAGAAAAACACTGAATCTTTGCAGCTCAAAATCACTTCAATCCTTTATTTAGTGCAAATGAGTCACCAAGCATTTTCTTTTAAGGACACTCTCTATCTGGGGACTACTACTACTGCTCCCCCTTCTTGATAAAAACATACCAAACATACAGAGTTTTTCAGCTTCCTCTGTAAAGAAGCCCAAAGCAAAAGTATTTTCCTTCCTTCATGAAGAAGACAGCAGCACTGCATATGCAGATATTTGCTGATTTTTTTCTTCAGTTTTACAAATGCCATTAGAGTCTCATTTCTTATGGTAACAAACACACAGTAAAATAAAGAAGAACCAGGACTCAACCTTTGCAGAATACTTACAGGTAAGGGTGCTGACTACTAAATTTGAAAATTTTTGGTCATTTGGCTGACATAAGGTATGATTTCTAAGGGAACTGGACATTTTCCTTACACTTATAAAACATAAGACAAACTTATTTTTACATTGGGCAGTGTAGAGAAACTCCTTTGTAACCAGTCAGTCAGCTAGCCTGTGAGTCAACATAGTGGTACGTTGCTTACTCCTTACAGAAATGTAGGGAGCTTTTCCTTGGACTACTGCTGAAAGAGACATCTCTAACATGATAAAGTACAGTATTTTTAAGAACATTAAGCTAAGCGTAGTATTTATACAATATTTTCCTTCAAAGACTCGGGTAAATTATTCTTACTTTACTAGGAGCAAATTACAGGCATAGAAGATTGAAGTCAATTTTAATGACATGAAATGATTAATGTCATCAGAAATAAAGAGACTATGCTTGAAAATTTGGAACACAGAAATAATACAACAGAACCCAGAAATTCACAAGTTGATAGTGTATCTTAACTAGAATTGAAAAGTATTAAGTCAGCACTTTTTTGTTACAGAGGGTGAGGTTCAGAGGCCTAAATATAGGTGCTTATGGTCAGCTAGCTTGCTCTGCCTGTTCTACACTCTCCAGAAGGGTGCAGACCTCCTGCAGGTCTTATCTTTGATCTGTCAGCTCTTGCAGATGGCTTGTAATATCCCAGGGCACTTCTAGTACCTTCAAGTACCTGTGTTTCTGCCTCTAAATCATATCCTTGAATCAAAGTTAAATTGAGAACTTATTTGGGCTTTCACTGACTTTTGTAAGTGAAGTGAAAACACCAGGAGTCATGTTAATAGGCTTTTGATAACATGTAAATACTACTTATGGCAAACAGAGTTTATGTAATTTGCCTGCTAATGGTGGTACAAGATTTTTTTAACAGCCTTCAAAATAAAGTTTAATAAAAGAAAATAGTTGGAAATGATAAAAGACAATGAATGTCAGAACTTACAGAAAAAGCAGTCAGGACGAATTTAATAATAATTTTCATGTTATTTTAAAAACCTCAATGGTACAGCAGTAATCTGACCTAAAAACTGTTCGTCTCAGAATTTAACATTCACTTTCCTTTGCATCAAAATAGTATTTGTCATAATGAGATGCAAAGTAACTGAATACCATGTAACGCAACATGACACAATACAGTTAACAGAATACATTTAAAGAACGACACTGATTCTCAAATCAGATAGCCACTGTCATTTCAGAGAACAGGTATCTAATTATAAGTATGTGTGTGGACTCATGCAGAGCAGACAATGAGACGTCTTGGCTACTTGCAAACCAGCAGATACTGTGGTTCACTGAGTATCCAGATTATTTGAGGGCAGTTTGTCACATCTCTAGATATTTCTTTAATGAGTTCTTTTTGCATTTACCAAGCTCAATGTTCATTGTTTTGTAAAGATTCTATTTGTACAATTCTAGTCTAATATTGTTGAGTTTTTCCAAGCAAAATTAGCTAGCTTCTAGGGAAAAATATATGTAAAAATTTAGCTTTGCAAAGATTTTCTATGGACAAATTAGACCAATAGCAGTAAATTTATGGTGTTGAATTGATACATCATAACAAGAAAGATGACCGGAATTATCCACTTAGTTCAAGCAGTGGCAAAATAGGACACCAGAGAGAAATTTATGGTAGTTTCTACAATACCTATTATCCTATTTAGGCCCTGATCCTATAATTGGGTTTGCCCAAGTGGATCTGATTGCAGGACAAGGGCTATATATCGTACGCTCTTCAGGGTACAGGCAATCAGGAATTTTTTGCTGTTTGGGGTTTTTTTGGTTTTTGTTTTGTTTTGTTTTTTCCATTATAGGTGAGGCCTAGAACAAAGTAGATGCTACTACAATAGAAGATAAAATATTTAAATAAATCAATAAGATTTTCCTCTTTTCACTGTGTAATGAAGGTCTGTAGCATGGACTATAAAAATAAGAAGACATTGAAAGATACACACTGTATCCAAAGAGTTGAGGACTTTGTTTCAGTTTGTGGTAGAAATAGAGAGGGATTCTTGCCTTCTTAGTAATAACCACAGTTTAACACTGATTTATCAAAGCATCTGAAATTTCAACAGGGACAGGCCAGAATCTTTGCCTGTAAATAGTAATATTTAATATCTCACACTTCTCTAAGACTTTTCAACCAAGGATGTTAAACTGCTTTACAAATATTAATTAAGGCTTAATTAAGCAATTAATCAACTGTGTCATATTACTTCATAATTATGATTTATACTGCTCCCAGTGTGTGGTAGGCAATTTACAGATATATGAATGAATCTTGTCCTGAAATGTAGAAATTTAGATAATGTGTTCTTTCCTGGTTAATCATGGCCCACAGATATCAAATATTTCACTCCTGTTTTCATCATCGAACTCTGTACTATCATCATGAATTCATACTTTCATCATGAATCAAGAGAGAGAGTCTAGCTACCTCTGTGTGGGGCAAGGTCCTCCTCATGAAGATTTTTGTGGTGGGTT
The DNA here is from genome assembly GCA_013396975.1 of Bucco capensis. Classification (NCBI taxonomy): domain Eukaryota; kingdom Metazoa; phylum Chordata; class Aves; order Piciformes; family Bucconidae; genus Bucco; species Bucco capensis. The sequence goes on along the minus strand of VWZO01013311.1, from coordinate 49,747 downwards.
CCTTTCAACCAGGAGAAAGCCACGGGTGTTTTCTGTATTTCATCTTTCCCTCTCTCCTAGTTTATATCTTGTACAAAGGTCTGAGGCTAGAGTGGGTCACAATGCCTGTGGCTATGCAATCCAGGCTTTTACAGCTTTTCTGGGATCTCTTTGTTCTGTTAAACCTTGGGAAACACAGTCTAGGGAATGCTCTGCACCACAGGCAAAACATTAAAAAAGGTTCCAAGACAAATGGATTAACAGTGTTGCAGTGTGACTGGCTCTCCCCAATAATATGTCTACCATTCAGCAATGCATACTCCCTATCTTTGCAAATGGCTCCCAATCTAATTTAACAGCCCTATTGAAATAGCTGCATTTTTCCAAGGAATGCTTCATGAAGAATGCTCTTGCACAGCTTCCCTTTTCAGCAGTCACTGAGAAATACTGCTGCTTTCCTTTTTATAAACGGGTTAGTTTATTGCACAAAAGTTAGAACAAAACACTGCTCAACTACTATTGATTCTTTCTACAGTTGATTAAATAATACAAATCAAAGCACACTCACATGAATACACTGGCTGGGATTAAAGAACAAGAACTAATTTTGTGTAAGTTTTGCAACAAATAATTTCGTTAGTTCTATTCACAGGTTTTATTTTGTGAAGAGATAATACAGATTTTTCTTTCGTCTAAATCTACGTCAGCATCAAGTGACACCAGCTGACTGGTCAGTGTCCTAGTAATCCACAGTTCACAGTGCACGTGTCCAGAGGTGCAGTGCATGAGTGGGGTCACAGCCACACTGGTCACACCATGGCTGGAAACTCCTTCCCATTACTGGGGGTTATAGGTCTATTTCTCATTATTTGTTTGTGTGGGATCACAACTGTTCTTCAGATACTACTAATCTGAAGACGTCTTCTCAGAGCTAGGAGACTGGCTTAATGGATGCAGAATTTAATTGGGACTAGGAGGAAGTGTTCGTTTCCTCCATTGGCTTAGCTCTCTACAATTTTTAGCCTGCTATTGCTTCATATTTATCAAATATTAAGCTTTTGTTTTTATTTATCAAATATTATTATTTATTAAATATTAAGCTTTTGCTTGATATTTATCAAAGCACAGCCCTACAAGCCACTGCCAGGATGTTGTGAAAATAGAATCCATTTGCTATTGTGAAGCTTTACCCTATTACCATAGTGTTGAAGGTCACACAAGTGAAACAAATTAAAAGGCCATTTCTTCTAATCAGTATGCATCTTTACCACTTGCTCTTAACAGTTTTTCCTTTAAAAACAGCAAAAAAAATTACCTAGTATATTTACCATGTTGCTTAAGTGTAATGTAAAAATACTTGGTATTTTAAGAGAAGTTAATTATATTATATGGAATAGATTCAGATATGGTCAAGCCACAATCTGCTAAAGCTTTATTTAATTTACACAAGTCTGAAAACATATGAATAAAAAAAAAATCCTAAATATGCACTAGATCTTGTAATGATATCTTTCTGCCAATAAAGAGAGCCTGCATTTGTGTCAATTATATTTTGAAACTTTAGGTTCTAACCTATTATTAAAATAACAAATAGAATATAAAGTTTTTTACAAAGTTCTTAGGATTGAATCTCCTGGATGTTTACAGCTCTTTGTGCTTGCACTGGGAGATTTGTACAGGCACATTTGAAGAAACAAACAAACTGATTCTAATGGATTTTAATAGAGTCCTGAAGAAGCAGAAATAGAAGCACCTTTACTAGTGCTCTTAGGAGGAAAAAATAAAAATAACAAAACTGGTTACAAAACTCAATTCGTATTCTATTCTAAAGCTAAAAAAATACTGCAAATACTGGACTTCACTTGATGGATGATTTGCATGAACTAGGTCATTTGCTACTGTGTGCTACAAACTTCCTTAAGCACTCTTCTTCCTCCTCTTCTTATAAAAAGTAAAATACTGCAGGGATCAAGACATCCAACAGACGATTTGAAATAATGCATTTGAAATTCCACTGTTTACATTTTAAGAAGATAATGAACTGAATTAACAAAAAATTAATATGTTCAAGATTCCTAGGAAAATTCATGCATATATAATTTTATATGTAATATATTATTTTTACTTTTGCTTCAAAGGGATAATTATTACTACTAAAATATTCCTGCTGAGTTACCAGGATATGATGGGCTAACTAAAGGATTAAAAACTAAATGTAAAAGGCCAGAAGTCTATCATGAATGTCAGGACGTAGTGAAGATTCTCTAGCAGGTTAACTGCCTTGATAAAATGAGGTTATATTTCTCCATGTCTGTATACAGCCTGTTAGTGTTCGTGGATCTATAATTTGGCAACCTAGCCAGCAGAAAATAGAAAAGATACAATTAAATTGTAAAATAGGATTTTACTAATTCTCTCAGATATATCTGTGAAGAACTCCTTCCTGTTAGTTAAAGCTGCAGATAAGCAGGTCAGAAACAGGCCTTTTATATTATTTTTTGTTTAAATATTTCAAAAGTTCTAAATTATGGCAGAGTAAAATGGACATGTGCTTGTACAAAAGCTCATCTAATATAAATACTCAAATATGAAGGAAAAGATCAATTTTTTTTTTTTTTTGCTTATTCCTGTAAGCAATTGCCACCATTATAAGACTTATCAGTCATAGATACACAAATACAGAAACATTTTAAATATTCAATATTCATGCCAAATGTATACTTCAAGACACATTTCACTTTGAATTTTTTGTTTCATTCTAATCTTTGAGGGTTTCGGCAAAGTTATAGCACAAATCGTTGCATTTCCTAGAAGTTCTCTGTTTATGACTGTAGCTGCTCTTTATCTTTTTGCACTGTAGTAGCCACTGTACCATCAGCAGCTTTCCTGGCACTGCATTGTCTAGAACTGCTAAGGAAAATGCCTGTTCACTGAGAAACTGTCTAGCACATTATTTTGATATGCTCCATAAGTTAGCAGATCAATAGTTAAAAAAAAAAAAATCTTTGCTCTCTGATATTGTATGTCCTTTGTTGCTTCAACCATTAACATTTGTGAGCTGCCGTCAGTAATTTTTTTAATGAGATTGTTGTGGTTTTCTTTTGGAAATATAACTGTCAGGCATTTTACATTTGTCCCTACTAATAATTCCCCAGGCCTTTATTAAAGAGATTTACAGATTTCTTAAATCCACAGTCCTGCATCACTCAGATACAGAGTTCTAATAAAATGATAAATTAGATTTTATTCTTTGCCTTATCCTTACAAATGAACAAATTAAAAAATGTTTACTGAGCAGTCTGGCAGAAGGTAACAAATTAAACGTTGCTGTTCTCCAGTCCTTTTGAGAGAAGCAGTACAGACACACACAAAGCAATGTGTAATGCTACTTTTTAAAAGACGTTTTATAAGTCAAATTGAAAACTTCAGAAGAGAAAAGGAAGGATTGACTGTAAACATGATTTTTATCCATGAGGATGGATGCTAAAACAGTATTTTTTGCAGTTGTTTTAGGAGGAGGGGGGTGTTTTATTTTCTTTTGTTTTTCTTTTTCCTTAAGAAAATGTGCTAAATTGTTAATGGTTGTTTTGCACAGCACTTGCTTTCAGTTAATTTTAACAGATACAGTGGAGATAATGAGCTGAAGATTAATACTAGTAAAATATTATAAGAGATTTAAAACTCCAGCCATCAAATAATTGGGAGAAATGTTAAGCTACTTTGGAGTATTCTAGAGAATAGGAAACATGGAGACCTGGGCAATTTTAACTCTCTGTGCCTTCCTTTCTACCTGAGTCCTTTCCACTTTCTCTCCATAATGCCATGTTGGAGCACATCCTGCTTAGCCTCCAATCAACATTTCAAGCACTGGGATCATGTTTGATATTGTCAGATGGCCTGGAAAATTAAAAACCCAATTAAAGGCTCAGCACGCGGGTCAGCTCTTCTGCATATCAAAAGGCCTCCTCTGGCTATTCTGCTCAAATTGTATCTGTTAACAGCTCACTTTGCAGAGAGTGAAATAGCAGAGCGTTTATGAGTAATAAGTACCTTCCAGCTGATACATTTCAAACACAAACCACTTTCATGGCCCCTGCAAAAAGTACAAGTCATAATCAAATTGTCAATTTTTTCCTGCGAGATGCATAGATCCATTGTAACTGTGATTGTTAAAGAAGGAAATGCATTTTATTCACATGTTGGGAAAAAAAAGATGCACATTTTCCCTACAATTAAAGATTTTTTGTCACTTTTTTACATTGCCTTTCCTTTACATTTCTAAATAGTTACTATAATTGATTTTCGGGTTGCATTCAATTTATTTTTTTTTTTGTAGGAGAATCATTTATAGTTTTTATGTAGTGGAAGAAATGGTTGAAGTGAATAGCATTTTTGTTTAGCTGGGGTATTAATGTTCACCCAAATGTTTATAATGTGAATGTGCAAAGCACTAAAAGCTTTCGAGCTAAATGCAAATTAGTTGAGCACTCAAATGACATTTTTAGGAGGAGTTTTCATCTGTCAATGTGGCATAATATTAAGTCAAACTAAAGTCACTACTTCAGCTACTGGCCATTTGAAAAAAAATTCATAAGATACTGGGGTTGACAGAAAAGAAAACAAACTACATAAATATTTTTCAACATATTATATTAACCAAGCAGCTGCTACAGGATTTCACAAGAAGTTAGCATATAATGTCTCCCTTTAGAATATATTTTGAGTGTATGCAATGTCAAAAATCTAAATCCCTGGGTTTTGCATAATGCATTAAGGTCCACATCTGAGACTAGAAAGATTTTTCAAAGCAATGTCATGTGATGAAGTAACACATGCTTCACTCAGGAAAAAAGAAAAATCAAGGAATATTATGAGTTAGGAAAAATGCAAACAGATTAGTATTCTAAACTGTTAATCCAAGTAATGTAAATGCATTAATCACCCCTACTCTAATTGGATTTTTAAAAAATCATTTACTTACAGCAAACACTTAGATTTTCTGTTCTTTTAAACAAAAGCCCAACTGTTAATCATAAGAAACTGTCAAGTGACATTAAAGATTAGAAAGTCACAAAAGCAAAAAATCTGACGCTTAATGGCTGGAAGTCCATAAGTCACAAAAGCAAAAAATCTGACACTTAGTGGCTGAAAGTCCATCTTTGACCCACCACCACAAAGCAGAGCTCTGCTCTGCCCTGGCCGTGTGCAGGCTCATGCCTTCCAATAACCCCAGCAGCACAGAAGGTGATGTTACTGGAGTTTTCATGGACACTCCCAGGTAGTGTGCTGGTACAGGCCCAGGATATCCCGTTTTTAGGAGCAATTTGGTGCAACTTGTACTTACGAGCCAAACCCTCCGTTTTGTAGCAGCATGACAAAATCGGAAGAGAACACTGAAACGGGAATTAAAGTTTGATCCGTTGATTCTACAGGATCTTAGCACCTCTCTACACAGTTTGCACCTCTGCAATTTATCTTCACGATATGTTTGGAGGAAGAAGTGAGTAGCCTGCACTTCTGGGGACATGTCCCTGGTGGAGACCAAGATGGCAGCTGCTGGGTACCACAGGCAGTGCCGGACCCCAAGCCTGGGGACATGAGTGGGTGCCAGCATAATGACTTCAGGTCTGTGACAACTTATTCCTGCTAAAGAACAACATAGCATATATTAATAGGCGATTTAAAATAATTACATGCTTTAATATTTTCTAAAAAACAGTTACTTGTCTTTTGAAAGTTTCATACTTCTTATAGAAAAGAAAGCAAGTGCTTTTTCAGAGAAACAATGTATAATAATATGTCAGTAAAGATTGAGCAATTTTGAGTAGTGATGGGTGAAAAGGACATTATGTTCTTTTTTCTTGTCATGGTCGGTATTTTTCTGTCAGTTGGCAAAGGCTGCACTCAGCAAGAAGAAGCTAAAGACCTGCATTGAGAGACGTGAGGGTGACAGCTAACCTGACAGGTCAGAAGATGACTGCAGAATTAGCCTTACTTTAATTCTCACTAAAATTCACAGCTCCTGACGAGGAAATGGGAAAAAGAAATTTCCTTACACATTTTCTTTTCATTTCATGTGCAGATTATACATATTCTGCTTCCATTAACAAGAAGGAGATTGTGCTTTATGCAGCTCTATATTTAAGGGCAAAAGACCAAGCAGATGACAAGAGTGACCCTTCTCTTGTCTTATGATCACTGCCAGTTTGACATGACACTAATTAGACTGCCTTAATCTAAACCCAGTTAGTTCTGCATGCTTGCAGCAAAACCATTGTAAACCCGAACATAAATTGCCTTGGGCCTTTGTCTTCCTACGATACATACATACACATATACACACACTCTCTCTTTCATAATCCAGTCCTGATAGTCTTAATGTATGAGATGACTGCATATATTATTCTTAATTTTCAATTTTACTACTACTTTCCATTTCTGTTGTAGACTATTTCACAGTGTATGTTCCAGTAGAGTCAGAGGAGCTGTAAGGGGATTGTTTCATAGTTCATAAAAAAAATGCATGCCGCATGCAATCTGAAATAGCCTGTGGTTGGTAAGCCTAAGCACAGTTTACATTTTCCCTTAATGGTGAAATATGATTATAGAACTATGAAGTAAAATGTACACAAACTAATCTCATTTAAAAGAAAATCTTAATTTTGAAAAATAATTCCACGTACAAATTAATCAGAAAATTTGCAATTCTTAGTAGATCCAAAAAATAGATAAAAATTGACTGTTAAGAAAAATTCATGGGGTAAGTATGTTGATACAAATATAATTGTGGGTAGTGAGTGAAAACAAACTGATTTGGACTACAAAACATTGTTAAAAGTGGTGGTTAATAGATCCACAAGTAACCCCTGAAGGTTTCCCATTGAACTTTATCTGTTATAACACAGCTAATGTGTTGCAGAAAGACACTTATTCTTAGTTAAGTAAATTGCAAATAAAACACTTGAAAGGTATAATGTTCCTTTAAAATGAAAACAAATTCAGTTTATGTTGTGCTGTTATTCTTATTTGTACCAATCCTCCTTAATGTTCATCTCTCTGGTATTATTTGGTTGAATCTGGAGCTGCTGAGGTTCTTTTTAAAACAATTAAATAGAAAATTTAATGAATATAAGCTTTCAAAATTAGATCTTTGGACTTAACAAACGAACACTAAGGCTTAAATCTAATAATTCATACTAGCTGAAGAGTTCATTTAAGCCATCATCATCCAATGTTCACTGTTTGGTTCAGAAGAGGATTGTGGGTTTTTTTTAATCGGTGTGTTTTCAGCTGTGGTTTGCTACTTGAGACTGGTTTTTTCCCTCATCTCTTTTCCAGGTTTTCATAGCAACTGAGCTGAACAATGAAAAAATCACCACTAAAGACAGTCAAGAAGTTGGATTAATGAATATTAAAATGTTGTAATTCATGCTGAAACAATATTCTACCAAGTTTTTCTCTGTATCTTAACTAAAAAACCAAGTATAAGTGGTAGATAATATTTCCATGAATGGGACCCTTAGGCTTATTCAGCTGAGCATGTTTAGCTTGCCAAGTTTCAATATTTTCAGAACTGATCCTGAGACTGAGAAGCCTTCATCACAGCACAGCATTTAAAATGATGGATGTGATACATATTTAATACAATAAAATGGTCATTTATATGCTCATACTAGGCACAAGGGAAATCCTTGTAGGAAGAAATTCTAAAATCAAAGGGGGCCCATTCTCTCATTGTATGGCTAGGCTTCGCGAATGAAGATCCAGGGAGAGCTCCACCCACGCTCCTCATCAGTGCCTTTTACAAGCGCGCTGAGAAAAAGAGGATAGCGGATAGCACCCTTGAGCCTGCACAATGGATTTTTTTTAAGCGAGACACAGCATGCACAGAGTTGGACCCACCCTTTAGTCCTAAGGTTCATCTGCCAGGGCCTAGCAAGCTTGGACGCTGGCAGCGAAGTCCTTAGGACGGAGGTTTTATTAGAGTGTCCTTCTCTTAGATGGAAGGCCTTACAGGGCTAAACAAGCTCCACCTGCCCGGGTTTGGAATCAGAGTTGTCCTTCTCCTAGGATGACTGCCAGAAGGCTAATGAGCTCATCCTACCCATACAAGGATTAAAAGAACATGGGTATCACTCCCCACACTTTCCTGTGGGCAATGAGTTTAATGCTCCCTCTGCTGTCGGCACAGTTATCGCACCAGGGGCCACAGAAGACCCCAAGTGATTTTCAGACTGTGCCTGATTTTGTCATTGCTGTGCAAAGAATTTAGGTACCTAGCTCCCATTAGTGCTGATGGGTGTTATGAGCCCAAGTCTTTCATGCGTCAGTAAGACAATATATATTTAAGGGTCCAGTGCAGCAGAGGGGAGGCCTTGCACATGTTGAGCTGAAAGATAGTTCACAGGTTATCCTTGTGCAGCTAAATGATGAGGGGAAACCACAGTCAGGGCTACTGTGTCATGGCTTCAGCAAAACAGGCCTTCACAGAGCACACCTATGCCATCTATTCCCTAGCTATACAGAAAATATGGGCATACCAAGGATCCCTTGGTGCTCCAAAGAACACTGCCTGAATTTTCTGACTACCTATTGTATGCCTCGTCTGTCTTTTATCACCTCAGCAGCACTTAAAGAACATGGGGGAGACGGGGACTGTGGGGATATGACCCAAGTTAATTAACTGAAACTTTCCAAGAAAAATATGTAGCAAAAAATATGAAAACTCAAGTGAACTTTTCAAGTGTTGCAGCACTGCAACAAAACAAGGTCAAGTTCAGAAGCAGGGAAAGAGCACTAAGAAAACACTAGATGCTATATGAACACATCTACAGTGTTGACAAGTGTGGTTGGTTTGGCCCATCATAGTGATGGCCACATGCAACTGCACAGTTGTTACTCTTTTTGGTTTACAATTAAACATGCCAATTCTTGCTGCTAAAACCCCTCCTGAACGTGGACCATAGTACCCCTGGGAAGAAATCTGTAGGATGTTCTTAGGCCATTCCGCATCCCT
>VWZO01013311.1:0-40747 GCA_013396975.1 Bucco capensis | reverse complement strand
CCCTTTTTTTTTCTAGGGACATATTGAAAGCCCATTTTTATAAACAGGAATCTCTGCTGAGGTTTGATGGCTTTTGATCAGACGCTAGCCCTTCAGCACTACCGGCCACTGAGGCAAAATTGACCACAGCAGCATTAAATTATTCTGACTCATATTGCTTGCTGTGCAGCTAGAATCCATAACATCTGAAGACGTTTCTAAGATGATTTCATGGCACAGTAGAGAAGGACACCTGAGCCCAACTTTTTTATAGCTATTCATAATATATGAAAATCCATTAAAATCTGACCAACATGCTAGTTTTGTGTTTGCATATCTAATTAGAATGCTGTGTTACAGAATCCTCTGGTTTAATTGTTCACATCACGTGTCCTGGTTTAATAGCTGAACTACTACAGAGGATATTGTAACTTTGAACTCTTGTTCAATGGCTGTTAATAGCACTCTTCAGGTATGAAAGACTGAAATTAACACTAAAACTGTTTGTTGACAGAAAGAATAAATCTCATAAGACTTTTAATCTATGTGCATTATATTGAGTCAGGAATGATTCACAGAGAAAAAGCAGCTATTGATTTCAGCAAATTGAGAAAACTAGAATATGTATTGGAACTTATTTAAATATCCTAAATTCCACTTAACAACACAAGCTGCTGGCTTTGCAAAATTCTGGAAATGCACCCCGCCGTTTGTACTAATTGGTGGGAAATGCAGGCCTGCGTCAAAGACAGATAATCATCTGATGAAAATAGCTTGTTTCTGTCATCAGTACGTACCACACCCCTATATCTCATGAGGAGGGTTTCAAAAAGGTGTTATATATTGTCATGGTAATTATAATTGGGTTATACGTATCCAAGGTACAGAACCCATACAAGGTGATGGCATAAAAGAAAGTTTTATAAATGAGACTGTAGGGCATTTAACGAAACAATTGTATGCAGAATAAAAAGCTTACATAAAAGTGTGTATTATGCAGATGTTAGAAACCTGTGTCTCTGAGAAGACACTATTTTGACCATAATGCATTCTGTCATGTGAGATAAAATGTAGAGAACATTTACATTTCTCCCACTCACTGAGCTTCTACCACACGGCTTGCATTTTTCTCACATCAATAGACATCTTTTTAAACATTATATTCATGTCTGTCTCTCTTGATGGCAAATAAAATTCAATAAATAAAACACTTTATGATAAATATGTTAGATTTAAGAAGCAGTTGTGATAAAATGCACAGGTTTTCAAAAATGATTTGTTAAAACCAAATAAATTTAACAAGACATGTACACAAGCTCAAAATATATTAATATATTGTAGATGATGCACAATAACATAATGACCCAAAAAAGCATTTGCACAGTTTTTCACACTGCTTAACTTAATGCTAAGACAAATAATCAACAGAACTTGAACCCACTGCCTCTGTAGATCGGATCAACATATGACTGCTGCAGCAGCATGACTTGCCAGGGCATTTCAAACCAGCCACAGTTACAGAATGCTACTGTATAGCAGGGGACATGTTCACTGCAAAACCATCAACAAGTCTAGTGTCTCTTAGAATACAGTTATAGAACACTAAATATTTGTATCAATACTATAACGCACAGCACATTCTTTTTCATTCTTCCAATCAGATTGGTGTACTTGGCAAAACAGTAATTTGTAATAAAATATAATTTTGGGTACCATTTCAACGTCCTACTGGGCTCCTGCTAATCATGTCCTTTCAGGTAATTTGAAATTGCAGTTAACATGTATCAGAGTTAAACAAATGCAAGTCTTACCACTTCATCAGCTTCTCTTTAAATGTTTGTTTCTACCTTTTTTGCAATATGTCTGTTTCTCAAATATTATTCCTCGACTTCATTTATTTTGGTATTCAAAAGCATAAAACATAAAAAGTAAAGAACCTTGCTGTATTGCTTAATTGCTTTTATTTGTTTTTCTGCTTATTAATTTACCACTTTTTTTTACTAACTACTTTAAAAGAGTGGGTTTAGTGTTTATTTCCCATATGTGGCTTCCAAAACAGTCAAACAGATTATGTGCCTTTTGGTGCTTGTAGAAATGCAAAAGAAGAAACAGCCCAGCACCAATTCAAAGGACTTAGAACTAGATCAGACAAGACTTATCTGCTGTTCCTCGTGGTAGGACAGAAAAAAAATGTGCACATTTTAAAGATCTAGTCTAGGATTTGGATGATCCTTGCAGTGCCAAAGACACTTCAGGTTAGATCTACAAAGGCATCCCCACATAGGAGAACTTATAAAATTACGGGGTTTATTGCAAGATCTAGGCTGATTCTGCAGTAAGTCTCCACGAGAACATCAGGACTTCTGTGAACATGTGGCCTCTGTTGCTCCCTCCCCTTGATTCTATGAATCATAGAATCATAGAATAGTTACAGCTGGAAGAGACGTTGAAGATCATCAAGTCCAGCCTTTGTCCTAGCCCTATCACCCCACTAAATGATGCTCCCCAACACAACATTCAGCCGTCTCTTAAACACCTCCAGGGACGGTGACTCAACCACCTCCCTGGGCAGCCTGTTCCAATGGCTGACAACCCTTTCAGTAAAGAAATTCCTCCTAATGTCCAGCCTGAACCTCCCCTGGCACAGTTTCCATCCATTTCCCCTTGTCCTATCACTCTCTACCACGGAGAACAGACCAATTTCCGCTTCTCTACAACCTCCCCTCAGGTAGTTATAGAGAGCAATGAGGTCTCCCCTCAGTCTCCTCTTTTCCATACTAAACAGGCCCAGATCCCTCAGTCTTTCCTCATAAGGCTTATGCTCTAAGCCCTTTACCAGCTTGGTAGCCTGCCTCTGTACTCTCTCCAGCACCTCAATGTCCCTCTTGTAGTGAGGGGCCCAAATCTGGACGCAGTTTCTTTCTGAACAGTGGCTTTCACCAGAAAATGTTACAGAATATTCTAGATCCTTGTTTCTAGGCCCAGTAACAACAGTATTGCCCTAAATGGTAAAATGAATTTGAGAGATCTACTACATCAATGTTACAATCTCTTGGTCAAGCGCTCTCTTGAACTATCACATAAACAGGGGGTCTTGCACAGAGATGACATCTGATTTTTTGTGTAAACAGTGAGAGTCTTGCATGAAATTTTACAAGATATATGAGGCAATCCCTATAGCACTCTGGCAGGACCTAACAAGCAAGGTCTTTAGTTTCCTTTCCTACAGCTGGCACCCATTTTGTGTCTTTCTTACCTTCCTCTTAAAAGGCATCCTGAGGCAGCAAATTGGCCCTGAGGGCACCCACAGCTCTGGCATCCTCTGCCAGGCCACCCCCAGGGCTCCTGGCATCTTGCCCACAGCCCAGAACCCCATCTCAGCCCTAGGAGGTTCCCCACACCCTGCCCATAGCCCAGGACTCCATGGAGGCCTGCAGAGCAGAAGGGAAGCAGAAGAGAACTGACAGAAGTGAGAGCATGTGACGCAGGGAGCCGAGGACTGAAAGAAAATCTTTCCTGGAAGAGGAAGAGAGACGAAAAAGCGAACACTGGACTAGGATTCATACAGAAGAGACAACAAACACTTGCCACTGTCAAGGTCAGATGATTTCCTTGCAAGGTCTGTCTCCTGAATTTTATTTTCTTCAGGTTCAAGTAAAAACTAACTTTAAAGATGGGGGATTTTGTTGTTGTGTTTCAAAATAATCCTTTTTTGGCACTTTGAGATATTCATTTAAAGGAAAAGGGGCTGGCAGACATGTCTGACAGAGTGAAAGGTCTGTTACACCTCTCAGACCATGAGCTACGCTGTGAAACAAATCTCTGCTGAGTCATTGTTCATCACCCTACTCCTCTGCCTAGCACGAAATGAGTTTCACTTTGCATCTCCACCAGCCACACGGAACTCATCTTTCCATTACATGCTGTGCTGGGCAAGAGAGCCTTGCAGTTGGCCCAGTGCCATTGTTTGCATTTCACCTTCTAAATGTAGAAAACTTACTTTTATAATGAAATAACACTGTGATCCTATAGAATATGCTCTAAGAACCACTTAAAAATGTGTTTTGATCTGGAAAAGAGATCCATCAGTTTTGTGTCTTGCAAAGATCCTCCAATTACATCAATGAAGAGTTTGACCGGCTTAAGATCTGCATCTTTATACAAACTTAATAACCCATAATTTGTGAGAACATTTTCCAATTACAAAATCAGTCTCAATGTTGTTACAAACATCTTCATGCTCATATTCTTAAGGTCATATTAAAATATGTTGCACTTTCCTGCAAACACAGTTAACAACATTAGAAGTCTCTGACAATTTCTTTGAGACAAAAAGGTTGCTAGGGAAGCTTTCAACCCCCCCACCCCCCCGATTGTTATGCAAATAGTTAAAATATTGAAATGAATTTAAGGAGTTATACTCTAACACGTCAGTCCTTTTATAATTTGGAGACAATGAATAATATATTCCAGACAAAGTGAAGCCAGCTATAGAAGTAAACTAAAATAGGAAAATTACGCCCACCAGGCATTTAAATTTAGGAGCTGAATAAATTATCCATACATTAAAAGGTTCATATATTTCAAAGAAAGCATTAAAAAGTTTAAAAAAAATGGCTGAGAAAATGTAACAAAAAGCAGAATAATTCCAAATGTGATCAAAGCTGGTATGGAAACCTATTAAATGGATATCCTTGTTGCACAAAAATTATACAACATTATTTTCACAGATCTGTTCTCTTACCAGATATTCACTTAGAGTCTCTGCTGGTTTACGAAATTAGTTTTAATCTGGTACACAGAAAAAAATCATTAAAACTAAGATTTTTATCCAGTCAAATTTCTATTGCATTTTCATCTTTTGGCACAAGGGACATTTATTCTTTTTAATCAAGTGTACTCTTTTATCTGGTATGCTATGCTTCCAAAAGGACTTCCATATATTCTTGTATGATTCAGTTCCCTGCATATGCTATTCTTACAAATATATTAATTAAAAAGCCCACTCACCTTATTTGATGAAAACCAAAAATACTGCAACAGTTTCCTCATCATGCTGAAAAGGAAATTCATCCAGGCCATAGTAATACACATAGCACTTTCAAACATTCACCACTGCCACAGAGTATCTAAACTCTTGCTGTCCTGATTTTAGAACAGGTTTTTAAAAAATACTTCATGTATTCCATGCATAAAGGCCACAGTAGAGCCACAACTGATGTAAGAAGGTCAAATCTCTGTTGAAAATCATTAGAAATTCATCAGTATGATGTGGCCCATTATTTATAATTTAATGAATATTAGCTAAAAATCATTTGAATACCACTTTACTTATTAATATATTTAAATCTATCGATGCTCAACTCTACTATAATTTGGGGGATATAGCTCTGAAATATACAGAATCACTGATTATTCATGGCTGGAAATGATGTCTCAGATCACCGAGTCCAACCAAAACAAAAAAACAAACAAAAACCCAAACCCAGACAACTCTTGCTTACTTATAAGGAATATGTGGGCAGAATAAGGATGTTCCAAAGGGCTGTATTCTTTCACTGTGTTCTTTCTGAGGAAGAATAAACACATACAAGATTCACTATCATGGAAATTTTATAGTATGGAATCCAGACAAGATGGATACATAATGCAGCAGTTTATGCTTCTTAATTTAGCTGGTCAAGTTTCATGGAAATTTGTGGGTTTGCTATAAAATGATATAGCTAAGGATTTACACAATAGTAGATCACCAAAGAAATTATCCTTCCTGAGTTTGAATGTCTCCTGAACTTAGGTCTTTGAGGACATGTAGCTCAGTCACTGATCTGTATTTCGTAACATATGTTGCTGTGACTAGTAAAATACAAGTATTTCATTTTGTGAGAGGCAGTTCTTTACCTGCAAGTTGCGGCAGTGCAATTACACAAGCTCTGGGTGCAGCGATTTTTGCCCAATGATTCTTTTCGGTAAAAGTTCTAATACAGACATAATTATATCAGTGTGACAATTCTTACAATATTAAAAGGTTTCCCACTGCTAACAAGAGCATATTTTTAAAAAATGGTTGCGTCCCTAGAAATACCCCTTCTTTAGGGGTTTGCAGAAGAAGGAATGCATCATCTAAGAGCAAGTTAACAGAGATTAAAATATTCTTTATTGACTTTGAGACAAAAGTATACAATCCTTAGGCCTCCAAACCTATACTCTCACTCAGCTTCATGCCATTTCCTCAGGTCCTGTTACTGGTCACCAGAAATAAGAGATTAGCTCCTACCCCTCCACTTCCCTTCATGAGGAAGCCGTAGATTGCAATGTCTCCCCTCAGCCTCTTCTTCCCCAGGAAGAATAAACGAAGTGACAGCTGTTCCTCATGCAGCTTCCCCTCTAGACACTTCACCATCCTCATGGCCCTCCTCTGGACACTCATTCGTAGAGTTATATTCTTTTAATATTGTGGTGCCCAAAAGTGAACACAGTACTCAAGGTGAGGCTGCATCAGTGTAACGTAGAGTAAGTCAATCACTTCCATCAACCAGTTTACAATGAGAGGTCCTTTCTGTTAACAAGCGACAAATCAAGGGCACATTTCCTAGTTGGTTCCATTAGTGCCTCTACTAAGAAGTTTTCATCCAGGTGTTTCAGGAATCTTCTGGACCTTTTTGTACCAACTGTGTGGTATTTTCAGTTAACCTATGGCAAGTTGAAGACCCTCATAAGAACAAGGGCAGCTGATTTAGAGGTATCCCTTAGTTCTTTAAAGAATAATTTGTCAGTGTCAACATCTGGGTTGGGCTACATTAACAGCCGGCAGGAGCCGTCCAAGCTTTTGCTGGATGACTAATGAAAGATGCTAAACAAGGATGATCTATAATTTCCTATTTAAAGTGTCAAGCTGGATATTTGTGTTGTTCAGAAACAAGGGTCCTATATTCTCCAAAAGAGAAATTTTGTATTTGTTCTGTCATGTAGGGTCCTTTCCATGAATCTTATAAGTCTTAGGAAGAACCTCGAGTTCATTTAGACATGGGGAGTCAGTTTTGCATTTTATAAAGCCAGTTTTAAAACTGTGAGTTGTACTGAAGAAATTATTGATGGATAGTTCAGATAACTTAACAAAATGGCAACACAATCAAAACATAAGCCTTTGCATCTAGTATTTCCTGCATATTCAGCATACCTTATTCTGCACTTTCTTATGTGTGAGCAGCTAAATAGTATAAATCACCATTTCACTGATTTAAATGAATGTTCACCAGATTGCTTTAGCTGTTTAGCGGTATAGTACAAGTCGAACTTACCACCAGAGCATAGCTGAAATGAAAACAGGTTTTAAGAGGATAAAGGAGGGTGGATTTTAATTTTTCCTGATGAATGCTGATGGGTGAATTCTGTAAATCAAGGAACTGAACACTCAGGATGCAGAAGCTTGCTTCCTGTCTTATTTTCATCTGAGGAGCCTAGAAATAAATAATGCTGCTTTCTTTTCCTTTTTTTTTTTTTTTGAGAAAAAAAGCAAATAAGCTCTATTTTCCTCCAAAGCTATGTCATTTCTTTCACACGTATCTTTTCTTTGT
Organism: Bucco capensis; assembly: GCA_013396975.1. NCBI lineage: Eukaryota > Metazoa > Chordata > Aves > Piciformes > Bucconidae > Bucco > Bucco capensis. The sequence goes on along the minus strand of VWZO01013311.1, from coordinate 33,194 downwards.
TCAAAAAAAAGGGTTTGCCTTTTGCCTACATGCCTTATTTTCACTGCCATATGTCAAAATCTTACAGTCAACTTTTGATTTTATCACCTATTCAGTGCACAGGAGAAAAACAGCAATTATTTCAAGTACAGGGTTTGTGGATTTTTTTATTTATTTCCATTTTAAAACCTTTTACTCCAAATCTAAGCCTTCCAAATTTGGCAACACATTGTATTTTTTGATGTCTTGCAATTAAATCAGTCTGATTTCATATTGTCATTAAATCAGCCACTTGGAGAAAATATGTAAGAGTCCTGATTTGCCTTTCTGAATCTATTTTTCACAGTTGCAAAGTCCTGGTCAAATAAATTAAATTACTTCAGCAGTATGTAACTAATTTTATGTAAATTAAGGTGTTAATGTTCTGAATCACATTCCTGAAAATGGCCTGTTTTCTCTTGCAGCTTTTTTTCATTAATGTCACAATGGAAATCTAAAAATTAATTTCTACAAGACTAAGTATTGCTCCCTGACCTCTAAAACAATTAAATTTATTGCTAGACTTAATGGTCAGCTGACACTTCTCAGTAGCCCACCCAAATAAATCAAGACCTCTGCCTGTGTGGCAACACAACAGACTAATGTGAATTCAGGCTTTTTTAAACATCGATGACCTATGCAAGTTTTAGCTGTATTGCTGGGTACATAATTATTGTAATGTTTCACCCCCTGTTTGTGGCAGTCCCCTAACAGAAGTAAAACTGATGCTTTAGGTTATCAAGAAAATAAAAGATTAGCAGAATGAAAATAAGCATAATTGGAAGCCGTAGGAATACAAAATCAGAAACAGTCTTATTATTTGACTAGGAAAGTTAAAATAACAAATATATTCAGAGAGACACAGGAGATGCAAATCGGGGGGGGGGGGGGGGGGGGGGGAAGGGAAGATAGCTAAGACCTCAGTTTCCAGCTGCTAGTTTCCTCAGACTTTGTCATCACATTAGACTGGGAGAAGCCATGTTGGTTTTCTTTCTGTCTTTTTTTTTTTTTTTATAATTGCAGGCAGGTCCAGATTGGTCTTATATTAATGGCTTTGAGACATATTACAGATGGTCATCTGCAGTGTTAAAATAAACTTGGTCATGTTCTTCAAACGTTGGACAAGAAGTTATATTGGCTTAAAGAAACGTAAGCTCTACTGCTACAACTTCTCTGAAAGTACAGAGTATCATATATAGGAAAGCAATTTTTCTAACTTGCTCCATCAGTTTAATGCACATCCGTTGCATCACCACTGTAAAGGGTGAAGAAACAAGAGACACTTGCTTTGTATTTCTAAAAATCCATTTTCCAAATAAATATTCCTGTCCCAGGTATTTCACCTACACAGGACTTGTTCCTCCACTTGACAAAACCTATGAAAGTTCAGTTGTTTGCCTCAATGAAAAATCTGATGACTTTGCATAGCCAAATACCTCTGAGAATCTCACAGTATTCTATTTTAAAAAAAAGTTCTTCCTAAACACATTTGAGATTAATATGTAAGAATCTAACTGATATGAAATTAATAGATAAGAATCTAAATAATTTTTTTAAAATAAACAAGTATTAAAAACTTAATATTCAGACTGCAAATACAAATAATCTTAAAAGATTGTAACAAAAACTGGAAGCCTAGATTATTCTTGTTATTTAAAGTGTGATTAATAATGTTATTTTTTTTATGGCTACGCTACTTTCCACAGTATGCAGACATTTAGACTTTTAGGGTGGTTAGCTTGCCTGAATTCCTAAAGATCTGTACCTCCCTTTTAGCCAACATAAATTAAAAAAAAAAGAGGTCTTTATTTTTCCAAACCAGTCACTTCATGAAACTGGCTGAAACTTAAGAGTGACTTAAGTCAATATATTCTAACAGCAACAGTTATGCTTCTGAGCCACACAGGTTAATGAGTTACTACTATGCATCAGCTGAGCCGTGGTGGCTGTTTATTCACTCTTTGTTTGTGTCAAACACAAGGTAAAACACATTAGGTTAAACTTTAATGAAAGAAGGTTATGCTAATGCACTTTACTTTTGCTCTGCCAAAGGCTAAGAGTTCACACAGTACCTCTTAAAGCAATGGTAACTTGATCAATACCTTAGCCCTAAATAATAGACATTGGAATAGAATCCAGTCGCCCTGATTTATGGTTCCCTGTTGTAATTACTAAACAAAATTCATATTCATAGATTTCAAGGCAATATTTATTTGTGCAAGAAAGTATGTTGTCAGAAAGTTGAATAGTGGTGAGCTTCATTCAATCTGTAATTACAGTGACTAATCAGCCCCTAATATTATTTCTTTAAAAATTGAGAACTAGGTCTTATCCACCTTCACATGTGGGTCTAGACATTGAATAAAAATAAACTTCTAAAAGTCAGGGCAATTGAGCAGTGTGGATACAATCCACTGGAAGGGAGGCAGTACTTGTTGCAAGGTGATATTTGAAAAGAAATGGCTGGAATGGCAAAAAAAAAAAAAACAACCAACAAACTGGAGATTAGTCATAAATAAAAATTTCCCTTTGAAAGCTATCAGCATTTCTTCTGAGAAACAGAAGACGAATGTGTTAAATCTATTTCAGAGCTGACAAGAATTCTGGAGAAAAATACCCTTCTTGCCAACATGGAAACTTATATATCCTTCAATAGGGAGGAATGGGAAAAGATCACAAATTCATACTTTTTTCTGGAAAAAATAAAGAATTTTCAAAGAACATGTCTTGATCTGAAAAACTGCAAAAGTTGTTGAGTTTAGCCTTAGTTAACATATACTCTACTGCCTGATTTCATTTGAAATGTTATCGTTTCTTTCATCTACTTTTAAGAAAAACTGTTTCTATATAGCAGAAGATCTGACAAAGTCCATTACTAGACTTGAGGTCCACTTCATTTGTGCATACTTTTCTTAAAGTCAAGGAGCTAACATAACTACTACTTAAGTTAGTATTCCAAAACTTTGGTTTAGGTACATGATTATCAAAAGTCTCAACTAAATCGACATAGAAAGTCTCAAAATTGAAAGTCTCAGTTCTCTCAACCTTCCTTCATAAGAGAGATGCTCTACTCCCTAAATTATCTTAGTGACCCTTTGCTGGACTCCCTCAAATATGTCCATGCACCTCTTGTACTGGGGAGCCCAGAACTGGACAGAGCATACAGGTGTGACCTCATCAGCCTTGAGCAGAGGGGAAGGATTACCTGCCTCAACTGCTGGCAACATTTCTCCTAATGCAACCTAGGACACCATTGACTTTCTTTGCTACAAGGACTTACTCCTGGCTCATGTTCAGCTCACTGGCCACCAGGCCACCAGGTTCTTTCCTGCAAAGATGTTTTTAGACTAATCAGCCCCCAGTATAGACTGGTGCATGAGATTATTCCTCCCAAAGTGCAGGATTTTCACTTCCCTTGGCTGAAATTCATGAGGTTCCTGAGCCTATTTCTCCAGCTTGTCAAGATCCCTCTGGATGGCAGTACACCCCCCTTTCTCTTACTAGTATGGTAGATCTTCCTTCAGATAATTTTCCTAACCTGAGATTTCTTACAACAACTTTTCCCTGTTGCCTTCTCTCTTAGTTTCTGCTGGAAGGGAAGCTGAACATCGCAAAGGCTGGTTTTGAAACCAAAATTCTCCAGGGACCAATTCATCCTTTGACACCAAATAGTATATATGCAGTCACACAATATATTAAATGCAGTATAAAGTAATAATGTTTGAAACATGTTTTGCATCTAGTGTGAACAAGCCAGACCCTTTTGAAACTGGTATGAATATAGGAAGATTGGTGTAGCAGCCCATTTTTGGTTTTGTTTTGTTGGGTTTTTTTAAGGTGACAATGCAGAAATACACTTTATTCTAGACGGTAGAATCTTGACAACTGAGATCCTCTCTGCTCTATAACACTATTGGACTTTGCACAGTGAATTTCAAATGAAAACAGATATGCTTCAGCATTCTTGTTCAGTATGTCTCTTCTCCATAGTGCCTTATTATTATTACAATTTAATGTAGTGGCATCTAACAGGCAGAGTCAGGTTATACTCCAGTGTGCTAAACAAACATAATAAATGACATGACAGTACCTGCCACAATACATGGACTTCACTCTGACAGAGCTAGATCCAGTGAAGGAAAAAGCAATGATCTCTTCTGACAAGATTCTGAAGGTATTTAAAACAGATGGAAAACCCTTGACTCTGTATGAGTGTCCTCCTTAACCGTTTTGAATCAATGCAAGGCAGCTTATTTCATGCAGATTGCTGTACAGAGCCAGACCAACAGCACAGATTTCCATACCAAAAGTCTGATGGAGAAGTATGCAGATCCACATGCTGTGAGGCAGCATAAACACTTATTCTTGGAGTATTTTACTTGCATGTTTTATACTTTTAGTGGCACTTCCTGAAGTTCACAGCTAAGCTGCCTTTGTTGTCCAGTTTCAAAATCTATCTAATGACAAACAGATGTGACCTGGTCATGCCAAACTTTTGGTTGCCTTTGGAAAACAGATGCAGGAATTATGGCTGCAGAAATCGAAGGCCACACTCTAGTTTGAAAGCAGACAATCCTTTCCTGGACTGCTGAAAAAAATATCACATTTCAGACTGGTATAGACTTTAAACTCTGATTACTATTTTCTACTAGATAGAAATAAAATTTAAAAATTAACTACTATAAAAACATCTCTAAATAAAATGCATATAGCTTGCCCTACTCAGAGCCACACCATGCACAAGGACATGGGACCCATGCAAATGGAGTCAAATTGGTAGGGTGAATGAGTGGCTGCGTGGCTGGTGCCATGCTCAGGGCTTTGGGTTTTACAATCTTGGATGTACCTTTGAGAGGCCAGGCATGTTAACAAAGGATGGGTTCCATCTGACCAGGTGGGGTAAGAATGTTCCGGGGAGCAAGCTGGCTGGACTTATCAGCAGAGCTTTAAACTAGATGTGTCAGGGAGAGGGGATCCTCTTCTGAATGAGTGGTGATTGCTAATACTTCAAGAGGCAGGTGGATAATACCTGTGAATCCCAAGGGAGCTGGTGAAGGCACCTCGCAGAAGGTGATAAGATTGATAGCCCAGCTGAAGCGCCTTTATACAAATGCATGCAGCATGGGTAATAAGCAGGACAAGTTGGAGGCCTTGATGCAATTGAATAACTTTGATCTGATTGCTATCACAGAAACGTGATGGGATGATTCACATGATTGGAATATAGCAATAGAGGGCTACAGGCTATTCAGAACAGATAGGTTAGGAAGCAGGGGTTACCCTCTGTGTTAGAAAATGGATAGACTGTGAGGAACTGGTTCCGAGTAACAAGCAGGAACAAGTTGAGAGTTTGTGGTTAAACTTAAAGATCAGGCAAACAAAGGCCAGCTTGTGGCTGGGGTCTACTATAGGCCACCTGACCAATTGGAGCCTGTTGATGAGGCCTTCTTGCTTCACCTGCAGGAAGCTTTGAGCTCACTGGCCCTCATCCTGGTGGGATGTTTTAACTACCCAGACATCTGCTGGAAGAACAACTCAGCAGAATGTAGGCAGACCAGGAGACTGCTGGAGTTTATGGATGACAACTTTCTGGCACAGGTTCTAGACAAACCAACCAGGGATAAAGCATTGCTAGACCTGATGCTAACCAATGAAGAAGACCTCATTAAAGATACGGAAATTGGAGGAAGTCTAGGCTGTAGTGACCATGCATTAGTCATGTTCATAATCACTGGAAGTTTAGGCATAGCACAGAGCAAAGTAAGGACTTCGAATTTCAGGAAGGCAAATTTCCAGCTACTGAGAGACTTGTTGGGTGATGTCCCGAGATACTGTCCTTAGGGACAAAGGAACCAGTCAGAGATGGCAGTTCTTCAAGGATCCTCTTCTTAGAGCACGAGGGATCTCCATCCCTCTATGCAAAAAATCAAGCAGGGAAGGAAGGAGACTGGTGTGACTGAACAAGGACCTGCTTCTCAAGCTGAGGCATAAGAATGAAATGCACAGGCAGTGGAAGCAGGGACAAAAGGCCTGGGAAGACTACAGGAAAATGGCTAGGAAGTGTAGGAATGGGATCAGGAAGGCCAAGGCGCAGAGGGAGCTGAAATTGGTGAGGGATGTAAAAAATCATTAAAATGGGGTTCTCTAAGTATATTAATCAGAAAAGGAAGGTCAGGATGAGTGTTCCACCTCTGTTGAATAAGGAAGGAAGGACATTTAGTCTTGAAGGATACAGAGAAGGCAGAGCTGCTCAATGAGTTCTTTGTTTCAGTCCTTACTGGCAGCCAAACTTCCCACAACGACCAGGATTTGGTAGCCCTAGGTGAGTGTTGGGGGAGTGAAGGGCCTCCTGCTGTAAATGAAGAACAGGTTCGGGACCACTTACTGAAACTTGATAAGAAAAAGTCTATGGGCCCTGATAACATACATCCTAGGGTCCTGAGGGAATTGGCTGATGTAGTTGCAGGACCGCTCTCCATCATATTTGGCAAATCATGGAGGTCAGGTGAAGTCCCAGGTGAATGAAGGAAGGGTAACCTCACCCCTATTTTTGAAAAGGGTAGAAAGGAAGACCCCGGGAACTATAGGCTGGTGAGCCTCACCTCTGTGCCTAGGAAGATCTTGGAGCGAATAGTCTTGGAAGTGATGTTAAGGCACATGCAAGACAAAGAGGTGATTCTAAGAAGTCAACATGGATTCACTAAGGTCAAATCATGCCTGACCAATCTGGTGGCCTTCTATGACAAAGTGATTGCAGCACTTGATGAGGGAAGATGACTGATGTTGTCTACCTGGACTTTCGTAAGGCCTTTTACTCAGTTCCTCATGACATCCTATCTGAAAACTGGAGAGATAATGGATTTGATGGGTGGGCTGTTCAGTGGATAAGAAACTGGCTGGACGGACACAACCAGAGACTTTTGGCCAGTGGTTCTTTGTCTAGGTGGAGAGCAGTGACGAGTGGTGTCCCTCAGGGCTCTGTCTTGGGACTGGTGCTCTTCAATATCTTCATTAATGACCTAGACATGGGTATCACGTGCATCCTCAGCAAGTTTGCAGATGACACGAAGCTCAGTGGTGTGGTTGGTGGTCCAGAAGGGTGGGATGCCATCCAGAGGGACCTGGACAAACTTGAAGAGTGGGCCCATGAGAATAAAATCAAGTTTAATAAGTCAAAGTGTAAGGTCCTGCATCTGGGTAGGAGCAATCCTAGATATGAGTACAGCTTAAGTGAGGAACTCATTGAAAGCAGCCGTGCAGAGAAGTATTTGGGGGTCATGATAGATGAAAAGCTGGATATGAACCAGCAATGTATACTCGCAGCCCAGAAAGCCAACTGCACCGTGGGCTGCATCAGGAGAGGCATGAGCAGCAGGTCTAGGGAGGTGATTCTGTCTCTCTACTCTGCCCTCATGAGGCCCCACCTGGAGTACTGCATCCAGTTCTGGGGTCCTCAGCATAAAAAAAGATGCAGACCCGTTGCAGCGGGTCCAGAGGAGGGCCACAAAGATGATCAAAGGACTAGAGCACTTCCCCTATTAGGATAGGCTGAAGGAGTTGGGTTTGTTCAGCCAGGAAAAGAGAGGGCTTTGAGGGGATCTTATAGCAGTCTATCAGTATCTAAAGGGGGATTATAAAATAGAAGTGGAGAGACTTTTCAGCTGGTCAGATTGTAATATGACAAAGGGGAATGGTTAAAAACTGAAGGAGGGGAAATTTAGATTGGAGATTAGAATGAAGTTCTTTACCTGGAGGGTGGTTAGGCACCGGAACAGGTTGCCCAGAGAAGTTGTGGATGCTCCATCTGTGGCAGTGTTCAAGGCTAGGCTGGATGTGGCCCTGGGAACCTGGTCTTGTGTGTGCCATCCCTGCCCATGGCAGGGGGGGGCTGGAACTAGATGACCATAGAATCATAGAATGGTTTCGGTTGGAAGGGACCTCTGGAGGTCATCTAGTCCAACCCCCCTGCACTGGGCAGGGACAACCCCATCTAGATCAGGTTGCCCAGAGCCCTGTCAAGCCTCACCTTGAATGCCTCCAGGGATGGGGTCCCAACCACCTCCCTGGGCAACGTGTTCCAGTGTTCCACCACCCTCATGGTAAGGAACTTCTTTCTAATGTCCAGTTTAAATCTACTCTTCTCCAATTTAAAACCATTGCCCCTTGTCCTTTCACTGCAGGCCTTTGCAAACAGGCCCTCTCCAGCCTTCTTGTAAGTTCCCTTTAGGTACTGGAAGGTCACTAGTAGGTCATCCTGAAGCCTTCTCTTCTCCAGGCTGAACAATTCCAGCTCCTTCAGCCTGTCTTCATAGGAGAGGTGTGATCTCTAAGGTCCCTTCCAACCTGGGCTGTTCTTTGATTCTGATTCCATTCTTCCATAAATATGCATAGTCTGAAAACCCAGCCTGATAACAGTATGCAAGACTTGTTCTGAATTTCTTTGTATTTTTGTGTTCACATTCTGTGTAAGGCATTCAGCTAGTCATGGACAGACTTCATAGTCTTAAAATGTGGGACATTATTTGCAACTGGCTATAAATGTAAAGCACTGTTATTACTATTTATTAACATCAGGGAAATATGTGTTTATTCATATTGATGCATTTGGTAAGTAAATACAACATAACAAAATATTATACACATTAACATTACGTATAAGACCAAGAATCTTTAATGAATTTGCCTGCTTTGATAAGGAAATAAAGAATTGCTATTACGAACAGGAGCACAGCACCTGCATTTTTCACTGAAAAAATATTTTGCGTAATGAATTCTCTAGATTCTGCTATTGTTCAGTGAAGTACACTCCCATGCAGAGAACTGCAGGATGGAGATTTCAATAGGAAACTAACTTAATTTATGACAACAGTTAGGCAACACACAAAACGTGGTAAAACCGTGTCTAAGCACCTTGTCTTTCAAAGAAATGAGATTACAAAGCAGTATAGTGTTCTATGTTTACTGGGATTCTGGATGTGGTGATAGGCACCAGTGTGAAAAACCTACAATAGCCTTGTCAGTTACGTTAAACTGACACAGGATGGGGTGTGAACACTCATATTCTCATGGATCTAGATACAGTTCCATGAAAATGAAGCCATGTTCTGCTCCACACTTCTTATGCAAGACATTCTTCCCCAATGAAACCAACACCATGAATTTTTAATTGTGCATAGTAGTTACAATGGGTTATAAACCTTAAACTTTGTACAGACCTTAAATGTCACCAGTATTACTGAAAGCAAAGTTAAACCAGCTTTCATATATGAGAAATGCCTTTAGAATTGCAGTAGTGGAATTTATCCCACCAGATGAATTTCTGTTATATGATTGCAAAATGAATCTTTTTTTAAAGCGGGTAAAGGGAAGGGACAGTCAGTCTGAGATTTACACCTGATTTGTGTTATAGTAATCTTTGAAATTAAGAAGTGTATCCTTGCATTTCATTAAATTCTGGCTAATGAGATAACTGTCTTCCCAAGGAGGGAGTGATGAAGTACTCATGCCATAAAGCATAAATTAATGCTGCAAGGTTAAACACTGGAACTAACTCATGTTTCAACAAAAGCCCCTACCAGCAGTTAAATTAACTGACATAAATACCATAAAATCTGTCTTTATTTTAGTCTCAGATGATGCTTCTTTTTACACCCCTGCTTTCAGTTTGTATAACTCATTTTTGCACATTATTGCATGCATCATTTGCTGTTTAAAGGATCAGCTACAACTGAAAAAAGATTTAAGGAATCAAATACTCAGGGAAAAAGAACCTGTAGGTATGAGGAATACACCTATCATACCATATTTTGCCAGTACACTTTAAAGAAAATACCACAATAGACAACCAGAGTTCAAAGAAACAGTTAATTATGTTGAGAATAGACGAAAGAAATCTACTTTTTCAGTTTTTTGATAGACATTTTGAAAAAAATGCTAAAAGAAAACCTGTGGTGATAATAGGTTTGATATATATTCTGGCAAAAATTATATCACATTAATGAGGTGGCTTAAAGGGCTCATGCATTTTGTAGGAGGCATTTCAATGTATTAGTATAATTAGCAGTGATGAGAAAACTGTTTGGAACTGAATTACCTCTCACGAGTTCATTTGAGCTATATGAAATTACACCATGCAAGAAGGAAAATTATGGAGCCATCCAGAGAGAGTTCATGCCTGATTTGATCATAGCCACTAATTGGATGATCATTTTCGTAAAGCTTTTCAAATGGTTGACAGTTTCTGCCTCTCATTTTTTTAATGGACTAGCTCTTTATTTCTTGCACTAAGCAACCAAACTTACATTTGTTGAAGATTTTGGTGTTTCTACAGAGACCTACAGGTGTAATTGTCACAATCTGAGCAACCTTTGTCCCCTAATTAGCTGCTTTTTCGGGACCCCTGATGAGAGTTGCTGTTCTTGTTAACAATCTTAGAGAATACCTGATGAGTAAGACTCTCAAAAGTCTGATGCATGTCAGCAGACACTGTATGACAGCAATTTAATAAAGTTAAAAACTGGCCTGATTCTGATGGCTGAACTAGCATGTGTGTTGTATAGCTTTTGATATCTGTTGGTTTGTTTTATCTTTTTTTTATATGAGTTGGGTGTTCTGGTGAAGGATAGCAGAAAAGTGAAGAATATAGGAGGGAAAGCTTGTTAATGAAAATACTTTTTGAGCTCTCTTTCTGTCAGTCTTAAAATCCAGTAAGACTGAACAAATTGAAATGGTGGTAACCTTCTTCACACACTTTAAAAGAGATGCTTAATAAAAAAAATACTTGATTTAGGAGATGTTAAGCAACTAACTCAGATCTGATTTACTGTTCTTTTACTAATACTGTTAGCAGTTATTCTGTTGTGTATTTTTAATATTATTATTATTATCCTTTCCCTGTATTTAATGAAATAATTTTGCAGTAGTATTTAGACTTATTGTCATCCCAAGTGTACATTATTACTTAAAAACTGTACTTTCCACAAATAATACCACCGGGTTGCAAAGTCAGGATGAAAAACAAAAAAAGAAAAGCTTTCTAATTTCTTAAAAAAAAACCCAACAAATGGAGCAATAAACCTAAGAATATTTTACCTCAGTGATAATGTGTAATTCAATTTAAATAACCCCTCTGAAGTACATAGGTTCATGTATAGTATTTGTGTGGGCTGTAATTGGAATTTTTTGTAGGCTTTTGTAGGAACAGAGGCTCTTTCTGACTTCTATTTACTAAAATTTTTGTTTGACTACTAGTCATCACTTATGTAGAGAAGACTAGCACCATTTTAGATGCTATTACTAGATAAATATGGATTTAAGCAAAAATGTTGCCATCACACAGAGTATTTTATTTGCATATAGCTCTCAAGTTCTATCAGACTTTGCAGAAAGATATTCAAAATGGTATTTAATACTTTTAAACTTTATTACATACATGAAATGTAATAAATGTCTCAAAGAAATCCCTAGAAAACCTGCCATTCATATATGTCTCTTAATTGATCCACACTTTGAAACATATTGTTTACAATAATTTTTAGAAAGAGTCTGGTTAGCAGGTTACAGATTGGAATATTAGAAGAGATTTACAACAGATTCAATAAAGGAAGAACATACACATTCAGACGTACATTTGAAGAAGATATACACTATAGCAGTTCTCTCACAGGGAATAGAACAACAGCTGTTACTGAAAATACCTTAGTTTATGTTGTTCCTCCCTCTAATCCAGCAGACAATTGTTCTAGCAGTGTACTCCATAATCCTTTGGGCGCCTCAGCATTGAATGTCACATGGAAGACAAATGCAACATGCCCTTTTACATCTCATAATAATTAATATAAGGATTTCACGGAAGTTAGAAATACAGAAAAGTGTTATTAGACCATTGAGGTCAAATGCAGTGTGGAGCCTCCATTTCCAAAAGAAATCACACTATTAAAGCACACATCAATGGTAATAATATTATAGGAATGTTCATTTAAGTAACTTTCTGGAGGATTTTATCAATATAAAGTAAAATTATTATCAGTGATAAGAAATTAATTTTTGAACTACAACATCATAGTAAAGTTGGCAATTTTTATCCATTATGCAGTAATTAATCAAATAATATTAATATCATGGAGTCTTACAGAAACTTGGCAACATGATACAACTGCTCCAAAAAACCACTTAGAGATTATTTCCACGTTTCAGCCTACCCACCATAGACATTCATATGGGTGCTTCACTGCAGTGAAGTTGGGTTAAATTTTCACACACAAGAATCGCGTGTCTTTTGTGCATGAAACATTGTCTTTGCCCAGGAAACTTTCATCTACCTGAGGGGATAGTACAACATTGCTCTGCAGATCCTTTATGCAAGAAAAAAAAAATTGCTGAATCGAAGAGTATGTTTAGGCTAAGGTTTTCCTAATGGGAGAGGTTTACATGCTAAGCAAAGCAAACAAAAGCTCTATGACAGACATTTATTTCTTTAAGAAATTAAAGCTGGCAGATCTTCAGTTTTATCACAACTGTATTGTTATAAACTCAGTTTCTGTAAGTCGTATTACTTCAGCTTTTATCATTGTAATGTAAGAATTCCTCAAAGATACTTTTGCTCATCAGTCTCATTCTTAATGTCTCAAGCACTCTACATGTAAGCAGTCTGGGAAAAGGTTGTCAGTGTTTTATATGTGTAACCCTGGCTGTTTACTCTTATAGAGAAACATATCATAATAACAATGAAGGTAATAATTAGAATAGCAATGATACAGAGCGAAGATTGCAAAAGCAGCAGGTTCAGACACTGAAACTTCAAAACCTTGTTATTAACCTTCTTTCTAAGAAGTGACTTGATCTATCAAAGCATAAAATGCACACAGAAGTAAAAGTTAGGGAAAGCTTGTTTATTTCTGAAGAATGGTTTAAATTCTCCCCAATCTTCACTCTGTGAAGACAGTGTCATTGTATCAGGAATGGGCCTAACATAACCTTTATAGGTCTTTTGGGGATGAAATGAAGCCAGTAGGCAGAAGTGGGGCAAAGGCCTCAGATGTAAGTGATATAAATATACTTCTAAAACACAGACTCAACAATGGTAGAACCATAGCCATGAAAGAGGCAGATAGTCTGGAAGATTCAGATATGTACTTCTCTGATATGTACATATCACCCATGCCATTTTTCTCTATGAGAATTTCAGTACTGTAGTTCCTTTTAAAGGTTAAAAATCAACACACACACATTTGTCAGAAGATATATCAACAAATCAGACACCGGTAATACAGTCCCTATAATCTATTAATATAAGACATTGGAGTGCTCCAATTTCTGTGAAATAGTAGAACTCCCCAAGGATGACAGTATAACCACTGTAAATGTGTAAAGTATACCATCCTTTGCCCAGGATTTGCCCTTTGTGGGACTTCTGGCTAACACTAAAATCTACACAGTCATATTTAAATAAAATTTCAAACTTATTGCTCAAAACTTGTCATCCAAAGATTATGAATACAAAGATCTTTTTAATGATATCTAACTTTTAGTAGTTACTTATTGCTGATGACAATTAACTTCCCTGTTTCGCTATTTTTGCCAGAAATGCAACTTGTATCATTGTTATCATCACAGCTCTAAGGAAGGCAGAAATTAATAGGAATGAGATGGTAAATGGCCCCCAGAACCAATCCGTCAGACTTCATGTAATTTTATTTATGGGAGATCTTTAAATAAACCAGAGAAAACAGTATCTTGCTCCCTGGGAATATCTTTCTTTTACTGAGAAAATTATTTGCCGCTTTTTTTTAATCATCATATTTAATGGGGGTTGGAGAATAGAAACAGTTTCCTTGAAGTCAGCAGTAACTTAAAGAAATATCCATGAGAAAAACTTCCAGCAATTCCCTAAGCAGCCTGACCCAGAATATTAGTCCTAAATACTTTTGTACCGCCACCAGTTTCGCCTCTAGTGGAGACACTTCCAGATGTTGATGTTGGAAAAAAATCTGTTCCCAAGACTTAGCATCTGCTTCCTGAAATCAGCTAAGACTTCTGTCTATAGGTAAGAACATTGAGCAAAAGAAAACGAAGAAGAGTAGTGTTATTTATAAAATAAAAGCCACAACACTGGCATTTTTACAGCTTCCTTTCAATGACAACATTCACGTCAATAAAAGAACGTCTGCTTACAGGTTCTAGAATAGCTATACAAATTAGGCCAAGAAAGTCTCAAAGACATAGTTGTATACTTTGCAGGTACTTTGAGCAACTTTAAAAGCTGCATTTGAAAAAGCTGAATTACTAAATACGTGGGATATTTTGCAAAAGGAATACACTTTCTATTTTAAAGGATTAAAACCTCACTGAAGTGAAGAGGTGAGCAAAATGGGTATGTTCATTTTCCAGTCAAGAAATTTATTGGATGGTTATTACCTGCTCCTAGCCACTGGCCAATTTTATAAACCAGGTACTTGACTGTTTTTCAAATAACCAGCCAGTGTATTAATTTTACCCATTTTTACATACAGAAAATGGCCTATCACTACTTTTTCCAAATATTCTGCTATTGGAGACATTAATATTATCATGTCTAATACCTTCTTCACTGAAAGGTGCATTATGTTTAGCATACTAATCAGAGAGGGGAAAAAAATGGTGCACTGCACTATTTTTAGCCCAGCCAGTGAAATCTCAAAAATTTGTGAAATCTAATTCTCACAGCATGCAAAGTCAAAAGTGATAAAAGGCAACATTCATCCCCATTAATAGCTCCAGTGACTTCAATGGAATTACAGCAAGAACAAATTTGGCCCAGGCTCCTTGGCACAGCAGACTGTTCACATGTGCTGCAGAACTCCTTCTGGGTCTGTGCCACAGCTTTTTTTTTCTGCATAGACAAAAACTTAAAATAAGGAAATAAGAAGAGAAGGATCTACTCATGTGATTGGGTATCTCTTTTACACATTAATTAGTATTATCATCTTGGACAACAGAAGGAAATAGTGACTATGTTTAATTGCTCGCAGAGTAACAAATTCTAGCAGTTTGAGTGTTAGAACTTACGGTACCTATGAAAATGTTTCCAGAAGATAAATCGACAGAAAGAAACAACTTTCATGGTCTTCTTAATACAGATGTTATTTTATTCACTTTCAGAAAAAAAACTCTCAAAATTCTATAAAACAGAAAGAAAGAGAATTCTGCCTTTTCAAATTTTGCCCCTTGTGCAAAGTCTTTTCTCAGAATCATGTTAGATATTCTGCTGCTGTTATTGATCTGTGGGTTAAACTTCTTTATTTATCCCATTTCAATATTTTATGGTAACAAAAATGCCAAACTGTTGATCAATGACCATAAACAATTGACTATGACTCCAAGTGTCTGGCTTTTCAGACCTTTGCTATCCCTCAGTGTTGATCTGATATTGAGCAAAGTCAGGGGGAAAAAAAATTGAAAAACGACACTCTTTTAAATCTGCACTATACTTTTTTAGACATTACTATAGAATTATGGAGTAGTAGCCATTCTTGCATAAGCCCATATTCAGAGATTACTGAAATCAATTGTGTTTCTATTGATTTCCATGAGCTTTAGAAAAAGTCCATAGCCAGTCAAAACTTTATCATTCAGTTTTTAGTAGAAGTTTCATATGCTGACACAAGTTCTATACAACAAAAAGTCTTTTTGCAAATATTTATTAACTACAGTAAAGAAACAACTCTTTCCTACTCCAACTACATAAACCCTACTCAAGTTAAAGACAAAAGAAAAGTAATTAAATGTCATAAACACTGCAGCTTCTCTATGAAGATACAAACTGTGTTCCTTGAGTTAGTATCTCTGCATATAGGTAATGTGAGAATAAACTGATGTTTATTTGTGTGTCTCACTTTGTCCTTTACTCACCATGTATAGCCACATCTACATTGTGGGATGTTTGTTTGAAAACATGATTTTATAGTGGGATATCACTGAGTCTCTATTTTATTTAAATTCATTTATGATTTTTAATTTTATTTATTATTTTATGATTTTAATATATTAATTATGTTGTGCTGTATTACAATATTTTAATGGGTTTGCCTCTTGGCTAATAACATGCATTCTCAAAGTAATTTCTGGTAACGTGTCTCTCCATTTTAGAAAGCTCCAAAATAAAAAGGTCTAGTGCCAGTGTTATAGAAAATAACTGCTTTCCATTGCCAAACTTCTTTTAGGTCTTTTCTTCCTTTTGATAGAACATTGTTGGGCACAATATCAGCAAAATTATCTGATTGCACATGAAAATCAGATTGAATTTAATCTTTAGACAATGTTGCACTCATTGCTCTGTCAATTCAAAGGCTCATTATGGTATCACAAAAGAAAACATATAGTGGCATTTCCATTAAGGATGCAAGTGCCTGGTCTGACAGTGCGTTGTTACATGCACTTTGCGATACAGTTCTCTGTAACTTCTCTGCCCTTCTCTGGTTTAGCACTTTAGGGGGCAATATTTGTGCTATCTTTTGCTAAAAAAGTATTTGACAATGTCTTAGAACAATTGCTTAGGACAATTTACAAAAACAATACTGGGAATTTTTTTAAAAAAATAAGTTTTGGGGGAAAAAGTGTGCTTGTGCTCACACTGAAGTGATATTTGCATTCAAAACCCTGATACTGGACTAGATAAAGAGGCTTCTTGTTTTCCTTCCCAGATTCATCTTCAAAACACCACAGAGAATGGACATTTCTAAGCCTGGCCACAATTTCCACTTCAGACATTTGACCAACTAACACTTTCTAGAAGAGGAACTTTCACTCAACATTACTTCTGTTACCTGACAAAGAACATTTACAAAATAAGCATTATTCAGTTTTAGCCATGTAGGCAATGGTGTGCCTTCTTTATTTTGTTTCATTTTTCTCTAGGACTATATCTATGAGTGACATTTGTGTCTTGGCTTATGTGATGTATACTTGTTTCACTTTACTTGTTCCATGAGACTCTAGAATACCTACCTAGCCGAATATTTTTTTTTGATCCTTTGCAAGTTTGGGGCAGTATCTTAATCAATTTTTCCATATTTGCACTGAAAGACCAGAGGTTCTTGGTATGTCCTCTAATAAAAGCATCCCTGTTTTGCCTTCCATTGACTCATTATTCACTGTAAAGGAAAGCAGATCCCCTTAATGATCTAGCAATGCATCCTGAGAAAACTATGTCTTCGTAAGACAATTGGCAAACTCACATGCCTTTTTCTTCTGCTTTTTTTTTCTGCCCTGTTACCCTCAAAAACTGTTCTTCAGACAGCTCTCTTTTAAGTTGGAGGACTTTCCATTCATTCTCTAAGTATATTCTCAACAATTGCTTCCATGAAACAACGCTAATCATACATATGTACATACATAAAACCAATTCTAAATCTTTAAAACTTACTACTTTATTTACTAATGCTCTTCAATTTTTTTTTTTTACTCTTTGAAAGTGCAATGAGGACCTTTATTCAAACAAAAGTGTGCTTATGAATGGAGTTTCAATGTCATGGCAAAGACTTCCCTCTTTCTTTTCCACAGCAATAGTAGCAGGACTTTTTTTCAGTCTCTTCACTTGGAAAAGACACCATTACCTAATGAGAGGGCACCGACAAGAATTCCACATTCCTACTGCTAACTGAAATCTGCCAAGATTGGCTTGCTTCTTCGCTATATTTTCTTTGCCAGAATTTTCCTGATTCTTTTTCCAATTCTTCATGAATCTATGGTGAGAACAAATGCAGAAAAAGCAGCATAAGGAAGATGCTTCAGGCTTGCTAAGATTTGGCTTAATTATTATGAGTTTTCCTTTTTTTCATTCACCCTCCTGCTCCTGCTCCCCAAAAGTACAAGTTTTGGGTTTTGAATATCTATCTTTGAAAATATTTCAGATCAGTTTCAAGCTCCTCATAACAGTCATAAAATCTAGAAACTTACTTCTTTCTCTTGAACTGAAAATTCACTTCTTCAAGCCACCCTTCAAGGTAAAGTGATGCACTCCACACTGGAGTTCAGTTGCAGTACCAGAACTCTGATGTTTCATCACGCTAACATGTATTTTAATGATGCTGAAAATGCAGGGTGTACCTATAGGTTGGGACCAAGTGAAGGGTTACTGTGAAAGGCATACTACATTTTTAGACACAAGCAATTTTAGAAAGCCCAAACTCTCTGTAATGCTACCTACACAGAAATGTATAATAATAAAATTAACTCACAGACACTTTTAAAAATGTAACGCTTCCATGATCTGTAAATTTTTTATTTCAAATAAAGTATTTTTAATTTCTATAAATACAAGTGAAAGTCATGGGAGTAAAGCAGAATCAGAGTCCCTAGAGACACCTAAATGACAAAGAGGGCTCTGGGCAACCTGATCTAGTTGGGGATGTCCCTGCCCACTGCAGGGGGGTTGGACTAGATGACCTCCAGAGGTCCCTTCCAACCCTAACCATTCTATGATTCTATGATTACTTGTACTGAATACTCTCAGTTCACTTGGAAGACAAGAGCCACATAATCTATGTAAATAAGCATAATTCAAATGAAGTCAATGGTACTACCACTATTTATACCAGCTACAGTTGTAGCTCAAGATACATTCCCCAATTTGTTTATCGTATACAGATAAAACCTCCTAATGTGCATTTTTAACAGGAGGTAGAAATCAATAGGCACTGTGACACTAGCTACATACAAACACTGATAATGCAATGTAGTTCTTTTTTCTGCCTGGAAGCACTTAAGAGAAAGAGGAAAGCACTTAAGAATATTAATCATTTGTGGTCCATTTCATTACACTGCAAATGTTATGGTGAAGTGACGTGTAAGTAGCTTGAAACTATTCCATATTATACAATGATTTACCATAACTGTGTTCATATTCTATTTCATTACTCTCTGCTTTCATAAGCATACATTTTTAAAACATTTACAATGTTTGATTTGTATTTAAAAGAAAAATCAAAACAAAGCATATGTCTCATTGTATTTGCATGTCAACAGTACTATCACAGCAGAAAGATTTGTGCCCAGTGTTTACTGGGTGGTGTCACATGCTACTTTAACTTACAACATCATGTGCGTTTAGCTGCCAGAACCAGTGCTTTTTTTCTAGGTTCCATTGCCACAGAAGTATAACAGCAGGAGCTTTAGTTATATCTCAGGCTAACGTATTCCAGTAAATAGTGATATTCCAGTAGCATGGGTGTCATTCTTCTCTGAAATTTTGGCTGCAGGTCCATGAGGAATATTTTATCCTCTAAAATTTAATGCATTGATATTCTGCTTTCAGCTACACTGTTGATAGCAATGGTGAGAACTTCTAATTTTTCAAGTATAAAAAAGCACTTAAAGCACAGTTATTACTAATGTTCATTTTTTATTCTGAAAGGGACAAAGCAGAAATCTAGCCATGCACATCAACCAATGTTTTTATAAAGCATCTGATACTTTCATGAGGATCTTCAAAATCATTCTGTGACTGTTTTGTAGTTACTTATCTGTCATGTCCAAGCAGTTTGCTTTGATTTGGCTGCTGGACATCAGCAAAACACAAATTTCACTTAGAGAAGATATCTACATGGAATAAGAAAGGTAAAACTGTAATGTGGCATCCCTTTTTTTTATAAGTTACCTGGGCTTGCTATGCTAGACAACAAAGACAGTATTTTCCCTAGAAGAAAGGCTAACTTTAGAGAGTTGTGATTCATACACTTATATGCCATTTCTACAAATCCAATTATTCGGGTATCTTTATCTTTGCAGTGCTCTCCAACTTGCCTCTGTTGAATGCCAATTTTGTGTCTACACTGTTAGACAGATATGATGGTGATGAAATGACTCGACACGCTGACTAGTATTTAATAGAAAACTGAAAATATTCCCTCTTTTCCCTGTATGTTCTTGGATTTCAGTTCAGTAATTAAGGAACAGTAGCTGGAAAGATGTATAGGGGTAGACAATTCAGAAGTTTTACCAGAAAACCAAAGAGGTTGCACACATTAACACATTTAATGAATATGTTTGTTCCTTCACACACGTGGAGACAGTATGAATAGAGCTACATCATCTGATGGTTCAAACCTGGCTCAGTGTGTCGGATGTGATATGAAATGCAAGGACTCGGTACTATTTTATTTTCTTTTAAATAATTGTGTAGAAAAGAACACTGTGCATGCAGGATGCAAGAGTCACATGGCTGAGAAATGCCCCACACAATAGAACTGGGCAAGAAGGAAAGCAGTGCTGTAGCACAGTGTTAAAAAAGTGGGAAGTGGTGATTTGTGTTCTTCCTTTTCTTCAGCTTTTCAATTTCAGCAGCTAGAAATCTTTCAGGGTGAGTAATAAAGTGCTGCTACTGAGTTTCTGCTATCAAAACTGAACAAAAAAGTAGAATATCTGAACTTTTTCCCTAGCTAGACTGATACTTGTAAGGTAGCTGATTTCGCATACAGTAGCAGTATTTAATTTTTAAGAACTCAAGTCTCTTGTTGTGTTTCACCTTTGGTATTTAAAATAAACATCCCTCATCTATCTGTGGCATTCCATCATTGCTGTTAACAGAGGGATAAAAATCAGTGACAGAAATGTAATGATCTGAAATTAAAAACTTGAGTAGGATTTTGCACAATGCCATAAGTTTAAATATAAAATAATTGACATTTCAGTTCAATTACACTTTTTTTTTTTTTTCAGTCTAAGAGAGTATAACATCCACAGGAACCAAGTAAAATACTTTTTTTTCTCTATCTGAAGGTCATGTTAAAAACCCTGATTGCTGTTTCTTTGATTTTAAATACCTCCTTGCTTCCCAAAAGCCTCTCGGGCAAACAACAATTAAGGTACATTTGTGAAGTTTTTATTCCTCAAAACCTTATTTACATATCATTACAGTGAACATGAGTGGCTCCTTGAACAAGTGCTCTCTTAGATTCCATTAGATTATAACCCATTTCAAAGACATTTTAAAAACAGTAGTGAGATAGTTTCAACATCTGTTATTTTGCCCAATCCATTGAAGAGTCTGATGAATCAATGGGGTGCATGACAACGGAAAGCCAAGGTGACAGGCTTAGATTAAACTAATACACCAACAATAGTATAATTAGTCAAGTACTAACAGCAAACCACACTTGTATTGAAACCTAGAAATAGCTGAAAGTAAAAAGAAATCCTGTAACAATACATTGGTTTGATAATAGCAAAGAATGATTTAATGAAAGAATAAACATTCAACATGCATTCACATTTCATGTGAAGTGCTCTTGACTCTTAACAGCCAAGAGCACTTCACATGAAAGTAACATGTTTTTAGCTCTTTCAGAGATGATCAGCTGAAGAAGCCTTATTAATAGCTATACAGGGCTGTTGCATTGTCCTTCTGAGTCATCTATCCACTTCAATTATTCTCAATTGACAAATAAGTTAGCATTTCTCTGCTGCTGTATTAACCAGCCTGAACACAATGGGTCAGATGCTCAGCTGGTGAGAAGCAAAAGCCCATAATATTCAAAAGCTTTAATTTAGTTAACTATAACTATAGAGTTATTTAAATACAATTCACTCTTCTGGTATAGTTTTTAATGCTATCTACTGTTCACTATGAATACCGAGAACACTTTCATATGAGTACAGAATAAATGCCACCAAACTGCATGAAATAATAAACATGATACATTTTACCTGTTATAGAAGGCATGCCATAGAGAAATTTGTCAGAAATGCGTTTGTCAGAAACACATCAACAGTGAGATGACAAAAAACATTTTCCTAGAAACTGACCATAAAAAGGGCAAGCAGTTAGCAGCCTTTTGCAGCCTTCTGTGTTTATATTTCCCAAGACAACTTCTAACGGATTATTATGCCAGTTTAGCAGAATAGCAGAAGCTGAAGCCATGGTGTTATATGAAGTTAGGTGCATTTATGGCCATTAATTCTGATTTTTGGTGCTTTTGCATCACAACTGATTTTCAATCATTATTCTCTTATGAGTAATTTTAAATATCATGTATCAAGGGCAGCTTTTCATTTATTAAGAGTTCAACTTATAATGCTAACTTCAACCAAGCAACAGCAGTTCACACTTCTCAAAAAGAAGAGATTTCAGACATGTAACCTAGGTGAACCTTCCAAAGAATCTAGATACAAAGTGGCTAACACTTTCAGTTGCAAAAACTTTGTGGAATCTCTTTATTGCAGCTGATATGATATTTGGCAGGGAGAAACTTCTCAGGCTGTAGAAGTGCCATGCCAATGTTCTGCTTAATTGCATTTAGTTTTAGTTGATGTATAAAGTGGTAAAAAGGAAAAACAATAATTATAATAATCACCATTTTCTGAAATAAGTTTTCCCAGGCAGCAGAAGGGCATTACAGAGAATTCCTAGTAGACATTGCTAAGCATCCCTAAGAGCAGGTAGAAAAGCTGAATAAAAGGTAAAAGAAAGGTTTTCTTCTGATAATTTCTGCACATAGAATCATAGAATGGTTTGAATTGGATGACGTTTACAGGCAGGGCATCTAGTCCTACACCCCTGCAGTGAGCAGAGATATCCATCACGTGGGTTTGGCACCCTAAACAATAAGCAGGACACAAACATCCACAACTCAGGTGTAAGAGGCAGAAAAGAGAACAGGAAGCTACACTGCAGATGTAAACTCCAGGATCAGTAGCTGTTCATGCCTTCATTTCTTGCCTGAATATTTCCTGAAGTGTTTGACCTTCCAGTGAAAGCAAACAAACAAAACAAATACAGACTTCTGAGACAAAATTTTGTTTTCAAGTTTCTGCTTTTCATCTTATGCATTTTATTGTGTTTGTGTTTCAAGAGGCAATCAGATATATTTAGGAAAAATAGGAAAAGCATCCCATTCATAAATTTAGCAGAATGATTTAACAACACTACTAACAATCTTTAAGTCATATACTGCTTTTTCCACTAGGTCCTTGTCCTATACATGTATCAACTGAACACATAAAAGGGCCAAGTCGGTAAATCTAGCATTTCTCTACATAGAAACTCTACATTTTCTTAGCTAAATAACATTACCTCTGTAGCTAATACTCTGGTGAGATGCAAAATTCTGATGTCTACAGCATTGTCCTTTCTATTCTTTTTCCAAGATTTTATGGCTCCTGCCTACACCACAGATTGCAAAGATTGCTGCAACATTCTTAATTGCATCTTTACTGTAGCCTGGGTTCTGATAGTTTTTGACAGTTTAACCATGGTATAGCTCAGAGCAAGGTTGCTATTAACAGCCAGGAAATACTGAATTTTTAACCGCAGTAGTGTTTTTACTCTTGCTGCTGCTGCTGGTGGAACAGTAGTGAGAATTTTTTGACAGAAAGCTTAATAGACATACACGTAACAAGAGCTGGTTCAATGCCTTTATCAAGTCTTAACTGTTGCTGTGTGGCAGTTGTTTCTAAAACAAGGTTATCCATGGGAACATTGCAGTGTTTGCTAGAAATATTAGGTGCGCGGGCTAGGTTTAGCCTCTTTTTCTGGTTCTGACCATGAAGATTTCCAAGTGCTTCAGGAGGGGTATAAGAAATCCTGTGGTAGAACATGTCAAAACAGTTTGCCAGCATGGAATATTCTCCATAATTCCAGTGAGAGTGGTATATGCTCTGAGACATCAAGATCTAGTTATTTCTCCTCATTTTTTTCAATTTTATTTTTCAGTAATTTCAAATTGCATAATTTCAAAGCAATTCTAATTAATTTACTATTTCTGGATAGTAAATTAATCTAAATAAACTTTTAGCCAACATACATCTCAAACATTTTGAGAAGTAACAAATGCTTTTACTACAATATCAACTCTTTGGCAGAAAAGCACAGAAGACATTAAATTCTATAAAATTTTGCATATATTCTCTTATATTTGTAGGGTTTATATTTAAATATTTTTAATCTATTTTAAATTTTAAAGTTATTTTTGAAAATCCACAAACATATTCAGGATTTGACTAAAAAATAATCTATAAAAAGAGAAGGACTGAATATACTAACAGTTCCATGTTGCTAACATAAAGCGATAATCAACAATCACAGAGAGGAAATAAAATGAAACAAAGTTAAGACATGCTGTAGAAGTTATTTTGCAAGAATTGTGCCTTTTTTACCTCAAAATGAAGAAAAGCTATTTTTCTGTAAGAATTTACTGGCCATTACTGAAATGTATATGTTTTGTAGGTTTACTTTACTTTCAGGGTGAAATTGCTTTTACAATTGCAGCTGCATGAAGATGAAAATATGGCCAAATTGCATGTGAATTTTTGAGATTAGAGCACCATTTCATGCACCATTGATCTTGTCTTTCATATATATATATATATATATATGTTTTATAGCAAAGACACAGAGCACCTCCATGTTATATTCTAAATATTCCAAGTGTTTGCATGGATAGTGATCTTTCCAACTTCTATTAAATACAATCAGAGAGTCACAAAGCTGAAAGTGTAAAATGGATCTGAGCTTTCATTACTGTTTTCTATCAGAGGTTCTTGATGCCAGACATTCTGCAGTACTACACTTGCTTCCATGGAAATAGTTTTCCACATGAGTCATTGTATGCCTACTCCTGGGAATTTTCTTGTTTCACAAATAAGAATTAGGTACTAAAATCCTCCTTGTTTCATTGATCAGGCTTACTAAAAAAAAATCAGGTGAATCTTAGAAAAAAAATCCAAGTCCTAATCTGGTAGTCTATTGTAAGTGATTGAATTCAGTAGTAGGGAAGAAAGGGAAAGTAAGAACAGAAAGAAAGGTGCTTTTTACCTAATCTTAACAAACGAAGGAAAAGACTGTTGAAAAGAGAATAGTCTGTAGTTTTTGTCTGCCTATACCAGCCCCAGAAAAGACTCATCTATACCACTGGGTTTATGTTAGTATAACAACAGGAGGCGTGAAAAAATTTTTAATTATTTCTTAGAAAAAAGAACAACTTTGTTTCCCTTAAATATACATTTCTCTGTACACTAGCTAGAGGACTAATTTTGAAGGCCATGGAAAAGAGGTTCAAAACATCTGCATGGGAACCTGGTCTCTCTCTCTCTCTGGGTTTTTGTTTTGGATTGGGTTTTTTTCCCCCTTTTTCCCTAATTTGTATTATGTGCAGTGGAAATACAGTACAGTGGAAGGCTTCCTTCTGGGAAAATGAGCAGAGTCTGTAAGTTTGTATATCCAAAGGCTATTTTAAGAACGTTGTAGTGAATGGGTGCATTCTAAGACCATCTGAGAATAACCCCAACATGAATTAAACATGAGAAGCAGTTGTTTAAAGTTTTGCTGGTATTGCAACAGAATGTGAATGATTGCTGAGTAAAGTATAAAAGGACAGCAGATTATTATACACAAGCAGGGCTGGCTAGACCCCAGAAAAAAATACTAAACCTTACGAACAACAACAATGTAGGCAGATGGTAGTGGCTGCAAAGCCCTTTCTAAACAGAGGTACAACTTTTATCATACTGTAATGTATAGTTAATACAGCTTGGAGATTACAATGCTTTGTCCTGTCACATTTCCCTGTCTTTATCATTTGATTCTTTTTCTTTTACTATTCTGTTCATAATTTGTCCTGTCTTTAACAGAAAAATAAAAAATAGATTTAAAACAAGGCTGCAAATTACAACATTAAAAACTGAATTATGTCCCAAATCTTGAAAGAACATAAATTGGTTACACCAGTAAGAATATGACTATGATTCTCTTTCAAAATGATGTTGCAGTTAAACCTTTCAAAATATTAAGAAACTCTCATTACATTTTTGTTACATTTAAAAATAGGGAGAGATTCTGAGGTGGAAGTGGAGCAGATGTACCCTTACATGTGCTTCAATAGACTGTAGTGATACGAGGGGCGGGCGACAACAGCTCACTGCAAAAAGAACTGTGCCCCTGTTTGGGCAAATAAAAGGAATAAAACGATATTTGATTAGGGTGCTATTTAAATGGAATAAGTTTATATGTATTAAAAATAGATGGAAGCTAAAAAATATTTGAGTATCATTTCAATAGTCAGGAAAAATGTCATTATACATGTATTATCTTTCTCAAATGTATTATAAAGTTATCATAAATACCCAATTACCCAACACACTCCAACCAGTGTATTACTGGCTCTTAATTTCTTGATGCATCTAGAAACACCTTATTATAATTTTTATTTAAAAATACCAATGTTAAAATTTACATATGTAAATACTTCCCCAAAATAGTCACTCCTAAGAGGTCTTCTGCTTCATAAGAACATGATGAGAAGTATCCAGCCCTTCTCTAAACCCAAAGTAGAGAGGCTGAATATGAAATACCCCATTGGTGGTAAACAACCAGGGTAGAATGGGGAATATGGAGAGATCTGGCTCTGTTTCCTTCCCATGCTGTGTTAGGAGAGTAGCTACTGGCCTGAATATATGATTCAAAAGGCAGTAAGGAGGACAAGGTCCCTCAAATTTTTTCATATTAGTGTGAATCTTTCTTGTGCTGCAGCTGGACAGGCAAGCAGAGAGCAGGGTTGAAGCCTAGTTCTTCCTTCTGTCTGCAAATATCAGTGGCAAAGAAAAATAAGACCAAAGGATACTAGAAAAAAAGAAGCATGCTATACTCAAAAGAAAAACAAGCAAACAAACAAAAAACTTCAGGAAATCGTTCTCCTTCCCTACCATCCCAGTCTTTCAGAATTATGATTATATGGCTCTACCATTCTGTAATGTTTTTGCAGGGCAGTACAACTATTTGCCTTGCTATAACTCCACAGTAAACCTAAACCAAATACAGGTAACTGTTACTAGAGTAAGCCATGTCAAAATAATGACAGCATTGAATTGATAACTCATTCTTGTAGAGCATCTGATATTTATAAGTAAGGCTTAGATGAATTCAAGTTTTCAATATTTAACAATCAAAAAGATTTTGTGTAATGTGCCATATAGTATGAATCACAGATTAAATTACAGACGCACATGGCATAGTTTAGACTAGACACCACAACAATAAGTCTATGCTCACTTTTTATGATCAATCAAAATGAATCACCGATCCACTAAATTTCCACTTCTAGTATGTAGTTAGACTGTAATTAAACTAAATGAATTATCATTTTATCCTCAGAACAAGAATGTATTTAGCTTGTTTATGTGGGATTATATATATATATATATGTATCATCTTTTATAGAACATCTGCAGGATGTCTTTTATAATTTAGTTTTGGTATAAGAATATTTTCAGTAATAAATATCAAATTGCTTTATAAGACAATATTTACCACTTAAAGAAGAAAAAAATTGAGGAACAAAGAATTGTATTCTCAGCTAACTCCAGCCTCCTGGTCCAAGATTGATAATTGTTTGCAAATCATATATTTGATATCTAAATCATGTTCAGTGGCTTTCATTCATGATCGTAGACTGATACAGTCCTCTCTGAAAAACATATTTATCTTTTGCAACACTCATCAAACACTAAATACCTAACTAGGTAGCATGAAGAATCTTTAATTTCATCATTTTGCTCTGGTAATTGCTTTTGCTTCCTTATGTTTAACTAGAGTAAATTAACTATAATTTTAAATTTCTCTTGACACTTGCTATCTGACATTGTATAAAACACAAACAAGGTTGTGAATGATGAAAAAGGCAACTGTAACTAGAAGAGATTAAACTACAAGAATAATTTTTAAAAGCTGATGCAAATTCAGAAAATGGTTAGAATTTTATCCCTATATCAGTTTCCCAGCAGTGAGGTGTCCTGTATGCTATCTGGATATTTAAGTAGCTACAAAAAAGTTATTTTTTTAATAAAGTGAAAAGTTCAGCATGACTACAAAGATGTGTTTCCTCCTTCTCTTGCTGTTAGCAGAATCCCACACTAGGAAGAAGTAAAAATTCTTCTCCAAAACAAGAAGCAAGTGACTCTTATCTCTATAGAAGACTGTTCCTTTTTAAAATGTCCATTATTGACATTACTTATACCCTAAGATGTTAAGCATTATCTTCTGACTGACTTTTTTTAGCCTTTAGTTTAATGGGATTTATGTACTGGTCTTCTAAATGCTTGAAGTGTTGAGGGTTTGAGATATGAGATGGGAAAGTCTGTTTGCATACTCAAAAGCAGCTGTATGTATATGTTTTGAACACTATCACCTGCATGTAGAGTTGCTAGACTTTACATTTGCAGACCATATTAGGTCAGGTGTTCATGCACGCAAAGGGAGGCTTTGCAAGGGTTATTCTGAAATCAGGAAGACTTGTGAGAGTTTTAAACGCTGCCAATAGTCACAACATTGTGTAGGGCACAAATGAGTTATCTCCACAGGATTTCAACGACAGTAAAAAAAAATGCTGTCAATATTACTTTTGTCCTAAACAACCTATGCTTTTAAATAGAGAGTTATTTTGGTTTGGCTTGGGTTATGGGGTTTTTTTTTATTGGTTTGGTTTGGTCTGTTTTTGTTTTTCAGGAGGGGGAAAAGGAGAATGAATGAATGAAAGAATAAATAATTAAAATAAATACTACCTATTCTTTCCACCAGCTTCTGTAAACAGTCTTTTTAACAAGTTTAAATGTATACTGCTTCCAACTGGGCTGAATATTTACTGCTTGGTTTTAAAGCACAGTACCTATTGAGTTGATTCTCTTCTAAGATAGAAATGTGCAGCTCCCACTCTCTGCAGAGGAACTGGTGTAAAGAAGGCAGAATACACCCTGAGGGATCACAAGGATCATTCTCTGTCTTTACTGGAGGCTTGCAACAGGGAAAAAAATACCTAAAATCAGTCTTAGCTGTATAGGTGAAAAAGATAACATCTGGGTATTTGCAAAGCCTCAAAGGAAGTGACCTAATTTGACCAACAGTAGTGTAGTTATGCTCCATACATACTTAGAGAAGACAGCAAGCATTTTCTGAAACTAAGTTATGGACTACTATTACTAATTAATATTGTCCTTCAGGCAATAGAGTTCTTACATTGTGCCTTTTTCTAGGTAAATATTCATTATTAATGTTTGGAACTGCTCAGTCCATACTGAAAAGATGCTATTAAATAAACAAATGGTATCTACATTATATTTTTACTAAGACATTCAAAGTCAATATCTCTTTTTGTGTTACATGCAAAGAGCATCTGTGGGGCATGATTTTGATGTTAAATAATGAATGTTATTCATAAACTGTAGAGTTCATACGATAATTGAGGTTCTATGCATGCACAAGAAGAGCAGAATCTTACAAGTATGCGAAGTGTATGTATGTGTTTATATGAATGCATGAGAGAGGAGATAGAAAAAAAGTACGCAATCTGCTGGAAATGTCAGGGAAGCCAGGGGATTTTTTTTATTTTATTTTTCAGAATGGTTATAGGAAGAACTGTATCTCTGGAGTCCTAAAGGGATATAGGTACTGGGAAACTGAATATTGTGGCATCTGGAGATCAGTTCACTGTGCATTTTGAAAGCACAGATTGGGTCAGTTCTCAGTAGATCAACATGAATGCTCACTTATTTTATGGATGTAAACTAACCTATGTTAATTACAGACATTAAGCTGCTCAGGCCATATTATGAGTGTATTTTCCACCACATAAGTTGTCGCACAGAAATCCTGAGGGACTCTTCTTTGGCTTAAATATCTAAGCACAACTAAAGTTTAGCTGTCGAGATCCTCAGTCACTTACCAGATCATCTTCCTTAATGACAAACTCAGAACCCCTATCTGTTGCTTAAGGTCTGCCCCTTTTCACAGTACCAAAATTCATATTCTGAAACCCAGGTAGTAGCTGCTAGCTCCAGGTCCTGATCTCCTGAGCCATTGCTTACTCCTTATCATGTTAGGGCAGGCAGGGAGCATAACACCACCCTTTCCTTCAGGGGCCAGCCCAGGCACTGTACTGGAAAAAACACAGGAATTAGAGGAGTCCCTGCAGCAGGGGATGAAGGCCCTGTATGCCTACCTAACCTGCTGTCTAGGGAGGCTTGCTGCTTGCCAAGGGCTCAGATCTGAGACGTTGCAGAAACTGTTGAAGCTTAACCAGCCCCGGGCTATTACCTCTACTGCTCTTCTGCATAGGCAAAAGCATCTTTGGCAACAGGCTGGCCAATCAGGTGTAGGAGGCTTGCATGAGTGAACCAGGAGCTCCTGATATAACTGGAATGCAGAAAGATACTGTATAAAGATGGAACCAATGACAGGAGAAATATAGAGATCCTGAGCATGCAGGGATAGTGTTAGGTAAGTAAAAGCCCACTTGGAGTTATCTTCTCCATCCTGCCAGGCACACGAAATGATGTAGGAAGAAATTGGAGAATATCAGAGATTAATATGTGGCTCCAGGACTGGTGCCACCGACAAAACTCTGGGTTCTTTGACCATTGCTCAGTATACACACCAAGCCTGCTTACAGGAGCTGGGGAACATCTGTCCAAGCATGGGAAAAGGATCTTCTCACAGGACTTAGCAGCCCTCATTGAGAGGGCTTTAAACTAGAATCGAGGGGAGAGGGGGTAAATCTGAGACTGCTAGGGATAAACCTTGGAGGGACAGACCAATGTTGGAGGTGACATCTGTACCTCAGATCAAACGCTTGTATGCCTGTAGTATGGGCAATAAACAGAAGGAATTGGAAGCTCTTGTGCACCAGGGCCACAGAAATGTGGTGGGATGATTTGCATGATTGGAGTACTCCAATGAATGGCTCCAGGCTCTTTAGAAGAGACAGACAAGGAAAGAGAGGTGGAGAAGTGGAGTTATAGGTTAAAGAGGGCTTTGATTGTGATGAATTCAAAGTTAGACACACCAAGGCGGAATGTCTATGTATAAGGATAAAGGGGAAAGACAATGACCCTGATGTCCTGGTGGGAGTCTGCTACAGACAACCTGACCAGGATAAAGAACACCAACAAGATATTCTTTCAGCAACTTGGTGATGTCTCGTGTTCACTAGCCCTTGTTCTTGTAGGGGATTTCAACTTTACAGGTGTCTGCTGGAAGTATAACACAGCAGAAAGGGGGCAGTCCAGAAGATTTCTCGAATGTGTGGATGATAACTTCCTGTTGCAGCTGGTGAGAGACTACTGGGGTAGTGTTCCACTAGATCTACTGTTTATGAACAGGGAAGGGCTGGTGGAAGATGTGGTGGTAGGAGGTCATCTGGGGCATAATGATCATGATATGATAGAATTTTCAATAGTTGGTATAGTTAGGAGGGCTGTCAGCAAAACCTCTACCTTGGACTTCGGACGGCTGACTTTGGTCTGTTGAGGACACTAATTCAGAGAGTCCCTTGGGAAGAACCCCTCAAAGGCAAAGGGGGCCAGGAAGGCTGGGCTTACTTTAAGAATGAAATGATAAAGGTGCAGGAGCTGGCCATCCCTATGTGCTGAAAAATGAGCCAGCGGGGAAGAAGACCAGCCTGGTTAAGCAAGGAGCTTTTGCAAGAACTCGGGGGCGGGGGGAGGGGGAAGAATGTATGAACTTTGGAAAAAGGGGCAGGTGAACCAAGAGACATTTAAGGATACTATAAGGTCTTGTAGAAAGAGAATCAGAGATGCAAAAGCTCAGTTTGAACTTAATCTGGCCAATTCTGTCAAGGATTATAAAATGTGCTTTTATAAATACATTAATAGCAAAAGGAGGGACAGGAAAAATCTTGATTCCTTGTTGGATGAAGGAGGGAATACAGTAACAGAAGACAAGGAAAAGGCTGAGGTACTGAACATCTTCTTTGCCTCAGTCTTTAACAAAAAGGCTGACTATCTTCAGGATAACTGGACTCCTGAGTTGGTAGATAGGGATGGGGAGCAAAATAACGCTCTGTAATCCAGGAGGAAGCAGTTGGAGACCTGCTGTGCCACTTAAATCCTAACAAGTCTATGTGTCCAGATGGGATTCATCCTAGGGTGCTTAAGGAGCTGGTGCAAGACCTGGCTAAGCCACTCTCCATCATTTATCACCAGTCTTGGCTAACTGGGGAGGTCCCAGATGACTGGAAGCTGACCAATGTGATGCCCATCTACAAAAAGGGCTGGAGGGAGGATCCAGAAAACTATAGACCTGTCAGCCTGACCTCAGTACCCGGCAGGATTATGGAGCAGGTCATCCAAAGTACAATCAAGCAGCATGTGCTAGACAACCAGGGGATCAGGCCTAGGCAACATGGATGTTCATGAAGGGAAGGTCCTGCCTAACCAACTTAATCTCATTCTATGACTGGGTGATCCGCCTGGTAGATCGGGGGAAGGCTGTGGATGTGATCTACTTAGACTTCAGTAAAGCCTTTGACACAGTCTCCTACAGCATCCTACTGAAAAAGCTGGCAGCTCATGGCTTAGACAGGTACACCCTTCACTGGGTTAAAAACCGATAGGATGACCGAGCACAGAGAGTGATTGTGAATGGTGCCACATCCAGTTGGCGTCTGGTGACCAGTGGTGTCCCCCAGGGGTCATTCCTGGCCCCAGTTCTATTCAACATCTTTATTGATGGCCTGGATGAAGGGATCGAGTTTACCATCAGTAAATTTGCAGATGACACCAAGTTGGGAGGGAGTATTGATCTCCTGGAAGGCAGAAAGGCACTGCAGAGGGACCTGGACAGGCTGGGTCTTGGGCTGAGGACAATGGCATGAGATTTAACAAAGCCAAGTGCAAAGTCTTACACTTTGGCCACAATAACCCCATGCAGCATTACAGGCTAGGAGATGAGTGGCTGGAGAGCAGCCCAGCAGAGAGGGACCTGGGAGTACTGATTGACAACCGGATGAACATGAACCAACAGTGTGCCCAGGTGACACGGAAGGCCAATGGCATCTTGGCCTGTATCAAGAATAGTGTGGCCAGCAGGACTAGGGATGTAATTCTCCCCCTGTACTCTGCACTGGTCAGGCATCACCTCAAGTACTGTGTTCAGTTTTGGGCTCCTCACTTCAGGAAAGATATTGAGGTGCTGGAGCAGGTCCAGGGGAGAGCAACGAGACTGGTGAAGGGGCTGGAGGGNAGACTGGTGAAGGGGCTGGAGGGAAAGTCGTATGAGGAGAGGCTTAGGGAGCTGGGGCTGTTCAGCTTGGAGAAGAGGAGACTCAGGTTGGAAGCAAAAGGAAGTCTAGAGGTAGTGCGGGCCCTCTGAGGAATGAAATGGGTAAACTGGTGACCGAGGATACAGAGAAGGTGGA